>CM062573.1:32851435-33313935 GCA_031468815.1 Morus bassanus
AAGTCTATCGGTGCCAGATACTCAAAGGGACAGTGGCCTGTTGTTACCTGGAGAAACTACTGTGGTTGAAGAAATGAAGGGTGCAAATATAAATTGAGAGAATACATCAAAAGGTCTGGTCAGGAGGATTTTTAGTGCAATCTAAGGCAGTTCAGTTCCCAAACTACACATAATGGGATTTTAACACCAAACCTGTTTAACCCTTTTGAAAGTTTTTTGCTACAATGAAGTTCTAACTCAAGTATTAGGGGGAAAATCCAGAAAAACATTTCTGAGGAGTTCACTCCAACTTTAAGCAAAAACATTACCCTTAGAGATTTCCTTTCCTCAGTGTGACCCTATTAACCAGTAGTTAGAGTGCTAAAATGCAGCAAATTTGTTGAGTAAGAGAATTCTTCATTGAACTTCTGCAAAACTTCCTTCTGTGTTTGCATAGGGGAGGGCCTGGTAGTGCAAGTTAATGAAAACCTGTTTTGAGAAAAAGCTTCAGTGCCTTTCCGTGTGTTAGGGTGCAGACAGATACACTGAAATTGCTAAATCTGCTGGTGAAGTACAGTACCCTCTGTAGGAGGATGCGAAGGGGTTGGTTCCTTGCAGGAATCCAGCATGACTGGATCCCGTGCTGTCAGTGTGCTTCAGCCCTGTCCCTAGTACACCCTGTCCCGGTGGGAAAGGTTGGTTTGCCATTGCTCCCTCAAATGACTGTGCCAACCAAAGTCCCTCATAAATGCCAGAGGCAGCAGGTTTGCCTGTGATGTTGACAGTCAGCTACTACTAACTGATCTTATGTTGCTGGTTGTCTGCCATCAGAAGACCCTCAGATATTTAAAACATTTGATGGCTTGCAACTTCTTCATGATAGATGAAAAGCAAAGAAAGATCTGGACGCATACCATCTCCTATCTATAATTCTGGTTTGTCTATGGTCTTATGATGCATATTTTTCAGAGAATATTTTCAATAATGCTTACTGATGTAAAGCATTCTCAGCCAGAAGTGTTGCAAAGCATTATCAGAATAAAGATAAATGTGTGGAGAATCACTATGTTTGGTTTCATTTATTGTAATAGCTGTGGTTAAAATGCAGATCATACTGCTGTTTTGGATCACAGTGTTAATTCCAAAAATTGCAATCATCATAGGTGGATTATATCTGCATCTTTTCAAATAGATGACAGAATATATTTCTGTGCTGGTTTTCCCTAAAGAAAAATGAAAGATAAGAGGCAGGAGTTTCAAGTAACATCGCCACATTTAGTTGTCAAACTATGAATGGAAATTGCCATCATAGGGACTGTGTGTTTACTCTCATACTTCAAAAAACCTGTGGTGAAAGTGTATCCAAGAAGAAAGGAATTTATAAAAAAAAAAAAAAATCAAATAATATCTTAGTAGATGAGCAGTGATTCAATATAACTAATACAAATATTAATTGAAAAGAACCCTGGAATACAGAGAAGGAAGTATGTTGTTCGGTAAACAGCAGTCACCGGAGCAGTACTGCAGGTGATGGGCTATCCAGCAATTCTTCTCTGGAATGCAGTTTGACTGATCTACAACACTGATCACCGTCCTGTCTGGTATCTGGGCTGCCTTTCCTAAGTTGCATGTTCCCAACATTGTTTATTTTAAATATACAGTGCTACTCTCCTGCAGTTTTATGATAAAACTTGGTATGATAGCGGTATAGAGTTACTGACTGTTAAGCAGTGACAGGTTTTGGTTGTCCACCCTTTATGAAAATGTTTCAGCATGTATCATCAAGCTGCACTGCCCCGTTGTCAACAGGATCCCTTTCTTGAAACGAATACATATGACCCTCGTGACTGGGCATGTGTCTGTAGTGAGATATCACAGAATCTGTAACAAGAAAAGAACCAGTACTAGTAAAATTGTTGAAATTATTTCAGTTTCATTTGACCAGTTTATACTGCCATTCACCTTTTCTCAACCCTGTACATTACTTTGTTAGCTTGGCCAGTCCCACTGTAGACAGCTTTCAGATGTAATCAGTTGCAAGCCAGTTTGTTATGTACCAAATTCTGCGTGGGCTTGCCAGGCTATTGGAGTGGCTCCCACTAGTACCATCCTGAAAAGGCATGGAAACATGTGTCTCCACAAATGCAGTAGCCTGCATTCTCAGAGTTTAAATTAGTCTGTTCACTGAGATGGTACTTATTGCATAGTGTCTCAATGTAAGCTAGTAATCGGCCAAAATTAGTATCTTAAGACTCTCTGACTTGCAGGGTAGGAGTTTGGGTCCAAACAATCTCTATAGTTATCCTGATGCTTTTGTTCGCATTTTGTCAGATCCAGAGATTTATTTTTTACATATAATTCGTAGACTGTTTTGTCACAACAGAGCAAGGTGTTGAAAGTTTCCTATCTGTACAAGGTGTTTATCTGGTCTCCTATATACTGCAGGTAGTTTTACTACTGTTCAGAATAGTGAAAATTTGGTGAAAAAAAGCTGGTCTTCCTTCATATGCTGTGGAATTATTCAAGATGTACTTGTGAAACTTCTGTCTCTTCCAAATGTGGCTCATGCCTGTCATCCTGTGGCTCTGAGAAGATGCGTTTTAGATTAGCATGTCCACTTTGAAAGTTATGTTATTGCTGAGTCATTTTCTTTAAAGTCAGTGTTACTTTGTAAGGGCTAGGTTTCCCCTGTTCTCCTTCCCTGTAAAGATCATCTTTCCTGCATATCTTACCTTTCTGAGATAAGATTTCCTTCTGTCAGCATTTAAAGTCACACGAGCATCACCAAGTTGGTAATTTCATGTCACTGGATGTTGCATGATGGTTACAGAGTGGTCATTGGTTCAGAAGACACTGATCAGAAAGGGTGCAAAACATTGTAAAGCCATTCACAGGGATGGGAATCAAACACTCAGCAGAGTGGAGAGTAAAAGGTTGTGCTTTGTTAGGAAAGCATTAAGTAGCTGCTGCTGTTTTGGGATGTGGGGGGGAATGGGTAGATCTCCAGAAATCTGAAATAAAGAGGTTTCACCACAGCATGACTTCTTCCTTGCTGTCTGCTGTAAGATTCAAGAAATTCTTTTAAACGTTGTGGTGCAGAAGGCTAAGTGTAAGAATTTATTAGCTTTTTTCCTTCTTATACTCAGCTGCTTACTGCTAAGAATTTCGTTTTACAGAAACTGAGCCTGTGAATTCATACTTAAGATAGTGCTATATGCTTTTTGACTGTCTTCAAGAGGATCAGTCAGTACCAAATGCACTTGACTGATTCCAAGTATTTGTATGCATTTGCAATGGTGTGTTACAAATTCAGTCCCGGGATGGATTTCATTGCATCATTATCTGCAGATTTTTGCAGCCAGATGTATTTCCTGTACCTTACCATACACTTATTAATATATGGGACCATCATTCAGATGATGGTCTGAATATTTCCAGAATGTTTTACAGTATTTCTGTTTTCCAAGATGGTCGGTGGTTAAGTCTGGCCCTCACAGGCATGGCAGAGGAGCTCGTGAGAACATTTTGGCTGAATTTCTGATGTCGTTTGTGAAGTAGAGGAGCAGCGGCTGCTGTGCTGGTAACAGAAAGAGAGACAGAGTAATTCCAGGGCAAGGCAGCTTTCAAAATCAAGTAAGCATCATGTGACTGTATGTGTATAATGTAAAAGAAAAAGAAAAAAAGCTAGAACTTCAGCACAACCTGTCTCTCCAGTATATGAGAAGTGAAGCAAATGAATACGGCCCTGAATACACTTTTTAATTTTTCAACACTGTATTTTGCCAACTTTAGTTCACTCTGTTGACTGTTCAGTCAGACCATTTTTAAATTAAAAAGGAATACATGGTTGAATTATTTATTAAACAAAAGGTGCTTCCGTGCATGCAGACTACCTGGGTTTTGAATTTATTTTACCGCTGGAGTTTGCAGAAAAATGCATTGCTAATAAGTTAAGAGATGGAACAACCCTCCTTCTAAAATAAGTCTTCCTCTGTATCTGAGGCAGACAGTAAGCTAACTTATGTCTGTCCAGGCACAGAATAATGCCCGATCTTCATTCGAATGTCTAATTTTGACCTTAGTGTGAAGTTGTTTCCTCAGTTTGGGAGGCTCCATAGAGACAAAATGTTATTAATTCTGCTAGAGAAATGTGCTTGCAAATAATTTAGTCTGGATTATCTCCTGATTTTATAGATGTTCCTGATGGGTTGAAATATATATTTGCTGGTGGATTAATGTGAAGGAACTGTAAACAAGTGGAAGAAGGCTTGCAAAAACTTTGTACTGTGTTACCATCAGCCTCTATGTCCCTTGAGGTTACCAGTTCATCTTAGTGGGGTGATGAGTACTTTGTACAAGTACCTTTGCTTTGCTCAGTCCCCATTACTGCCTCTGTGTTGGTGTTCCAGATTTGTGCAGAGCCAGTGTTTCTTGTATTTTTGGAGCAACATGGCTTCCAAGTGCCTGATCTTTTCGTTTCTTGTCCCATTCCCCAGAAGAAAACAACTGCCAGCTTCTTACTAGACTGTCTGGACTTCAAATCCCTTTGGCCGATGGTCGCAGGGAAGGCACTGTCAGGCTGGGAAACTCAGAAACTTCCATCAGTCTGGGAGCTGTGGTGTCCATAGCTTGCTTAAAAATTAGTGGGCTGTTTTACCTGGTATTGAAAGAGGAATTAACTCACTGAATCTGAGGGAACATCTGTCCAAGAGGTTGATATTTGTTGTCACTGATGTGGGACTTGATAACTATCTGGGATTGTAGTTATATAAGGAGTGTGATGTGCTGCAAAAGACTGGTCATGGCAGCAAAGAAGCTTTAGAGGAAGGTTGATGAGACCTGCCAGGACTGTGAAGAGCTCCCAGTCACACCGATGTGTGGGAGGGTGGTTGCAAGCCTGTAGCTTTCCTGTGGAAGGAGAGCAGTGAGCAGTAGCGAGTAGCTGGGCACACCCTGGCTTTGATAGCTACAGATGGAGACCTAAAAGATTGCAGGGCCACAATCCAACACCAGCACATGTAAAATAAGGCTCAGGATTTAGATAACTCTGTTCCAGCATACTGACGTGCATGGCCACAGTCCAACTCCAACACATGCAAAATTAGTTTCAGAATCATTCCAGCATACTGAAGCCTATGCCTAAACCAGTTATTGCCACAAGCTCAGCTAAATCAGAGGAGAGCATTCAAAATAGTATTTTTTCTTCTTTTTTTACCAAGATAGTTCAGATGAAAAATTTTATATTTTCGTAGTAGAAAAGAGCAACTGGATTAACAATATATCAGCTCCATAGGCAGCATTTCATATTTTTATAGCCTACAAATAGCATGTTACAGTGTCAGTGTACTTTAAGGCTATTTTATAAAACATGGATACAGGTTGACCTAGTAATGTACTTTTTGAGATACATTGTTAGTATAAAAAAATTAATGAGCCCATTCATATAATACCATGTTTAAAGACATTGTGGTCTCAGTATGCCCACAATACACTCTTAAACCAATGAGGGAAAAAAAACACTGAACACTTAAAGGATCCCTTCTCAAGATTAGGAGTAATGATTTTAATCAATATTTCTCCGTTATAATAAAACTCATGTAATTAACATATTTTATTTATAGAAAAGGGTGCTAGTAAAATAGATTCAGCAGTTCAGAGTTGCTCAGAAGTATTTCTTGAAGTACAGCTCATTTTTTGTGAAATGGGGAAAGAAGTTGGAAATTATACTGGTGGCATGTACCAAAGAAGTTAAATGGGAGAAAAATTATTTACTGAGGTATTTGTATTAGCTCAAAGCAGTCATTTAGTTTGAAGGCAGCACTGGAAAGTAAAAAATAAGAAAATAAAGGTACTGGAAAAGTTTATACTATCATAGTTTGTCCAAATGTTGTAACACACACCATGACATTATTCACTTTTTGGAGACTCTGTCAGCACCTCTGTAATCAGTAATCTGTAAATGGAATGACAATCTTTAATTCTTTCTCATTTTTTTGAGGGGGAAATTCGTAATTTAGCTACCCGTACCGTTGTTTTTATGTGACTGATTCTATTGTTCGTTTCTTTCTTATTGGTGTCTACAGAAAGATGTTCCTGTTACATTTTAAATAATTCACATTTTTCTTTTTTAGAAAGAATTTCTATAAAATCTGATGACCTGCTACCAGCACTTCTATGCTGATTTTGCCACCCTGTGATAAGATAATAATAATGAAAAGGGGTTTTCTTAATCAATAGTATGCAAAAACTTCTCCAATGATATCTGATGCCCAGAGAGCTACTTATAATGTAGGCAAGTCTGTGGTTCTGACTTGAAAAAATGATTTGTTTGGTTTTTGGATTTGTTTAAGCCCAGCAACTCAGGGTGAAACTTGGCTAGTCTAGTTATTAAATATTTCCATGCAAGTACTCAAAAGATTTTAAAAGATAGTAATGGATTTTGAAAACTATGTGGAGTTGGGTGTTAATTTGTGCCTTTTAAAATCTCACAGACTCTGCATTGTTGGGCATATGGGAAGAACCCATTCTCAAATAGGTTCAATACCACTCTTTTCCACCCAGATTCACCGTCTTTCCTACAGTTTACTGACACTGTCTTGGATATTCTTCATAGTGTAGCCTGGACACTGTACCACATGGTTCTGTTTGTCCCACATGTAGTTTAGGAACAAGATAGAGGTCATAATGAAGTACACCTTACCTGTTTGGTTTATAGGTTTGTAGAGATGCTAACGTGAAAGAAACAGGGTAAGTATGGAAGCAAGAAGGCGGCAATATATTCATTCACAGAAGTCCAGTTAATGGTTATATTAGTTGATTAGCTAGCAACTTCATTTTCTCCCTCATGAAATTGCCTCCACAGATCCTTACTTCTGGAGCTTAATCAGCAGTAGCAATCCATCCCAGGAGTGGGAGATCAGAAGTACTTAATTAAAGAGGGACTGTAAGGCAACTCTCCCAAATTGGATATCTGATCTAGCCTTGGCATCAGGAGAGCAATGCTAGGTAAAAGTGTTTATCAAGCTCCATGTAGCCACTCTGCAAATCTCAGAGATGGGAATATGATGCAGACAGCCTGTAGAAGCTGCTATAACCTGAGTAGTATGGGCTTTAAGGCCATCTGGTACCTGAACACCTGCCTACAAATAACACATACAAATCCAAAAGATGGTCCAGTTGGATAGCTTCTCTGCTTAGATTCCCCACTGGAATTTTCTCCAAAAGCAGTAAACAATCTGTATGAAGTGTGGAAAGACCTCATCCTCTCTGGTCAGTAATCAAGTGCCCATTTCAAATTTAGGTGACAGGATCAAAGCTAACACAAGTGAGTCAAGGGTTTGGGTAAGAAAACTAGTGAGACAGGCTTACATGAGAATCACAGAGTGCTGTTGGCATGAACATTTGGTAAAAATCCAGAATATTCTAAGCTTGTTTTAAGAAAAGGAGGAGAAAACCATGGAAAGTACGTTGTATGGAAGGTTTGGGAGCTATCATTGCTATCAGAAGTATAAATGAACACCAGAGTAAATTTTGAGGATAGATGACAAAGAGTATTGGCAAAATACCAAGAAAAGATCCATGAGTACATATTTAAGCCCAGCATTGCTGATGAAAAGAGCAAGTACCTGCTTTGCTTGTGAAGATACATGTTATGGACAGAGAAATACAATGAGGTGTTCTGGCAGTTCAGATGTGCACTTCTGAAGAAAGCAAGAACAAACAGAAACTCATCACTGAGAGTAACTAGCATTACATTCAAGACAGTGAACAGACCCATCTTTCTGGTAAATGACGAAGTACATCCTCTTCTAAAGCATCCACTTTCCTTATGGAAAGATACAGGTCCAGTGGAATTTCATGAACCTCATCTGGCAAACTCAGTGATTTGGGATCTGAAGTGCTTTGATCTACACGGTCAAATTAAGGAATTGGGATTTCAAAGCCATGATTTTGGAGTAGCAGAACAGAAAAGCCAGTGAAGGAGTTGGATGGTGGAAGAGCTTAGGAAAAAAGATAGCAGGATTTTGAAACAAACCAGCAAAAATGGTGTTAGAGGGAACAATATAGTGATCTGCGGTCATTTGCTGCAAGCTCAGCTCTCATTAGGTAGCTGGAGGTTCCAGGATCTAGTGGTGATACCATAAAAGTGAAGACTACTTAACCAAAGGCAGGCACGCTCATGGCTATGCTCTGTGTATTTCTGGGCCATGCTCCGTGTACTTCTGATAGTTGTTGGCTTCGTTGAAGGACTGTGCATAGGTCTGACTATAAATATAAATTGCAACTTACACCTTTTAATTATACCATTTGTGCATGTGTGTGTGATTTTAGAATGGCCTTAAAAGTCATGAGCACTGGAAGAGGATGAAGAAGTTTGATATGCCTGCATGTGCATGTATTAACAAAAATTCTTCAGCAGTCTTTTCAGTTTAATTTTGATTCAATTTTATCAAAACTAATATTTCAATCATATGCTAAGGTCCAAATTGAAGTCTAAGTGTTGAAGTTTCATTGAATTTAGTAGGGCTAGAGAGGTATACAGTAGAAAGATTAAAGTTTTAAGCTTCCTTTCTTCTTATGCTGAGCTAAGAATATATGTGATGGTTTGCAGGATAATGATATTTAACTGTAATCTTCTTGGGGCACAGACCGCATTCCACTGATTTTGTACAACTGAACTCAGTATCGTTAATAAAACAATAAATACAGAAAATGAACTATTTTTTGTTTTATTAACAATTTGCATTTCATATAGTATTTCATTTTAAGTAAGTATGAAATCATATCCTCAAATGGTAAGATGTAATTGCTGATCATGTATTTCTTTGTTCCAGACACTTTTATAAAAGTGTATGTATTATGTATGATATGACCTTCAAATGTCATGAATGCATTGTGCAATAAACTGTCAATATTTGTGGCTATAAGGTAGTAGATGACTTTTACAATAATTGAAACAGCTTTATTAAAAGCTTGGATCACTCAGCTGGTTAAAGAGACAGACACAGGCCGATGTTCATCTGGGAGTTTCCTTCTGCCAACTGTTAAATGAAAGATATTGTAAGGTGCTTAAGATGTCTTCTTTCTTTAAAAAAAATACAGTTAAAAAGGTCTCATGCAAAAAATGTTCTCTCCAAAAAATCTTTTTTTTTCAATATGCTTAATTTTCAGTCCAAAGTGAGTGCGGTAAGTTAATGGCAAGTAACCAACCCTGCTTTTTAAGTATTACATGTGATTTTCTGTGTCTTTTGGTCACAGGATTCTTCAAACAAATCAGGCAGCTAAAATGATGTAGTCAGAAACTGTGTTTGAACTTTGATTATCTTAAAAGGTTTCAAAGTTTTAGAACAATTTGAAAAGTAAGACTGCTAAGAACTCCAGAACAAAAACTCTGTAGGGAATTTGATTTAAATGCAAAGAAGAGGATAAGAAACATTTTGTGACAAACAAAAGCTTAATTTTGGTTAAGTGTCTCTTGATGTCTCTTTGTGCTGTATATACAGACTCTTGCGTATTTCTCAGAATGCGTACCACAGAGGAAAGCATTAAGATATAACCAATATTTGCATACATGCAGTATTGTCGTGCAAAGTGTTCTGCACCCATGGGGTGTGAAAACCACCAATCTTCAAGTGTGTCATGTGCTCCAGGTATGGGTTTAAGGTGTGTGTGCCGCTGCCAAGTCACCAGCCTACCAGTTACTAAGAAATTGCTTAGAATATTTCGGCTCCCCTTCTCTTGTGCTTGAAATCACACCTAGGTAACTCCCCTATAGCCCAAGGTATTGGCTGTGACTGCCATTTGCCCACTTCTGAATGCTGCAAGTCTTACCTCATATAAATGGTTTTAGGCATTTTACTTCAGTTTAATTTAGAATGTATTTTAAATTTAAATCTGCTAATGCACTAATTGGTAGCAGAGGCAGGGCAGTTTGTGCCTTTTGTTTGCCTGTGTGGTTCAGAGGCCTAAGTGGGAAGTCTGGTGTCAGAAGCGGTATCTTTTTATTTACCAGTGGAACCTTTGGTATAATCTTTATTTCTAATAATAAAAACAATGTGAATGCTGCTTTCTCACTGGTAGGCCTCCTTTCCAATTCTCTTCTAAAATAGCTCTCTGTTTAAACAAATTCTCTGCCAATCCATATTAATGCCTAACAGTTTAAGATTCCCATATATGGTCATTCTAAAACCCTAAATCCTTGATGAAACAATAGAGACAGCGAGTTGTTCCTGACCTAAGACATTAGTAACTCTTTCCGGAGGCCTAAAATATAACTGTAATATTTAGTAATATTAGACTTTTTCATTTGAAGCCATGAA
Source organism: Morus bassanus (assembly GCA_031468815.1). Taxonomy (NCBI): domain Eukaryota; kingdom Metazoa; phylum Chordata; class Aves; order Suliformes; family Sulidae; genus Morus; species Morus bassanus. Next base: position 32,861,734 of record CM062573.1, read on the forward strand.
CTTCACTAGCAAAAAAGTGTGGTGACATCTGCTAATAGGATTCTAATTTCCAGTTATGAGTACTGGGCCAGATTCTGTTCTCATTTACATCAAAGCATACTAATTGAAGCTACTTCAGGTAGCTAGAAAAATGTGGTTAATTATATCCCAAATTGTATTCCTATTTTCCACTCTTTTCGGTATTATTAAAGCTTTCTCTAAGGAATAGGCAAGAAAGGTAGAGCATGTTTTCCCAGAAACTTTGCATATCCAATACTGCTTCCCAGGGAACCAGGTGACTGAGTCCAGGCATACTTGCATAAAGGTGCAGCAGTGACAGGATTAGTACACTGAATATCTTCTAACTCCCTTTTTGACATTAGATTCAGGATATAATTTTTCATGCCACAAGATGGGCTAATCTGAGTGGTATATAGATCATCAGAAGATAACCATGGTCACTATCACTTCTCGTTGCACCAAGTTTCATTAACTTTTACAGGCAGTTCTAAAGAACTATAAATATTTTGAATTTCAGAAGTATATGAAAACCTGGGATTATGTGCAGCTTTAAAGGCTTCTGGCCACATTTTCAAAGGGTTCTTTAATAATGTCTGAAAAATGTGCAAAAGCAAACACATACTTGTAAGTGAGATTACCTATTTTGTGAGTCGATTACCTTTTCCATGTGATTGCCTGTTTTTGGCTAATTTGGCAATCCTTGTGTTGACAAATTCCAACTGACTTCATTGATAATTTAGTCTGCATGAGGACTGCAGTTCAGCTCCTTTGAACATTGAAGTACCTCTTTGTGAATCCCTGGACTTTCACATACACACAGCAAATAAATGTTCTGATAAAATTTATGGGACGTGTGTAGACATGTACGTTGATGCTCCTTTGAAAATTTGGCTGCTAACATGACTGAAATCAGTGCTGCTACCTACCCAACTGAAAACAGGTTTCTTTTTACAAAAGCAATCAATCCTTTTCTAATCATTTATAGACTCATCCCAGACAGGTAGACCAGCCGTACAGAACATATACAGGAATGTCAAATAATTTTTTTTCTTTTTCTTTTTATATGACTGGCTAGATAGCTTTTACTTTGAGTACACGGATTCACTATCTACCTAAGTTTGTCTTCTCTTTTCTGGAAATATCCACTGAAGTTGGCATTGTGCCTCTCTAGCATCTCTATCAGTGTGCTGAGGGCACTGCCAGCCATGGCAGTGGCTCATTTCTGGGTAGATCATTTCTGATACCTAGTAAGATAACTTGCTGTAAAAAAAGAATTCACTGGTGTATTTCTCACTTTCTTTTAACCTGCTACTGTAAAAATGCTCCTGGCTCAAAACTGGGATTATCTGGCTATGTGGAAATTTCCTTTGCAGGTACTGCAGGGATGTGGAAGCAGCCTGCAGCACTACATGGGTCATCTCCATGCTAGGCAGGGAGTGGTGGCTTTTTGTCCCTCCTCTCCTGAAAAGTGGGCATCTGTCTGAAGAAGGGCTAGTCCTTCAAATACTGTTCTTATGGATAGCTTAATTTTAATTTCAGTCTGTGTGGCAAATAGATTTGCTCACATGTTGGCCAAATTGGCTCTTTGGTTATGTGGCCAATTGCCATCTTCTGATACGGATGTTAAAGTGAACTTTCTTTCCTTGCAGTTGTCCCATGAGAACATGCACACAGTTACTTATTAAGTATAGTTGAGGCACGGAACACAAGAGATGTCCCTGTCATACCACCCACAGAAGCTGCTTCGTGGATGAATTCCTCTGTGTCCTGTGCCACAGAGCAGTATCTGCCTGCCCAGCAGGTAGAACATACGTAGCAGCTGGTGGTCTCACAGCTGTTGCCTTCTTCTTAGACTGACACAAAGACCAGTTTCATATATAGAACTCAATGTTGCTTTTTGCACTTCTGTCCATAACTTTTGCTGTGACCAGATGCTTTCAAAGTGAAAGGAAAGCTCAGCGAAAGTAAGTTCAGAGACAAGGCTTGGAAGCCTTACATCTAGGATGTACATCTATACAGTATTTTTGTACTCTGTTCTTTTATTTCCTGCACTTGAATCAGGAAAGGTAGGGATGGGCAGGAAGACATTCAGGACATAGACCTGCCTATAATGGAAGTAGATAGTAAAAAAAGCAGTCTAATCTCATGTGCAACGAGTGCACATTGTGTAGACCACATAACTCAGTGAACCACAATGGCTGTAAGATAAGTAACTGTTCTCTTTCCTTCCTGATCTTTTATCCTCGGAATCGAGCAGCCCAAAAACCATAGCTCAAATCCCGAGTAAATCATAAATTAAATTAATTTGCTGGGGCTAATCCTAGTTCTGCAAGTATGTAAAATATTACCACAGTTTTGCACAATTTAACAGAACTGAGAGTTTCTACTTAGGAAGGGGGTCTCAAGAGCAGGAGAAAGGGGACATCAGAGATGTAGAATACATGATTATTGGTACAGCTGAAGATTTTTCATTCCCCACATACACTGTTGTTGGCATAGTCTGTATTCACCGGTTTGCTTCTTAAATTTGTCCTTGCTGATCTCTTCTCCTGTTTCTGTGTCACTTTCTTCCCCCTTCACTTTGCATAGATTGCTTTAAGAGACTCAGTATAAAAAGACCTTGGTAGCAGAGTCAGTGAGACTTAATGCATTTTAAAGTTAAGCACATTTTAAACTTAAGTGCCTGGAGAAATAGATATGATTTGCCAAAATTGGGCCCCAGTAAGAAGCTGGGGTAGCATTTGATGGGGGGAGTCGGCAGCCTTGAACATATCTTTTCATTGTTTCCAATAAAAGAACTTAGATGTAAAGCTGCTCATTCAGGTAGCGATGGCCTCCAGCGCTTCGGTGGGCTTTGTAGACAGAGGAATTCAAAAGAAAACCCCTCAGCCCAGCTTTAAAGTCTTAGGAATGCTTTCGCTGTGGGAAGAAAAATTCTTCAAGGTAAGGCCCCTGTTGGAGCAAAGCCTTTGGAGCTATCTACTGTATGTCTACTTAAATCTAAAAGAAAACTCTTCAGACCACCCACATCTTTCTTTGCTTCATTGTTGTTTTCAGTTTGCTTTTTCAGAGGGATTAGTGCTAGAGTAAACTCCATCGTCTCGCTGCCTTGAAAAAATTCAATTTTGTGTAAAGTGAAAATTAGACTCTTAAATCTGCAAAGCGAGCTGTTTATCTTACAAATTTATTCTTTTTTATTGGGCCACACATATTCTAGATAGAAAGATAAAAGGCAAATGGATAACAGGCCATCATTTAGAGTGACATATAGCAAAACATAACTAGTAGACTTATTCGGTAAATTCCTCCTGAGTGCCTTGTTAGCTTTATCTATATATTTATCTATAATGCTGATATAGTATTTATTGAAAACCAAAATAAAATCCTGCAGTTTATCATCATGCGTTCTGTATTTTGCAGTTCAAAATTATCTTTTTGCACTCAGGAATTTGTTTTTTCTCGAAGCAGCTTAAGACTTGATTACATACAACTTCTGAGGAGAAAAAAAGGGGAAAATCTAAACTCTTTAGGGAGATTAGAATTATAGACTAGCACCTATATATGTTTTCCTGGACTCCCAAAGACAAAATAAACTCCTGCAGTATGTTACTTTACATACTTGTGAGTAATTCAAAATGACAGTTACTAGCTTTCTAACTTTAATACTGTAAGAACAATCAGAAAATGTTAAGAATGTGGTGTGAAAACGATCCGATTTTGCCTTTTGAAAACTAGCAATAGCTTGATTACATACATGACTAAGATAAGCATTCATATATATATTTTTAATCACTCTATCATCCCCTTCTTTCAGCTTTAAGTGAAATAATTTAGAGGGACCATTTTATAATAAATACTGAAATGCCTGTTAGTGTTACCTTTTCCAGAAATGTGGTGTTTTGGGTCTCTGCTATGGTGTGAGTAGTTTTTATTAGAGCCAAATGTTTAAGCCTTTCTTGTGTCCCATCACTTCCATTTAAAAGACAATGCTGAGTAAACTGCACTATGTTTCCTGGCAGCTTTAGTTACATGTCAAATGGGTAAAGACAGAACATTTTTAGTCAGTAGTTTATGGTAGAAGTAATCAAGACTCTGCATGCAGATTTTAACTACATGCTCCTTAATATAACCCAGATAGCTCAGCTTTTGCATAGGGGTGTGATGATATGTCCATGTGTATTGCCCCTCTGTGGCATGCCAGTAGCATAAATCTGGTTCAGAATTTCAACATTTGCCATGGTACCTTTTTGGTGAAAGTGTGAATTGATACATGTATGTGATATTACATGACCCTGTAAGTACAAGATGATAGATGACTCTTGTGTGGTTTGAATAATGACTTTTTAAAAATGCCCTATGTTTTTGCAATTTTTATGTCAGTCTTTTGTAAGTTATTTTCATAGCCTGCTTGGATAATAGCAGCATATTGAAGATGGCTGAGAATGACTGTTTCTTTATATCAGAAGAGAGACGAGATGTCCTGGAGTCTCACCCATTGTATTACAATGCAAAGAATAAGTGTATCTGTGAACACTGAAGGAGAAAACTCAGGAGCTGCGGGTGAGAGGGAGAAGGAATTCCCCCTCATCTGACCAATTTTTTTATTGCCTTTTCTATGATATTAGGTCACTCACTAGGTTGTGTGTTGTAACTCCAATGCTGAAATGTTGCAGAAGGTAGTCGATTAGCTTTATGTGTAGACATCACCAGTGCTGTTGGACCCCCCCCCTCCGTCACTGCAGTTCTGGTCTGGGAGGTTTTAATATGCTGATGCAAACTTTTTCCCTCTAAAAGCACAGAGATTTTCACAATACTTATAAACTAAATAGATTCAACAAAACAACAATCTAAAACTTTTTGGGGAAAAATTAATAGGAACTAAGCAAAAGAAGAAATCAAACCAGCTGCTGACACAGCTGTTTCTTTTCTTGTATAATTCAGTTCAGTATAAAGGTACCATATGCTGCTTAAAATGATGATAGGAAAGATGAAATAATTTAAGACAATAACAAGAAAATACATGAATTGTCAGCATTCTGTCAGATTTAAAGAATGAAATAGACAGGTGTAGTATTGACATGTTTAACTTTGTGTTGTGTTAGCAGTTTTAGTGAGAACAACTTCTGACATGTGCTGAAGTGATGTGAGAACATTTCTGTGTTGCAGACATTGGAGAAGAAGCTGGGAGATCTGTAGGAGTCCAGCAGCCAGCTTTACTGAGAGACAGGAGCCTTGGTTCTGCCATGAAAGACTGCCCGTATTGTGGAAAAACTTTCAGAACGTCACATCACTTAAAGGTCCACTTGAGAATACATACAGGTGAGAGGAACAAGTGAGCGGAGCACTGTCGACACATGCCATGTGTGTGGGGGGGTTAATAATATGTGGCTAGGAACCTTAATTCCCAGTGTAGATTTGGACTCGTTAGTTGGAGAAAGTCTTTTGAGAAGGATGCATGACAGTCTTAAATAAAAGCACAAGGAATGTGTTGTTGGATAAAGACCACTTTAATAGAATCATCTTTTCCCAGTTGAGGTTATTTCTGTCTCCTTCCCTGCTTCATCACTGTTTCCTTCAATTATCCTTGTCCTTCAATAGGCATAAGCCTATTGGTTTCAGACTTAGTTATACTAACTGCTTCAAAGGCCTTCCTTACCATCTGCTTAGGGATTCTGTATGTTTTTCTCAGAGTTACTATTTTTGTTCCATTTAGCAAGCTCATTTTTAACCTCTCACTGTTCATATAAATACATCAGCTTCATGGATCTGCATTTTTTTTTTTTCACTACAACTCACCCGACTTAGTACTTGTAAGTAGTAAAACTTACCATGTTTTGCACCACGGTAAAACTTACCATGTTTTATTTTAGTAACAGTCACAGCATTTCTACCCTACAGAGACTTACTGGTGGTCTGGATTCTCACTTTATTTTGGTATGTCACTCATTGGGTGGACTGCTTTTGATAGTAGTAAATTATAACCACTCTGTTTAAATGATAATACCTTGTTTGCTTAAAGGTGTATATGTGCATGGTAAGGTTCATGTAGAGACTCAGTATATGTTTAAGAAGGCTTAGTCTATCCATAATGAAAATCTGACATACAGTGTTGATATCCTTGGGTCCTGTTGACATTACTAGAAATTCTGTATATGGCCAATATGATACTGTTTTTTTCCAAGTCTTAGGTATCATAGTAGTCTTTGGGAGAGTATGCAAAATGGGAGATTTAGAATACTTCTCTTTGGAAACAGACGTAGTGGGCACTGTAATTGTGGAGTCATTGTCTTTTTAAACCATTCTAAATGAATTTCAGAATTTTACTGCTTCTTTTCTAATTGATAGGTAAAATTGTTTCAAGAAATACTTTCCAGTTGTACCTCCTACTTGAAAAACTTCACTTTTAATTTTTATTTCACTGAAGTACCAGATAAGCAGTATATTCCTCCCTTCCCAAGATCAGCAGTTGTGTTTCTCCTATGTGCTTGCACAGATGTAATACTTAATGTTGGGTTTGCAAGTGTGAGGCCTGATTTTGAAAATTGAAAATGAAGGCTGAAAATTATTTAAAGAAAAAACTGTCATTGTTGAGATGGGAAAATTTGTTCATTGTATTCTTATTCTATTTCTTTGGATTGTGGGGTAGGAGTATACCACACTGGTTTGATCTGAATTTTAAAATTGGGCACCCTAATGTAGTTTTGTCTGATTGGATTGCAAACCATTTAGGGCAGGAGTATTCTTTTCTGTATGTTGGACTTTAAAAAAACAACAACAACAACAACAAAAACCACCCAAAAACCAAACAAACAAAAAAACCCAACCAGAAACAGAAAACCCCTGCAAAACCCCCCAAAAACCACAGTGAAAACCCTATTTGTGTGCTTTCTAATGTAGGAAAAGTAGAAAAATACCCTTCTCTCCCTTTTGCTTTATTATATAGTGGTCATTTTGTTCTTGTTTTAAAGATGGCAGTTATTATGTATTTGGTATTTGTGACTTAGAACTAATGGAAAGTAAATTAATTGCAATGGAAATATTCCATAAAACTTGCATATTAAAACTGACTAAAAAAAATTAAAACAAGAAAAAATAAACTATGTATAAAATAAGAAAAAAAAAAAAACCATACAGAGTGTTGAAACAACATTTGCAATATATTTAAAATAATTGTAATTTTAAAATAGATAAAGATCAATTTCCATTAGGTTGAGAACAAAGTATTTGTAAATAGTGACAAGAGTATGTTTAAATGGAGCAATGTTTTACATATTGGAAATAATCCTAATAAATATTATAAAAATGTAAATTGGCAAATTACTAGAGTTATTAAATAAAAATTAAGTTGCTTTGCAGTAAATGGAAATGATGTAATAGATACTAGTTATTAAACAAATATTGGTTAGCTCATACTTATCAGGGACAGTTTCCTGCCTTTTATGTCACACTCTGTCTTTATTATATGCCTGGATCGTATAACTGACTGATAAAAAACACTTTACTGTGTTTCTCCACTACATTAACTCAATTACTGTTCTTGTTCTCACAGCACCTGTTTGTTAGAGATGAGCTCAAGCAGTTCAGCAGAAGTCAGGTTCCTTCGAACATCTGTGTGTTTGGAGGCACACGAGTAGGTTGGTTTGGTATGCATGCCAAGACAAGACCCAAAGTCTGATCCAGCCAGGAGGTGCTTCTGTGGCAATTGGCCCAAAAAAGCTAGAGAAGCTGTTTAATCCTCCACAAGAGGAAGAAGCTGTGCTCTGTTTTAGGAGAATTAGCTAGTGGCTTGGGTTGATTCTTTCTTCTGTTGGATATTTCATGGTTGCAGCCTTGTCCACACTGAGTGTCAGTTTCTGTGTAGTTTGCTCTCATATAATAAGCTTCTGAAGGAAAAAAAAAAATCAAGTTTTTATTTAGCACGCTCAGTTGAGTCCCAACACACAATTGTAGAAGATTTTTCTTCTTATCTAGTTCAATGATATTCAGCCAGGAAGAGCTTTAAGGGGAAGATAGTAAGATATGATTTCTGATTGTTCCCATATGATAAGAAGAATAGGGCATAATTACATGAAATCAGTTTCTCCTCTTTCTTGCTCTAAAAAAAAGTTGAAGGACAAGACAGTTCCTTAGTATGACCCCAAGAGAAGAATCACAGAATCACAGAATGGTAGGGGTTGGAAGAGACCTCTGGAGATCATCTCGTCCAACCCCTCTGCTTGAGCAGGCACACCTAGAGCAGGGGGCACAGGACTGCGTCCAGGTGGGTTTTGAATATTGCCAGAGAAGGAGACTCCACAACCTCTCCGGGCAGCCTGTTCCAGTGCTCTGTCACCCTCAAAGTAAAGAAGTTTTTCCTCATATTCAGATGGAACTCCCTGTGTTCCAATTTGTGCCCGTTGCCCCTTGTCCTGTCGTTGGGCACCACTGAAAAGAGTCTGGCCCCATCCTCTTGGCACTCACCCTTTAGATATTTATAAGCACTGATGAGATCCCCCCTCAGTCTTCTCTTCTCCAGGCTGAACAAACCCAAGTCTCTCAGCCTTTCCTCATAAGAGAGATGCTCCAGTCCCCTGATCATCTCCGTAGCTCTCCACTGGACTCTTTCCAGTAGTTCCCTGTCTTTCTTGAATGGGGGAGCCCAGAACTGAACACAGTACTCCAGGTGTGGCCTCACTAGGGTGGAGTAGAGGGGGAGGATAACCTCCCTCGACCTGCTGGCCACACTCCTTTTTATGCACCCCAGGATACTGTTGGCCTTCTTGGCCACAAGGGCACGTTGCTGGCTCATGGTCACCTTGCTGTTCACCAGCACTCCCAGGTCCTTCTCAGCAGAGACACTTTCCAGCAGGTCAGCCCCCAACCTGAGCTGGTGCCTGGGGTTGTTCCTCCCCAGGTGCAGGACCCTACACTTGCTTTTGTTGAATTTCATTAGATTCCCCTCAGCCCAGCTCTCCAGCCTGTCCAGGTCTCGCTGAAGGGCAGCACAGCCTTCTGGTGTATCAGCCACTCCTCCCAGTTTTGCATCATCAGCAGACTTGCTGAGGGTACACTCTGTCCCTTTGTCCAGGTCACTGATGAATGTGTTGAACAGGACTGGACCCAGCACAGACCCCTGGGGAACACCGCTAGTTACGGGCCTCCAACCAGACTCTGCCCCGTTGATCACAACCCTCTGAGCCCTGCTGTTCAGCCAGTTCTCAGTCCACCTCACTGTCCTCTCATCTAACTCACACTCTCTAAGCTTGTCCATGAGGATGTTATGGGAGACAGTGTCAAACGCCTTGCTGAAATTGACGTAAACAGAGGTAAAAAAAGAGAGGAAGGACTCTCAGGGCAAAATGCTTCAGAGCCTCGGCGCTAGAGGGGACAGACAGAACTCTTGTAGCCCTCCTAGATGACTTCTTTATGTTGACCAGTGAATAGAGATGGGCTGTATGGTCCTGCTTCTTCAGAGCTACCTACTTTAACTCACACAAACTCACTGTGTGAAGAGATGCAGAAACAAGGGCAAAGCATGTATACATATCAGTAGTGCATAGTGGACTTGTGGGTGGACTGGCCACTTCGTGATTCAGCTTTCTGGTTATAAAATGATATATAATACAGCTGAGAAGGCTTAGAGATGCTCAGACTTTGTGAAAAAGAAAACCATCTAAGTAACTCAGACCCATTATGTGCCATATGCAGATGCTTCTCGAGTTTCCATTTTTCCCCTCTGGGGGCAGCAATTTAAGGTTCCTTCATTCAGGGAGCCGAGCATCTTTATGCTCTTGAGCACTCACAATTTTTACTGAAATCAAGTAAATGGGTGTGGTTTTTACTTTACATGCCTAGGCCTTTGGACTGCACAGAAACAGTTAAGTGTAAAAAATTAAAATTTCTTATCTTGTACCTTTGACAAGCAACACATTATGTAGGGGACGGTTTCACATTAGGTCTAGCACCTCTTTGCACCTTGTGTTAGCATTCAGAAGCTACTGTGTAGCTCTAGATATAGACCAGTTTGGGTTTGTGTGGTTATAAGGTGCTCAGGTATATTCCCAGTATGACTGGCCCAGTTAAATCCCTTGAGTAATGAAAAAAGAATAATGTGTATGAGCAAAGTAGAGCCCTGAAGAAGGTTTGGGTTGTGCTAAACAGAAGAAGCCTAAGAAAGAGAGGGATAGGAAGAAAAAACTTGGCAGAGCTCTGTCCATTGATTGAGAGTATGTTACGATAAGTATGACACACATCTTACATGTGTTAGATGTATTGTATACATTTACAGTGTTACTGCATTTTCCCTTGGAAATGTGACTAGCCAATTTTAAGACTTGCTTAGATGAACTGATGAAATACAGTAAAAATGGTGCTGTTTTAAATGAATTCAATTCACATTTTCTTCCTAAAAAAAGACTGCCTGTTGCCATTCTCTGAAGGCGCTTGTAGTGGGATGAGCAATATGAATAATTAAGGAAAATGGGTATGTGTGCTCCAAGAGGAGACAATTTTGGTATTGAACATCCTTTATTCTTACATTTCTAAGATGAACTAAAAGGACTTTTCATTTCTCTAGATTTCTCCAGATTTCCCATCCTTAACATTGTACAGCATGCCTTTTCTCCTGTCTTAATGACATCCCAAACTTTTGTTGAAAATAATTGATTGAATTTAAATTTCCTTAAAAGTTTAAGAGGTAATGTTACAGTATAAATTTCCTACCAAACACTAAGTAGGGAAATATCCATTAGTGAAATTAACTACAGTTTCTAGGTAGCTAACAATGTGCAGTATACAGTAGGGCATGGCTAATGAACACTGCAGTGGGTGATATTTCATTATACAAATTAATGCTCACATTTTAATGGGAAAGTCACATAATGAATCTCAGCTTCAGTGACAGCAATTAGAGACACAGATTGTCCCCTTCTGGACAAGGCACTGTTTAGCAATAAGCAGCTGTGTAAAAAGTCTTCAGGTTTACAACATATATATATGCTTTGGGGGAATTAGTGTACAGTTTATATTAATGTACTGAATCTTCCCTGCAAAGTAACAACCATATTTATCTCTCTGCGTTTTAACTAAGTAAAGACATGTAAAAAGACTAAATAAATATTGCAGATGGGATATAAATAAAGGAAAATATTCAATTATAAAACTTTATAAAAATTAAAATGTTGTAATGCCTGGTGCACAATTGAAAAATCTTTAATAAACTGAGTCAAAAGCATCAAAAGTCTGTCCTTTTACAGGGTAGGAATAGTATCATCTTATAGAGAAAAAATCACTAGTAAAGGAAAGTAGTAAAGAGAAGAAGTTAACTAGTATTTCTGACAAACAGATTAATTGTGTGGTGAAACATGTGCAGGATCCAAAAATAATCCTACAGAACCTTTGATATTCCATTTGGTTTAAAAAGTGTGAAGTGAATGATTAGAATGATAAAAGAAATTACCGTGTAAGAATAGGCATAATAATGAACTAATTAAACCATACAGCAATTCATTTCTAAAATATCTACTGCACAATGGATAAAATAGGTTATCAATAACTGTTTCAATGGTAAAATAAAAAATGCTGGAAAATGTTTTCAATATTTTCATTAAGCAGTATTCTCTGGAATTATAAGATGTTTGATTTCATTTGCTTTGCATGAAAGAAAACTATAGGTTGTTTAGAAATATATAGGATCGAATTGCAACTCATATTGTCCCTGAGTGACTGTCAAAACCCCAGTACTGGCTGCCAGAGCATTAGGTGTTGGGGTTCTTGTACTGATGCACAGCCCTTACTGTATTGAGGAGCAGTACTACAAGAAGCAGAGGGGCATACTCCACAAACAAACTCCTTAAGAAATCTTATTTAAAAAGAGGGAGGGCTTTCAGTGGGGAAGGGGAGCGAGCGTAGGGTACAGTACAGATTTTTAAGAAGCTGCACGTTAAGTATGAAAAATGAATAAAGAAGCCCACAGCACTAAATATAAATAGATATTTAAGAAGTACAGAGATTTGATAAGGGAAACTCAAAGTAATAGTAAAAATATGTATGTGGCCATTAGGGTTATGGAGAACAGGGTAAAATTTTGTATATCTGGCAGGTTTAACAATTGGTATCTTGCTAATACTGGACAAGAATGGATAAAAAATTATCAACCATGGTATAGAAAACCAAATACTCTTCTGTTCTGTTCTCAGAAAGAAGCATGATGGTTTTTATAAGTATTTTCCGATGATACAGTTCTGCCATTAAGTAATGAGGCTGTTATGCTGTAGCCCGCTATATTTTGATATTTTTTAGAATGAATGAGACTGGATAACTTATAGATAAAATCTTAAAAACCCTGGCTGAAGAGCTCTCCCAATCATTAAGTTCACTTAAAAAACCAAGTCTTGGAACACAGAGAAAGTTCCAGAGCACTCGTAGTAGTAATAAAGCTCTGGCTATTCTAGTATTTCCAAAAAGAAAGAATATTAAGACATTGAAATTCTAAATGGACTACCCTGACATAAGTTTTGGGTATAAATACAGAATGAATTTGTTAACTAATTAAGAGTTGGTAGCATAGTTAATTCAATTTTATTTTATGAAAGTAAGTTTTATCAAGTTTCTCACTTTCTCTCAAGGCTTGTGAAAGTAGCTTGTTCTATGTGACAATCTCCCCCCACCAAAAAAAAAACAAACCAAAAACAAAAAACAGTATCCAGAGATGAAGTGGCACATAAACTGGCAGTTCCACAGCAGTGCTTTCAGCTTTATCTATTTGGTATTTCGTCATTATTTGGAAGAGTATATAAAATCACTGTTGATAAAATTTACCAGTGGCACAAAAATGGTGAGATGCTAAAAATCACGGGGAGGCACTGATTAGTCACTTAGTCAAGTGGGCTCTTTTCAACAATATGAATTTTAAATCAGCAAAATGTAAAGGAACAGATACTAGAGGCGTTGATGAACTGGGCCTAGGATTATGGTAGAGAAGCAACAGAATACAAGCTGTTAGTTGATTGCTATAGCTATGGATGTAAACACAGGCTTGGACTGTATAAGATTAATATCAACTTGAAATTTCATCAAAGCTTTAGTGAGTACCCATAATTTAAAAGGACATTGAAAAATTGGGAAGGGTGTTCCTCTCAAAAGTGAGAGAAGGTGAAGAGGTGACTGGTTTGCCAGGTTTGCAAGTACCTTCCTTAGGGAATAGATTTTTTTTTTTTTTTAATTAAAAAAAATCTGCTTAATCTAGCAGTGAAGAATGTAGCAATGTTCAGTAGTAGGAAGCAGACTCGGGACAAATTCAAGCTAGAAATGAGGCATACCTTTTGAGTAGTGAAAATACTTAACCAGTCAAACAGTTTATGTAGGGACATGTTGGATTCTTCTTCATTGCTGTGGTTGAAACAGAATATGTTGTTTCAACTAAAACAAGTAAGTTTTGTTTCAAATTGTAGTTATGATTTGATGCAGGAATTATCATGTGAGGGTCTTTGGCCTATGTTGTACAGCAGATCAGACTAGATGATTATAATTGTCCCTTCTGGCCTTAAAATCTGTAAATCTATTTATAATCTGGCTGTGGTCTCCTTGCACAGCCCGTAGCAGATAATTCCTATGACTAGTATGATCAGATTGCATTCTGAGCAGGACTGGTGATAGCTTGCATAGATTATACATCTGCGTTGTTTATACAACCTACTATACAAATAGACCTGTTTCTACTGGGCAACATGTCTGTTTCCAGTTATCTACCAAGCTTTTGTGCAGATTTTACAAGCAGCGTTGAATTTTTATTGTTTTACTGTATCCTGATATAAAATAGTTCTTGTGAGATGTCTTGTGTCTTGTAAACCAGAGCGGTAGATAGATCAGAACTGTGATTACGTTGCCCAAAGAAGTTATTCTCTATAAGAATTTTTTTTTTAATTGTACACGCTGGAATATTCTCTCTTTCTACTCCCTTGTGAAAAGGTTTGCAGGGATACAAACAGGGACAGAGAATTAGCAAGATCAGGATGGTCATTGCCTTTGTGAACAATAAAATATGACTCTTGGATATGAAATGCCAAAAATTATTTTGAAATAGTCATGTTCCCTCACTCCTACATGGCAACGTTAATTTATGTGAACTGATATTAAGTGTTAAATAACTCATCCAGACACTGCTCTTGGCAATATTACCAGGGTAGTCATTGCACTAGGATGAATTCTCTGAAACCTTTCCTCAAAGTATGAGATACAAACAGGTTGTCTTCTAACAAGAATCATAGCCTATCTCTCCCATCCCCTGTAGTATTCTTTGGCCATGTACTATTGCAGCTGCTGATAGAGTCCTGGAAATTAAGGGTTCTTTGGGTTTTCCATTGAAACTGGCTTGGGTTTTGGTTAGTTTGGTTGAGGTTAGGTTGGGCTTTTTCCACAGCAGCTCATAACTCTGTTTTGTCATTTGTACAGGGACTTACACGGGGCATAGCTGGTTGTTAATTTGAATGGATGAAATAGCATCTAAATATCTGCACAGTTACTGAATTTAGGAAATACTGACACACTAAATTTAAAAGATTCAAAAATGATTTACTCCATCCTACTCCCTTCTCCCAATGCCTGCCCTCGAAATAGCAGCATTTAAGATTACTTTGAAGTAGACTAATCACTATTTGGATCTAAAAGAGAAGAGAGAGGTTTTGAATAGTTCCCTTTGAACAATGTTATTTGGCCAGTCCTGTATTGTAAAGGTGGCACAGTGTGTTGCTACATGTTGAGTCCAATTTCAGACCTTCAGCTTTAGATCTCATTTCTAGCCATGCAAGAGGTGGGAGCACCACAGAGGCAACATACTAAGGGTAGGAGAGATTTGAACTTTTATATCACACTGTCTCAGTCAGTGTCTTCTTTCAGTCCAATGCTTATGGCGTTGGTGGCAAGCTGTGTCCAGATCTCCTCTGCTGAAAGGAAGCTCACTCAGTGGAGAGGCCTTCGAGCGGAAAATGTAATGACTTCAAGGCTTAGCAATTCAGAATAAGAGTATGCTGTTGGAGTATGCTGTTGTGCCCAGTGCTTTAGACTGAAGCTACTTTAGAAATACAAAATATTACTACTGTATCCTCTAGCTGGTGTATTTTAACTCACATACCCATTTTTACATATACTTATTGCTTTGAAAACCTTTTACCTGTTTTTAGCAACATCAGTGCAGCCTATATCACAAAATTCTCCTTCTCCCTGCAGAAGTAGTTATCCAACGGTTGACATAGCGCCTGCAATGCTGGGACACACTTTTTAATGGTGTCACTTGATGTGTAATGCACACACTGAACTATCATTAGAATAAAAGGAAGTGCTCAGTATAATTGTGTTAAAGATTTCCGTAAAGGCATAGGGGGTACTGAGGAACAGCTTTTCAATTAAGAGGAGTGAAAACTCAAAAGTGAGAGCGTTTAACCTTGCAAAGTCTGGTACTTGTTTTTCACCAGTCTGATTACTTCTTAGGCAACACTTGAAATACCTAAACTGTGTCAGAGGTCACTAGTGACTTGACAGTAACTGGTGGGACAAACATCAGAATAACAGAAAACGGTTCAAAAATATTGCAGTATGTACATGCTGTAAAAACAGCATTCATATTTGTCCACGTTCCGACTCGCGGCACAGCTGTCAGAGTTTGCGCACTCCCAAACAGCCCTGCAGAAATGCAAACAAATAGACAGCATCTTCTGTCCCCTTGTCCCTACCCTAAAACGCCTGTGTGTGTGTGTGCTCAGACTCTCACCTGAGATCAGGGAAGCCCAGGTGAACGTGATCCGTCTCAGTTTAGTGATTCTTGCATGTCAGTAGGAACTGTTTGCTTTTGCACAACTCCCACTGAAACGCAGCCCCTACTTCTCGTTGGTGGAGCGCCAGAACTTAATTAGGTGATTGTGGAAGACTCAGAAGTTGCACTGAAATGTTTAAATCTGATTTCTTCTGTTAAGCTCTGTGGACCCAGGCCTAAAGCATGAACCATGCTAATTACTACCTCTTCCTCTGCTGAACACCTCTTGTTTGAGGTGCTGCACTTTTCTCCTCTAAAAAGGTCGATTAATGTGGTTGATGTAAAGCTCTCATGTCTCACCGTTTAGCTTTAGGATTACATTATGGATTTAGAATTTCTACGGCTTGTAATTTACTTCAGCCCTGTCTGAATTGCAGCATGTATCCAGTTCCTGTTCATGGTCAGTAAGCCTGCTCGCGCAGTGCTATATGGTCATTTAAGTGTTCTGGTGTTGCATCTCATTAGGAAATTCCTGCGATCAGTGAGAGGAGCAGCTTCCCAAGTATTTACCAGCCTTTCAGTTGAGCCTGGAGCTTAAATAACAGAAGTTTGAAAGCCTTTCAATTTTGTTTTAAGCAGATTTTGAGGTTATTTGAAAACGGGTAACTTTCCAGCTGGTTTGGTGAACTACATAATATTATATAGTGTTTTTACTGTGGAGGAAGTTTTCAAAGCAAATATTTCCCTTATACCATTTGGAGAAGGCTTGCCTTTGTCTTTTGGATCACTTAGGGAAAAAAAGCTACATAGAGAAAAAAGTTTCTTCTTGTTGAGCTCCCTCATAGAATTAATCGCCAATATTGTCACTTTTAGTGAGGATTTCTGTACTTCCTCCTTTAAAAGGAACTCTGCATTGCTAACAAGTGCTCTGCAAAAATTGAGATGTACGTGTGCTTAGATGTTCTATTTGGATATGTCTTTATGATTGTGAATATTTATTATACATGTAATATTTTCTAGCTCTTAAAGCATAGGAAGAACAATAAAAGTTTAGTGTGGGATTCAAATATATAGTTAATTCATGAAAATCATCTTATATGTTTTAAAACTCTATTCAAGCTAATCCTACAAAAGTGCTTATGGTAGGTAAATTGCACGTTTTACTACTTGAGCATTAGAAATGCCATTAGTACAAATTTAAAGGACTGCAAAAACCAGTTGATAATGCTAATTTCAAATACAGAAACTAAATATATTTTGTACTTTTTTATTACTTGATTTCTTTTTTTTATTGACTACTTTTTATTTTAACTATATGTTCTTACATGCTGCAATCATAATGTAGTGTAATGATATTAATATTTTATAGAATCTGTATTTATAGTTCTTTATTTAGAAACAATGCAGTAGGTCTGCAGATCTTTGAATCCTTCTGGAATGGTGCCCTCCAAATAATGATAAATTACTTGTGCAGTATGCCATTTGCTAATTATATCCATGATTTACTGCAGAGCAAGACTTAAATCATTCATTTCAGTCTTGCGTAACAGTGCCATAAAATTTTTAGGTTTAAAAATGGTTTCCATGTGTATAATTTAAACAAATTTTAGAGCAATTGTATACACAAAATATTGCAACCATCCATTTGTTACATTCTTTGTCTCTCTTTTTTTTAAACTTGTACTTTTAATGATTACTGTGGTTGAAATTGTTATGCTTCATTTTCATAATCATAGCTTTTAATTCTACAACAGTTTTCTACATGTTAGATTAAGAAAAAGATGGGTAATTGTGTGTAGATACCATGTCATTCCTGAATAGCCCCAGATTCTGGAAACCCATTTTAGAAATATTCAGTTTATGAATTACTCTTCAATTAAAAGCATTTCTTTTTTAAAAGTGAATTATTAGCACTAAGATCTTCTTGTTTTCAAGCAGCTAATGTTGATTTTTTTTCTTCACTCATCATTGTACACCAAAGTACAGTTAACTCTCTTTCTTTATGTTTTTCTCTTTATCGATACCTATAGGTGAGAAACCTTACAAGTGTCCGCATTGTGATTATGCTGGTACTCAGTCTGCATCCCTCAAATACCACTTGGAACGGCACCATCGGGAGCGACAGAATGGAGCAGGACCACTCTCTGGGCAGACTGCAAGTCAAGAACACAAAGATGAGACATCAAGTAAAAGTTCAGTGTTTATTAGACCAGATATATTGAGAGGAGCCTTCAAGGGGCTTCCCGGTATTGATTTCCGAAGTGGCATGGTCTCACAGCAGTGGACGTCAGGAATGCTGTCTTCTGGAGATCAGCAAGGACAAGCAGCTGGCATGTCATCTGAAGTATCTTCAGAAAATATGAAGGGTTCAGACATATCTTCCAAAGGAACACACTTCTCTGAACTTGGCCGTGCTTACCAAAACATGGTTGGGAATGGTGTGAACTTTCAAGGGTCTTTGCAAGCTTTCATGGACAGCTTTGTCCTAAGTTCTTTGAAGAAAGAAAAAGAAATGAAGGATAAAGCTCTCTCAGATCCACTTTCAGGAAAAGCTCTGGGCTCAGATGGCGGCGAGGAAAAGATAAATAGCAAGTCCTCACAACGAAAAACAGAAAAGTCACAATACGAACCTCTTGACTTATCCGTAAGGCCAGATGCAGCCTCCCTCCCAGGTTCATCCGTTACTGTGCAAGATAATATTGCTTGGCATGGTTGCTTATTTTGTTCCTTTACAACTTCATCTATGGAACTAATGGCACTGCACCTCCAGGCCAATCACTTGGGCAAGGCTAAACGTAAAGACAACATCATAGGGAACAACAAAGACCAATCTAGAGAAGCCTCAGCCTCGGTTAATAAAGTGAGCTTGCTCCCCTCTTCCGTGCAGTCCAGCAAGGAGGCGGTAGTTTCAAACATGCTGAGCCAGCTGGACTCAGCTTCTGAGAAAATGACCCAAGGACAAAATAAAGAGACCCTGGGAGAGCAAAAGAGCACTGCCTGGCCTAGCCATATGGAATCTACTTTTTGTAATTTTACAACAGACTTCTATAAGCAGTTTGGTGTTTATCCTGGTGTTATTGGCACGGGAACACAAAATTCTTGCACCAGTAATGAATCCGAAATAAAAACACAATCCGAAGATGACCCAAATGTTCTGCTCTCTGACTCTGTAAATAAAAGTGCTACTGATGACCTTTCTGACATAGCTTCATCTGAGGATATGGAATCTTCCAAGGAAGAAAACATTGAAGATGAGGACATTGACACAGAACCAGATATTATGAATAAGCAGTTGTCTGCCCTGAATAAAGAAAGCAGTGAAGGAGGCGACAATATACAAAGTGCAGCCACCTCACAACCAACGCAAGGGCTCATACCACCACTGCCGCAAGCATCAGAAAAGCAGTGGCACAGTCAGAATCTTCTTTCCTCCCATGAAACTGCACAAGGAGTGATGAAACCTGAACAAGTTCAGGGTCCGCAGGTCCTGGAGAAGCAGATGAACATGTTGTCAGTCCTAAGAGCTTACAGCTCTGATGGCTTAGCAGCCTTTAATGGACTTGCAAGTAGCACAGCAACTAGTGGATGTATCAAGAGACCTGACTTGTGTGGTAAGTTTTAGACCTTCTTTTAGACCATTTCAGAAAACACTTGTGCAGAACCATGAAGCTGCTCTTTAAATATACTTAGTCATGTTTGTTAGTAATACATTTTTTTAAATGTCAAACCCTGTGGGCCAAATTCTAGTCTTAAATGTGGTCTACTCCATTGAAATCAGCAGTGCTGCATGCATATACTTATACAGGATTTTAGAAGGAACTTGCTTTTTAAACTAGAGTAGCAGCAATATAGACTATCTGTGCTAGTGGCATCTGAAGGGGATACTTACTGCTTTAGCATACTCAAAGAAGGAAAAAGTTTTAAAAATTTACATGGTAACTTGCAAACTTTTCAGTATTTTGATATAAGTAAGAACCCAAGAAAAACACTGGATGCTTTGCCAAGCAAACCTTGCTTTCTCTCTCTCTCTCTCTTTTTTTTTTTTTTCCTTTCTTTGAATTGGGGTGTGTTCAATTACCACAATATTAATGAAATCAAAGGCCAAGTGCATGGAATGTGTCTACCTGTGGTGAAGAGCCTTTTTTTTTTTTCTTTCCTTTCCCTCCCCCTTTTTTAAATTCTATTTTTCTGGTTTATTTCAATGGCACCCATACAGTAGTATCCCTTGGCCATTTTCACTATTCTAACTAGCAGTTGTACAAATTGTGATTTGCCTAATTAAGAATATGCCTTCAGGTAATTAAAAAAAAACAACACACCAAACAAACAAAACCACCTTTTACCCTTACTAGTCTCTGATTTACAAAACTGCAGTTTTACTTCCTCATATCACATACATCATATTTGACAAAAATGAAAGTTAAATCTATTTGAAACAAATGAGAATGTGGATTTCTTCAATTTGTTTCCTATTTTGTCAGCATAGTTCTTGTCTGAAAGAGATTTTAGAGTGTAAATCCTTTGAAAAACAGTATCACTTTAAAAAGCAGAGTCAGCAAAGGACAGAAAAACTTCAGTAATGCTCGTTTCACTTAACCTTCAAACTAATCAGAAAACTCATTGTCAGAGCTGAACATGCATAATAAAATGTATTCAAGTTAAAAAAAGGAAAGAAAATGTGATCAACAGTTATAAAGCCTGACAATTTAAAATGAAACCCTAAATCTGCAAACACTTAAGAGTGGTTACGCTGGTTAACTTAAGGTTAGTGGGAGCTTTGTTTGGCTTTACTAGGATAGTATATGTGCTTAAAGCCATAACCCCTTCTTTAGGCCCCTCTCTGCTTTTCCAAGTGTATTAGTTGATCTGATAAAAAAGTCTGATTTCTCCTCACAAAGTTTATCTCACTTGTATTCTTAGAGCATTTTGGCTTCACAATATTGTCATTACTTAAACTGAATCATAAGCCCAAGTATCTGCATGGCCTTACTTGTAAACTTCTGTGTCTCGGTGCACTAAGAACCAGTTCAGGTAGTTGGAAATATTTCCAGATTCTTCAAAATCAGCAGTTACGTTACTGATATTTTGAAAATAGTTGATAGTTGATTTAATTTGCAGTTGGTAAAATCCTACTTGGATTTTTTTCTCTCTCTATCTGTGGAGTACAATCAATCAGTTACAAAAAAAAAAAAAATGTAGCAGAGTAAAAAAATTGGAAAACTAAGATTAGTTGCTTTGTACAGAATATCTTTATACTTCTTCCCAGACATAAGGTTTTTAAAACAACAACAAAAAAACCCTCTAACATTATTATTGAAATGAGGTCATGTTACTTCCATTAGTTTTTTGTTTCATCTTCCAATCAATTCAACAGACATTTTATGATGGCTTGAGTTTATATGATTTTAAAGACCATATCCCTTTCACAAGCTCTGCTCAGTGATAATGGATTTGACTTGAAGTATGAAGGAAAAAAAACAACAGAAGCTTGTCTGTTCTACTTTTTAAGCTACTTTTTAATGGAAAACGCAGTGCGAGTCCTCCTTTCTCCCCCTCCAAAAATAGCTTTTTAAAATTCTTTACTGACATTCTATTGAGTGTTTGCAGACTATAAGTATTAAGGCTGACTATTTAAATATATTATTTCATTTTTCTCAATATCTCACAGCAAAAGTGGATGCGTATGAACAAGCCCCATGTCAGTAGTTCTTTTTTTTATTTGGTTGGCTTGGACACCACCCACTTGAAAGTAGTGGTTTTGGGGAGTTTTAATTTTCTTAGTGACATTTTATACTGTGAAATCACACTCCATCTGTGCATGCTAGTGTGGGGAATCTCACCTGATGTTTCTGCACTTGCAGATTAGCCATCAGGAGCACCCTGTTCATTTATTAGCCTTCCTTCCCTCTTGCACAAAGCCCAAGACCTTAGTCATCGCTTCATTTGTCTCTCCTGCTGCCTGAGAGATCAGAAAACTTGAGACCCACCTCCAGCACCCGATTCCAGGCCATGATTCTTGTGTTCCTTTGTATTTTGGGAGACTCTGTGCATTTGCGTTCCTTTTTACAGCCAGTGATGTGTGGGTTGTTGACATCTCAAGGGAGAACACTGATACACTTGATACAATCCTTGCACAATCAAGACAGCAAGGCGTGGTGCTCTTTCTGCAGTCAGAAAACAGTGGAAATAAACCCAAAATAAAATATCTCAGCTTCAGTTAGCTGAGATTGCATCTTTGATTGGCCACACTAATTGAGTTAAATTTCTGGCTGCATAAAAACAAGCTGGGATTTTCCGAGATCCATGTGGATCATTTTTAGTTGGCAGATTTTACCTTAAGCTAATGGGTCAGTTTTTAAGCGCAAATCTTGGCACGGAAAGGGTTTCATTTCTAGAGGAGAATGCCACCAACTCATGTTGTTTTGGAAAGTCACCACACATGGGGGAAGCAGTCCTCAGTTTCCCTATATGTAGAATGAGAGAGACTGATGTATACATAATTAATTTATGCTCCTATCATGCTTCAGACTGTAGGGATGAAAGACACAATTAGGAAAGAACCATAATTACTGCATAATACAGAAATTCCCATGTCAAAATGCTGCTGAGAAAAATAGCAAATTTTTGTAATATTTCACCTTTACATATATAGCAGAATAGGAAAGAACAGAAAGGAAGAAAAAAATACCACTGATAAATTTAGAGTTACTCCTGACCGGTACTTGGTTTTGGAGTCTCAAGTGACTATACCTAGGAGCCGATCATGTTAGTCTTTGCTACCATGCAGTTTCTAAGAAGCCTTTCCTTGCTGCTTGGCAGCCAATAGCCCAGAGTGGAGGGGAAGCCCAAGGTGATGGCTCCATGGCTTGGTAGTTGTCTTCAGCATCTGTGTACTCTGCTTTCACAGCCCTTGCTCATTCAAGAAATTTTGCTCAGAGGTTCTAGACCTACTTTGTATTTAAGTTTTGGAAGATCTGTTTTCCTTTCCATTTATGCTCTTCTCTTTCTCTGCTTGTCTTCCCATATACATGTAGTTGTATCGCAATAATATTCTACCTCCTGTTCGAAGTCATTAATTTACACGTGATTTTCACAGCATCTATTTATGACAAGACCCTTTCCTTTCTCGCTCTCCTCCCCTTTAAATTTTTCTGCTTTATGTCTAAGACGGTAAAATTTCCCTACTTGCATTTTCTGCTTGGCAAGTACTTAGGCTTTCAAAGAAGAGCTGGTGGGCTACAGACCTATTGGCCAGAGATAGTCCTGGATGTTAGCTGGTTGCTTGATGGGTCGGTGCTATTGGACCCACACTTAATGATGTCCAAAATTATTAGTTCCATGTTGTCTCTATAAATCTAATTTGCTTCCATTCATGCTTGCTTTCCTCTGCAATTAGAGCTGTTTTCTCCTGCATAGGCTCCACCCCATTATCACTTCTTTCACTGTATGAAAACAAGGCAGGGCCCTTCTGATGTGTGGTAGCAGCTTTGGAGTTCTGATCCTGTAAAGGGCTGAGCACTTTCAGTTTCCTTTGGAGCAGAAAGTGTTCAACATTGCATGGAATTATTAAAATGTTCAGCATTGTAACTTTCTGAAATACCTTCCAAATGTGGAACTGCAGCACAGACAAGAGGGCTGGGCAAGGGGAAGATCGATTGTGGCAGATTATTACAGCTTTACTGTCACATAATTATAGTGCTCTACCCCAATGTTTAAATAGTGAATTTAGTTGTTGTAAATTGCTTATTGCCACAGGTGTCAAAACTAAAAAGATTATAATGCTAACCCCTTCAGAACTACCACCAACATATAAAATACAGAAAAATATTTTTAATTGTTTGTGGTGGCTTCACTTGAATCCTTATTGAAGCTCTTTTAAATTATAAAATCCGTATTAAACAGAAGCAAAAGGCCTGATACATCCAAGCTCTAGGACAGCTACGAGGCAATGGAAGGTCATCCTACTGCAGCAAATTGTAGTACTCCTGCCCATTTAAAGTATCTTGTTTGCGCTTAAGTAACCCAACATTTTGTCCTGATCTGCAGTTGAAGGAGTAACCAGCATATTCATTTCCTTCAAGGCAGAATGAAATGATACGGAGGTTTTACTGCAGACTTTTCTTTACCCCATTATGGTTATTTTGGAGAGGTTTCTTTAGTTTCCGTTAGGAGATCCAAGGCCTGCTTTTAGTGTATGAACTGTACTGCTGAACGGGAGATCAGCACCTCGGCCCCACGCCTGGGTTTCAGCCGCACTTCTGGATGTCACAGTGCCATTTGCATGGCAATATCAAACCAAACTCATATGGCTTGCTTCCTTTTTTTAATTAACTGGGAATGCCAGTGATCTAGTGAAGTTTGTGTTGCTGGATAAAAGGGCTGGTCTGTGAATAGCATTGTATTTGCCAAATGGTTCGCTAGTCATTTCAGTACAAACAAATGGATGGTGTCTGTAAGTCTGCAAACACTGTTGACATTTAGCCTTGTTTATGTTACTTTCCTTTTGCTGCATATTTTTGGCTAGAAAAGATACTGTCTGAATCAACATTGACTTCCTAAGCAGAAGCTAAGGACCCAGTCTTGCATCCCTCATTCTTGATGAGTGGGACTACTTATATGACTAAGGATTGCAGAATCAGGTCCTATGTTTATTTGACTTTAAATTGCATTGCTATATTCATGTAATTTAATTTGATTGTATTTTGTTGTATCAAAAATCGGTCAGGTGATAAGTTCGGTATCACTGTTTTGTTTACTGTTGAAAACTTTTGTTTCTTACCATTTTTCATATTGCGGTGTAACATTCCCATTCCATTTATGTTTCTGGAAATTAACCCCTAAAATATCTGATACAGCGAAGTGCTGAGTACCTTCTATTCCCAGTGAAACTGGAGGAATTCAGTTCCTCCTAGCACTAGATCTGAAAGGGGGATTGTGTTTGCAAAAGGAGGCCCTGGTATGTGCCTTGATTTCAGACATCAGTGGCCAGCCGCACCAAGGCAAATCCCTAGCACAGAAAGGCTTTTCTTTTCTTTGCAGAGACAAAATAATGATGTAAGCTTAGAGCTGTATGATTTTACTCTAAGTTTCATCTCCCAAACAATATATTCTTATTGTTTTTGTCATATCCAGGTCAAATTTAAATTATGATTTAGGATTAGACAGAGGCATAGAGATGTTTCCAGGTCTTTCCAAAGTGAGACAATGCTCTGGTTTGTGTTTTGGTTCAGGAATATATATTCTTGTGTCTGAGGTATAGTGTTTCCTGTAACTACTCATAAACACGAACAATTTAGACATCCTTGTAAGTTAAAACTCAAGTGTACGATTAATACCTATTATGAGGCCAATTTTAAACAATCAGTTGGACAGCAATTTTAATTTTATGTTACAGGCTTTCAGAAATATAAATAACCAAATTCATCTTTGTAATCTAAGGAACTTAGGATATCTTTATGCAGAGATGATCTTGTTATGCACAGTATTGCATATCTGGAATTTCTGAGGTTTGCTCCCACCTATCTAGATACCTGTAGTACCAGGGATAAATAATTACCTGAGGTTTATTAATTGTTTCAGCAAAGAAAAAAAATATACCTTAAGTGTAAGCATTAATATATGTATACATAATACATCCACAATATATAACAAACCTTCATAATAGTACAAAAATAGAGGTCCTGAATATGTTCTGTTATTTATGTGTTTGGCAAGCTTAGGGAATGGACTTTAGTATGAGTGAAAATTCTCTTAACATTTTTAAGGTTATTTATTGTCATTTCTATTTGAGTTTTTAATGGTCCTGTATTTTGTAATGCTTTAGCAGGAAAAAATACTGCAGTTATCTTTTTTCATATTCTTTAAGCAATATTTCTAGCTTAATATATTGTGCCAGGTTTTCCAATATTAACCAAGAAAGACAGTAAAACTCAATGAACAGCACTCTGACATCCACAATTTAAAACCTGTGATTGAAGTGAAATGTGTAAACTTCTAGTGGGTTATCATGTGCTTTGGAATAGAGTATTGTTGGAAGTAATTAGAAAATATATTAAGGTTTCCTGGTAATGAAGGTATGTAAGTTTTAATAATTGTTGCTTTCTGAATAAGTGTCAAACTATATCTTTAAATGTATATGGAGTTACAAGTTAGGTCACTTCTGAATGGAATGTAAAACAATACTAAAATGCTTCAATAACTTATCTCAGTGTTGCTAATAAAAAAAAAGCTGTTAACCATTAGTGCAGTTTTGAGTCATTTTGTTAATTCATTCAAGAAAACTCTCTGAGAAACTGTTGTTCCTTTTGGTAGACCAAAGACCACTCGTGCAATCCACGGCTGTTTGATGCTTTGAGAGGCAAACTCTGCAAAGCTACTTGTTGGCCTTGTAAAGGCTATTTATTAAAAATGCAGTCTTCTAAGGAAGGAGTGGTTTGTCGTTAGAATGATGCCATATATGGTTAGGAAGGTATGTAAAGGGGGGCATTAGACTTGTTTCCTCTGTCACAGAGAATATCTTGGGAATGTGGGACCTGTTTCTCCTCTGTCACTATTAAAATCCAGCAGAAATTTTTGTGGAGGCCACTGGGTTAAAAATGAGTAATGTGGGATGGATTAAGTTTGTAAGTATTAGTGCCTGGGTGCTTGGCCAGGGTGAGCTACATATTTGGGTCCAGTCCTGCAGCTGGAAATGTAGCCTTAGTGAGTAATGGGTATACAACGTCTATGCCAGCGGAGAAATACCAGGAGCATACAGCCCGTGAGTGATCTTTCTTGGTTAATCTTGCCTAGCCTTACATTAAGTCACAGTGGTCAATACTGCAGATAGCACTGAACCCTCCTTTTTGTTTCCCATGGAAAGAATGTGATTAGCCTCTCTCCTCAGACCCCCGTATGATTCACCCAAGATAAAGCAAGCATAGGATAACAAGCAACCAGTTGCATCAGTCCCAGTAGTATCACTCAGGGCTATGGTAAGTGTTTCCAGGATGGGACCCCTAAGAGGTGGCCTGTTGTTCGGTGCACCACTGAGTATGCAATGGAAGCTAAAGGAAAACATGACTAGGGCTTCCAGTCTCACATCTTCATTAATGCTGGCAGTTTTGAATAGCATATTGGTACTTTTTATTTATGCCACCAAAACACCATGAGTCAGGACCTGACATTTTAGTGTTCTGTGTCATACTGAGAAAAATCTGTATTTCAGCAGTAGGACAATTATATTATTTTGGAAGGGCTAGAAATAATACAGCATTTGTGAGACAACTGTAACATTTATCCAGACTCAGTGTGAGATTGTTCTTCCTTTTATTTGGAGAGCACTTCCAAAAAAGTATCAACTAGGAGCAAAGAAAAAAGAAGACAAGAAAAAGTGGCAATTATGAATCCATTTAACCCCCATAGGGTATAATCTCATCTTGTGTAATACCGCTGGCTGTTACATGCCTAAACTTCTATGCAGTGAGCTGTGAATATAGTCCTTATTGTCCTGTGGGCAATATGACTAAGGAAAAAATATCTCTGTAATACAATGGAGCATTTGTCTGAACGGCGTAACCTAAGGTCCATAACATCAAATCTAAAGTTGTAATTATACAGCTGCAGTCACACCACTCAAGTGAAGGCTGTGTCAGCACTTGTATTATATAAGAAATCCTGTTTTCAAGGGTTGATGAGTCATATGCAAAAAGCATTTCTCACTTAACAATTGTTCTGGATGTTCTAAAGCAATGTCTAGGTACAGGCCTTTCCCCAGTAGGAGGTGATCATGTCTTCTGCAATATGCCATGGCTTAACTTGGCAGTTTATTTTGCTAATGAATGTATCTTTTTCTGAGATAGGAAATTACCTAGAAGGTTTGGGGGTTTGTGCATTTTTTTTATTGTCAAAACACAAACTACAGGGAAAAACCCCAGGGAGGGTAAGGTCTTCACTAACAAGGATTATAACGGGAAATGTGTCTTTCTCAGAAATTATAAAATTAGGATTCTTTTCCTGGTTTGTCATCCCCAATGATGATTTAAGTTCTCTGATCTGAACACTTCCTAAGAAGACCTGGTCACAATTTTATTTTTCGAGATGCCTTGAAATTGAGCCTTTCAAGCTCAAAGTAACTGTTATTGCCATTTGAAGCAGCCACACGTTGCTGGCAAGGAGCAGACAGGAAAGAGGTTTATTTGCAGCAGCACCACAGTGGTGAACTAGGAGCACTATGCATCCCTCCTACACAAATGTAGCAGGAATACACTTAGGATTGAGACCAAATACCGGAAACCACAACAATTTTCCTACTACATGAAATTTCTAGATAGGTATGCTGGATGTGAGTGACTTCAGCTAACAGATGCCCCTGCCTCCCAGAGCATCGCCATTTACAAACAGGTGTTTCTGAAGCCGCCCCCACGTCAGGCATTTCCACCCAAGCCGCCTAGCCCGCCCCATTGTCCATGGAGCGAGACACAGGCCAGCAAGTTTCTTTAAGCTGATCTCCTCTGATCTGGGGCGTCTGTAACGCCGTTGCCTGCATAGAACAGCCATTGTTCAGCTCGCAGAGCAACAGTGGGGTAGAAAATAGCATGCCATGCTGGGGATCAGAGAGGGAATTGTTCCTTAATTATCTCTTACTGAAGGAAAAACCCAAGGCATATCCCGATATGTGTCATGACTCTGGCAGAACACGAGTCTTTTAAATAAGATTTGGGGGGTGGGGTGGGGGTGGAGGGGTGGGGCTCATGTTCAGAAGCTGGCAGCCCTCTCCACTCCTGCAGGTCTACCTGTGATTCGCTCCCTGACCATGGAAAAAAAATAAGTTTTCCGCTTTGGATTCTCCATTGTGAAATGGAAAATAATAGTACTTATCTCCCTGGTAGGAGTGCTGTGAGGATAAATGAATTAATTAATGTTTGTAAAGCACTTTGAAGATGAAGAACATTATATAAAGTCCTCAGCGTATAAATACGGTGTATAACTACAGTAAGCTATAAAAATTTATCGATGAAAATAAACACACATTGAAAATGTGTTGGGTGTGTATATCCCTTCAATATCCTGGCAACGTTCATGAGCCTGACTTCCTGAGCAGCACAGTGCAGCAAATCCAGTGCTGAAATCTGCCTTCAGCCTCAGCCCCTACCTGCGCCAAGCGGCCGGCACTCAGGGGCTCTCTGCACCTGCAGGAGCTTTGCCATATTTTGGCCATAATGTCTTTCCACCAAATCCATGAATTTTGACCTCAGGGCTCTTCAGAGTGCCAGCTGGGTTGAGCCACCAGTTTTTGACCATCGCCACAGCACGCCAGCCCCAGCCATGTTAGGGAGCCGTGTGGCACCAGTGCCTGAGGCAGGGGATAGCTCAGCAATGTGTCTGCTGTGTTGCTTGGCCCCCAGCCCGCCGCCAGCCTGCAGGTCCTCCTGTCCTGTGCCTGCACGAGCAGGCACTTGTCAGGACCGAGGACCTGCCACGCTGTCTGCCGCGGTTTGTCCCCCCCTTTTCAGTGCCAGTGTGATGCTCAGTGTTCAGCCCCCACATTGCTCAGCAGGTCCCAGCATTCCTGCTCACGTTCACTGAGCTGGTGGCCGAATTGGCTGTTGTGTGGTTTTTAATTGAATGACAGTGACTTCAATTCACTACTTGCAAGTTAAAATTTTTATTGCCTGCTTATCAACATTACCATCCTAGATTAGCCCTTGCTGCTTTACTTTTTTTTTTCTTTATTCAAGCCAGGAAGTGCATTTGATCCCAAACAGCTCACGTGTATAACAAGGCAAGTTAAGAGGATGCAGGGAAGGAAAGCCAACACTTCAGCCTTGTAGAGGTGTGACAATTATCCAAAAAGACATATAAGAAAAGGTTTGTGCATTGAAATGAACAAGTTAAAGACGAAATTCAGGATTTCTTGGGGGCTCTCCTCAGTTCACAGCTGCCACATCAGTTTGTGGACCTTAGGAGAAACAACCACGTTAGCCCTCATTGTGTCTTGTTTCACTTGTCCTTTTGCACAGATAACCCTGTTCCATTCTGTGCACTTGGTTTTCTTTTAAATCCTTTCAAATCTTCCTGGTAAACCTGTTGCTGGTTTAGCCTGCCAGTTGGAGTGCGAAGGAATGCAGTGTGTTGCTCCTGCGGCTGCAGGGACCTTGCTGGCACGGGCTGGTGAGCCCCCAGCCCTGCTCCCCATCATGGGCAGCTGGAGGGTCTGCTCTGTCTGCTGAGAGTTTGAAGAGGGCAACAGCTTTTGCCAGTCAAAGTCGGCTCCACGTTCACCCAGATGTCAAATGCACCAAGATGCATCACCGGCACAAGCAGACATCCCCAAACTCTGACCGGCACCAACACGCACCCGGCGGTGTGGCTGATTTTTCCATCCCCCAACACAAGAACCATTTGATAACAGGAGGGCTTATGGGTGTATTCACTAATCGTTATATAACTGTATGCTGGGGTGAAAAAGAAAAAAAAAAAAAAAACAAACCAGAAAGGTTTTCTCAAAGGATAGAGGTGGGAATCCCATTAACATGATGGCTCCCTCCTTAGTTGCCAAAATGACTGACAGTTGGATAAGGTCAGAAGATGAAAACTGAGCCATGGGGGACAGAGTGGGGAAGGGAGGGGGCCAATCAGTTGAATAAAAAACTGAGTGTCAGTGCTGGGGAAGGAGAAAACCAGCACTCCCACTAGAAAAATCCTCACCCTCTGCTCCCCTACTGTTTGTTTGGGGAAAATGCTGCAGCTTAATCAGAATTATTTACAAGATAATGGTCCATTGTTTGTAGTAAGACAGATGCTGTCTGTGGGAATTTGGTGTTTTATGCTCTATGCATTACGGTGCCATTGCTGTGTACAGATGGGATCACAGTGGTATTGTTGTTATCCACTTTTTGGAAATTTGGAGGATCCTCACCATGAAAGGAGGATCCTTAAATAGAAAGAGTTTTCTCAGGCCTGGAACTGGGATTTCTCTTAAGGTAGAATTGTATTTGTACATGTATGGGAGAAGGTGAGGACAATGTGGAAGCACTTTGCTTGAGACCTATAGAATGAAGGATCCCTAGGCTGACTTTACTTGATGGTGGTAGACATGAATTCAACAGATGGATGGATCCTGTGTGTCTTTCCAAAGGCGAGGAGATACCTTCTGGTGGGGTATGTTGGTGCTCCCTCCTTTGGTGGTGCCTGGCAGAGTCAGTTGCTTAGAAGGTGGTGTGAGAGGTACACAAACATGTCTGTGCGAGAGCAGGGCTTGCCTGCTGAGTTATCGTCCTCTAGTTGTGCGATTGCAACGTGTGGAGTTCCCTGCCATCGTCCCCATGCTGCAAGTTAAACACTGAGCACTTCTGTTTCATCAGAAAACTTCATCCTGATGATTTTGTGGGTGAAGCTGTGGGAAATGAAAACTAGATTTTCACTGAAAAAAAAGCCCACAAAAACCCAAAGAGAAAAATCTTTATTGATGTAGAAGACCAAATGCAAGAATTTTTTTATAATTTGTTTAATCCTAGCAGAAATTCTGTTTCCATAAGCAACCCCTTCTGGCCCAAGTAGAACAAGACATGCAGGTGGGTGACCCTGTGCCTCGTGAGGATCGCTGCATCCAGGAAGAATAGGGAGCTCTGGTGAGGCCAGTGGAGACAGGGAACAGCAGCACTCACAGGTCTTTCCCATGACCCTGGGATGAGAGGACAAGGACCACGCCATGCAGAGCTCTGCATTACTGTGCCTCTCTCAGGAGCAAATCCTGCCTTGCCTTTTCCACCCGAACCACCAAAGCCTGTGAGATGAGAAGTTTTTCCTCAGGTCACTGCGCTTTGGAGCAGGACCTGCAAGCAAGGTGCAGGACAAGGGGGTGGAGGGTGTCTGGGTGGGTGTGGGTATATGTGTGTGTGCGCGCGCACTTCCTCTCTGAAAAATCTGTTTTTAGTGTGCAATAGCTCACATATTACCTCGGCAGAGACCGGTGTGCACCAAAGGCAACCAAGAGACGACAAATCACCAGAAAGGCTCCAGAAGGGATTTTGAGCATCCACGTCTGGTATCCCAAGATCCATTAGCTTTCAGGTAAAATGGAAAACGACGGTCTTTTTTGTATGCAAGATAATTAAGCTGTCTTTCCATCACTGCAAAATACCTGAGTTTCCCTGGAGAAAGCAGAGGACCTGGGGATGGGGAGTGAGACAGGGAAGGGCAGGGAATGGCTCATTCACAGTCTTCAGGGCATCGCATCCCTCTCCCCCTTGAGGTTCCCTGTGTGAGGTACTGCTCATGCGCTCATTCCAGAAGCAAGGCTGTGCAGCTGGAAATGGGTTTCCAACATCAGCACGTCCTTCTCCGTGTGGGTTCTCCCCAAAACAGGTGGTGGGAGGAGGCAGCTCCCGAGTCCTCCCTTCCCTCTGGACTCACTGTGCTGCCAGGGATGGAGCCGATAGCATCAGATCACGAGTGGAAACCACTTTGCCCAAGAAAAGGGATCGCCTCTGGCTTTTGTGAAATGAAGTTTTCCAAGAACACCCTTGAAGGATAGATTGGCATGGGGGATTGCCATTCCTGAGTGATTTCATTTTTCCTAAGTGTTTCCAGTAGGATCTGTACAGGGAACTCTAAGTTTTTTCCTCCAAGTCAGCATTTATTTGCAAAATTTTAATTTTGTATTTCCTGACATTTAAACTTTTCAGCCTAATGTTCTAATAAGGATTCTGTCTGTCCGTCTAAATAAAGCTTCACTCTAATGAGGACACCATCCATCTCCCGAGATGGAGCCATAACGACCTCCAGCCTCAGTGTAATTTTAGCTAGGCTCCCTTCCCCACCCTCTTCTCCCCACAGCTCTTTGTTTGGGGTGTAAATTATCTGTTTTGGGATGAAGTTGTGCAGAATTTCATTTTGGGTCAAGTGACTGAGCTATTGTGTGAGCCTCTGCTTTCTCTCTGAAAAGGGGGATTTTGCTCACTCCCAGTTGTATGTTCAGTGCCTGCTTATTTGCAATTTCTGTTCATAAGACTGTGGGTTTTCATGCCAATGATTTTCTGTTTGAGTTATTGGAGTAGGGAGGTTGTGGGAGCATGCCAGTGTCAAAGGTTGTTGCTTGAATGATAATTAATAACATTATCAGACTGATTATGTGTTTAGATGTCCAGAATCAGGAGTGAATTGAACTTGTTAAATTTAATTCCTACCTCCAAATATCTGACTGCTTCCTGTGGCTGGGAGACTGGCGTGCTCACCAGTGTTGCATTTGCATAAAGGACAAAACCAGGAATTTGAAAGGGCAACAACTAATGAGAATTGCTGAAATTCTGGGCTTCTGGCGTTCATAGGGCTTCTCCTACGGCACCACCGCTCTGCAAGCTTTCGCCAGAGAGAAGGAAGTGCAGACCGATAATGTTTATAGACCCCGCTTTCATTGTGTCAGCCACCGACTGAAACATCGAGTCATTCAAGATTGGAGATTATGTCTTTTAAGGTCCCGAAGAGCCATTTCACATGCGACCGATTACCTCTGTCAGAGGCAGGAGAGCCAGGTCCCACCTCGGTGGGTGGGATCTGAACTCATGCTTTCAGAGGTCAATAACAGGGTTTTTAGACCTTTGTGCCTCTTTGTCCCTTATAGCCAGACCTTTTCTGTTAGAACTGTTTAAATTACAAACCAGTAATAAAAGGATCATATGTGTTTCCCACTGAACAGGTTCTTTAAGGCTATTATGATAATTAAAAACATATGGTGCCTACACAAGTCAGAGGGAAACCACAGATGTACAAATTAGGTATTATATAAGGTTTTTCTTTTTTGCCCTTTCAAAAGCAACAAGCCAAAGAAGTACAAAGAGATAAAGATGGTAATTTTTTGGAGATGATAGGTAGCATTTTGGATTTTTAATCATGAAATATGTAAACCTCCTTTCTTATACATAATCAGAGCAAACTCTTTCTAACACACAGGAAGAAAAAAACAGTAGCATAAGACTGCAGTATTTATGGAAGGAATAAGGAAACACTTTGTTTCATGCAAGTTATTGGAGACCAGGAAACCTTCTGCATTTTTTATGATGTTTCCCTGCAAAGACACGGAGGATTATATTTATTAAATATTGAATTATATTAAAATTGGATTGATGCAGCCAAAGAAGGACATTTCTTTGTATTCCATTTTTTCTCCTTTTGAAAAAGGGAAATGTACTAATATTGATTGCAGTACAAGTAGTCATTTGTTTTAATTTAAAAATATAGGATTGATTTTGAGAAGGTGATAAATACTGCTAATAAAAAAATTCAAAATGGGGATTTATAATGATTCTCTGTTAAGTCAATGGTTTAGTGAGGCTAACTTATAATAAAAGTAGAGACGTGCTGAACTATTCGTAGCTAATGGGTTATTTGCCATTTGCTAGCACTGCAAACTTTCCTTGGTTTGCTGGGTCCTGCTACAAAAGGTAGAATTTATATCATCTAATGCTCCTCGCTCCTTGTTTTGTCTTTCTTTTGCTAAAAACGGACAGTTGAGAATCTGCTGGCTGGCTAAGGGGCCCCCTCCATACGCAGACCTGTAGAGCTATTTCATAGAGAGGGGCTGGAACCAGGTGTGGCTGCGCTGGGTCTGAAATTGGAAATTGTGGCTGCTTCTCCAGTGATACAGTGCAGCTCCACAGGTTTCGGGGTCTCTCAGCCTCTTCACAGGTCTTTCTTTGTGGCACATGAGGCAGGCAGGTCTCAGCAGCATCTGAAGTAGCCCTGAAGCCCTGTAACTCGTAGCTGTTCCTTTGAGCTCCACAGCTCACGCAGCACCAGCATCTGCCTGGCACCTTGCCCTGCCTCAGGTGGCAGGAGACCCTCTTCTTCCCACCTGAGGCTACTCAGGGTTTGATGTCTCCCATCTCCCTGCAAGTAGCGGGAGCGCAGCATGGTCCTGCTGTTGTGTGCCATGCTGGGGGCGGGCAGACAACACCCTACCAGCATGGAGCACTGCAGCCTCAGGTAGGAGGAACTTTCCTTCTTATCGCTCCTGCAGCAGTGCGGCAGGGAAAGCATCTGGCACTGTGCTTGTGGTTGGGCTTGCCTCTCTCCTACCCCTATAAAGGGGGTGCTGTCGGCCTACCAGCCCCAAGCACCACTCTCTGCCTGTGCCTGCCTCTGCTGCAGTCCAGCTGATGGGACTCAGCCCAGAAGACACTGTGACCTCGGCAATGCCACCCTTGGGCAGGTAGCCTGTAGCTACAGGGAGGATCTCACCCCAAGATGCAGCTAATCATTTGGAGGCCTTTTGCTGTGTTCACTTATGTTTTAGCCTGTCTTTTAGCATGAAATAGGCAACTTTTTTTTTTCTTTTTTTCTCCCCAAAGAAACTTTAGAAGAGAAAAAAAAAAAAAAATCTGGGGAAAGAGGGAGAAGTCTGATGCTAATATTTCAAGTTTGCAGGAGTGGTGGCTGAGCAGGCATTTCTGAAGAGAGGCTTTTCTTTTATTGAGTGATAGCAAACTCAGTGTTATTTCGCATGTAGGTATTACCATTTTAACTTTTACTGAGGTAAAATAACACCTTGTCACTCAGTGCAAATACCAATCACAAAATGAATTAATTGTAATAACTGTTGTCAACAGAACAAAAGACTTGTTGCTTTCCTAAGCAGATTTCAGTACCACTGATAACTATATACAGAGGCTCCCATTGGGCTTTTTCAGTGTATGTAGTCAGAACATAATTTCATCTGTCTTTCTCTGCACTTTGTTGTAAAAGTCTCAGAAATCGAGTTAAAAACCTGTATTTTTTACACGTCGCTAAGTATACACTTTTCTGTTGCTTATGATTTTTTTCTCAAAGAATCCCTAAACATTTTTACTCGTTAATTAACACTTTTTCATGGCTAATTTATTAAAGAATTAACAAGCTTGTAACAGTCTGTAGGATCTATTTATTCACCTTATGCCATGATGGACAGTTGCTTTCAGAGAAAGTATGGGCAGCTTTTTTTGCTACGCAAAATATATTTGTGTTAATGTTTCTTCTTTAGCCAGTCATCTTTATCCAAAATGAACAGTGCTATCCCAATAGATGGGTGAAGTTTCCTTTGAAAAGGGGGGAAGAGAGAAAAAAATTAGCCAAAAAAAGCAAAATTCTTCATACTTGTGCTAACCACAAATTTATTCAAACGAAGTTTGGCGGGTGGGGGAGAACTAATTAACTAATTTCACAAAGGAGCCTCAGTACGGCAGGAATCAGTGCCAATATACTATACTCATTTTACATGGCCAGTTAGCTTAATAATCAAAAATACTATGGCATATC
Organism: Morus bassanus; assembly: GCA_031468815.1. Classification (NCBI taxonomy): domain Eukaryota; kingdom Metazoa; phylum Chordata; class Aves; order Suliformes; family Sulidae; genus Morus; species Morus bassanus. The sequence continues at coordinate 32,897,732 of CM062573.1, forward strand.
CTCTATATTTTACTGCAAATGCTATGTATTTTCTTAAAGAAACATACATTAATATTGCAGCCTGGAATAGTCATAGAGAATAAACACTCATCAGGAACTGACCTGTAGAGCAATCAAAGGTCCATTTTGCATCCTTACTTAACAGAGTATGTATTTTAGATTACTTCCCCCCTCTCCCCTTTCAAAGGCTTCAGTACTCCGTGCCCTCTGTGGGAGCAGAATCACAAACTCAGTAAAATACATGGAAAATTAATTGTCCATCTATCTTCCCCCAGAAATAAGCAGAAAGCAGGAAAATATCCCATGTAAAAGTCTGTTTTGGTAAGGCTTCCCGGCCTGTCACTGGAGTGAAGGGGTGAGAGGCTAACGAAGCACCAGCAGAGCAGCTGTGCATCATTAACTGGGCACTGGGTCCTGCTGCTCTCATCTCTTGCTTGATTAAACTGGGGTGCAGCTCGCTGCTGTAGTACCCTCTTTGCAGGAGAGCAAGAAGCACCTTAGAACCATAGTAAGACTTTGCTGAAACCTTCTTCTTTCTGAGCCTGTGGGGGCTGGAGGGCCAGGAGCCTCACACAGCCCCTTTCTGGGCTTTGTAGTGGGTAGAGATATTGCCATGCAGCCTTGATGCAGGGAATTTCTGTGGTTTCCCCTCAAACCCTCTGCTGCAAATAACATTTGGTCTGTCTGTCTTGTTGGCAACTGCTGTGTCTTCAGCCACCAGCTGGTCAAATATTCCTGCTTCTACTGGGAACTTGCTTTTTACAAACTCTGTAGCTGCAATAGAGCAGACCTCTGTCATAGCATGGGCTCGTGGTGCTGGGGGAAGGACCTTCTCGCTCTGGAGCTCTGGAGGGGTGACATGACTCAGTGTAAGCAGCAGCGCATTTGTTCTTGCAGTCTTCTCTTCTTTTTGTTGTTTAAAGTAAACAGTCCTGAATGTGCTGAAGTGATTTTTCTCTCATGCACTTCCCATGGCAGAGGGGACTGGAATATCCATGACAGTGCAATTGTGCTGGAGCTTGAGTGGTTTTGTTTCAGCAGCCTTAGGCCAAGGCTGTGATTGCAGTTGTGTGGATGCACGTGGGAATGTGGGAAGGCATGTGCCAGAAACATTCCCTGCAGGTTCAGGCGTTCATCAGAAAGAAGTAGATCTGGGAGGGAGCTGCTCCAAAGTGCCTGGTGCTGCTGTGGTTGTCGTCCTTGGGCCAGGATGGTGGCTGGTGTGCTGCAGTGTTTTTTGGGGCACCCTGGCTTTGTGCTCAGAGCAGCCCACAGCCAGCGCTGCCCAGGGTTTGCTGCACCTCCGCCATCACTCCTCCTCTCCAGTTTACAGCTTATCTACAAAAGTAACATTTTAGATGGAGAGAGCGACATGAAAAAGGTTGACTAGCATCTTCTCCATATTCTAATGCCATGCAGTTGGGGATGGCTCTGCTTAAGATGCAACAGCTGTCCTTGTATGGACTCATGGGGTCCTTTCAGGAAAGCCCAGTGTTGGAAACCTCGGATCAGGCTGGGCACGGGCAGCGCAAATGGGACAGGAGGATGCGTCGGTTCCCCCTGTGCCAAGCCTGGGAGCATGTGCTGTGTAAGGGAGCAGGGAGGGAGAGTGCAGTGCTCTTTACCCCACTATCTGCTGCTCCCCCTCCACTTACCCATTTATATCCCAGTAAATCTGTTTGAAAAATAGAAAATACTCCCAGCCTTTCATATAATGCCATTATTTATGTTGACCGGTGCTTTTTGCTGTTGTAACTTGGCTGTCACATTCTTTCTCCACTGTTCCTTTGAGGCATGTTAACGACGGCGTTCCTCCAAAGTTGAAAATTAGGGTGCTTCAGATCAGCTAGCCCCCACCCTGGCCAGGAGCTTTCTGCAGCAGTGCCCAGCAGTCCCAGTGACTGGCAAGATGGGGACCTGCAGTACGTTTTGTTGTCAGAAGGGCTGATTTTGGATTTGCTTCTCAGCCATCGTTGCTCTGTGGTTTTTTTCTGCTCCTCTTTGGGTGATTAACTGTGAAAAGAAGCATTTCTCGTTTCTGCAAACCACTCCTCTCCCTGCTTCTTGGCACTAGTTGCTAATCAAAACAGGACTTTGATAGCCAAATGGCATTTGGCTGAGCCAAACACAGAGCTAGACACACAGGCTTCTTGTGATCAAGCGCTTTATTAATGTGAGGTTTAATGCAAGTTAATTCACAGTGTGTGGATCCAACGGTAAATGTTCAACAATCTAATTCTGTAGCACTGTGTTTTATTTAGCATGAAAATATTCCAGTGCATGAAAAAGCAGTATTCTGCTTAGGAGAGATGTTTTGAAGGATTTAAAAGACATTATTAATTTTTTGCTCTTTCTAGAGCAAAGGCATGTTAGCCTGTCATTTTATAAAGGTGCATGCTTTTTCTGGTGTTTTTGGTTTGGGGTTGTTTTTTTTTTTTGTTTGTAATCAAACCTGTTTCTGGAGTTAAACAAGTGCAGAGCTCTAAACTAATAAAGTTTTACAGTATTTGTATAATTCAGATTCATGTAATACCAGAATATTCCGAGAGACATTTTGGGGAAATTTGTAAAATAAACGTGCTTCCTGGCAGAGACCTTGTACGCCAAGTTTTAGCCTGGGCTGCATTTTTACAGCTGAGTTATAAACCCCTGAAAAACAGGATTTATAATGGAAACGCTGACACAACCTTAACCATAGTAGTGCTATCTGGTGCTGCTGTAATATACTGTACGAAGAAATCAGTTCATTAGTTAGTTATAAACAAAGGACAGAGATAGTAAATTACAGTAGGTATTTCAGCAGTTTTCTATATATTTATGACACAAAAATATGCAGCTGCATTTTATTTCTTGAGACAGTATTTAAGGATTTCAGATTTAATACACATTAGTTTGGTTATGCACATCGTGCATTTCGGTCTTGCTGTTCCCTCTTGTAGTTTTATTCATGGTATTTTCTTCTTTCTCTGTTGCTCATTAGAAAAATGTTAAAAATCCATTTTCATCTGATTAATAATAAAGCTGATCACATGTAACCTAATTTTCATTCACTGCTGCCCCTGTCTGTGGAGTCATATACAAAGTGACCTTTGAATCACCACTGGGCCCATAAAGCACAATAAGCACCATTGTCCTGTCAAAAATTGAAGATGTTTTACATCATTACAAAATTTAATGTTCCATCTTTTCAAATGCACTACTTTTCAAAGGCCACATTCCAATTGAAGCTCATTAAAATCAGACTCAAGTTTCCTGTGGTGGGGATGAGAAAGAGTTTCTCATGCATTCGGAGTAATATGAATCACTCTTTTAAAACAGATATGGTTACATATTAGTTTTGAAAGGTACAGTAACTGCTGAGCCTCCACTGTCTGCAACAGTGAGGCTTTTGTACTTATAAATCTAATAACTGCCTCCTGATCCCTTGTACTTCATCCACACTGTATCCTATTTACTTATGAATAAATCAACTTTCTAAATAAAATTGTTGTTCAAAAGTTCAGGGGTTGAATTATAGGAGTCTCTGGCTCAAAGCTTCTATTAAGGTTTTAGCAGACATCTGTAAAACTCTTGTTAAAAAAAAATAGCTTTTTCTCAAAACTCCTTCTTGAATACATTACATTTAGAGGACCAAATTCTTCTTTGGAGCAATCCTTTAAAGTCTGTTGAATTACACAGAGGCTGAATTTGCCTCCTAATCTTATGGAATAATTTCTCATAGTGTTTTATTTATAAAGCAAATAGAACTTTGATAAACTGATGGCTGAAATGGGCTGTGTGTTTGTAAGTATATTATCATGCTCGTACTATGCTAATAGAGTTATACTCAGAATAGTGAAAATATTCGGGTATTCAGTGTACCATTGTTAAAAGGCTGGTTGCCTCTCCATCCCGCTTTCCTTGTGAGAGGGGCTTGCAAGCTTCACGTAACTCCATTTCCATAAACAAAAACAAACAAAAAAGAAAGTTATTTCAAGCCTTTTAAGAGTTAATGTTGCACTACTATATGTACACTTGACTGAATCTTTTGCGTATGTACGCACATACTGGTACCCTATGTATAAAGCAGATGTATATAAATATTATTGCACATTTTGTTTACTATCGTTATTACATGATCTTGCATTACACGGAAGAAGTTTCATATATTGGTCACGTGAAATATAAACTGTGCTGCAAGACACTGTGCATTAAACATTTTATGAAGAAGATAGACACAAATGTATGGTGAATACTATTTTCAACTGTTGACAGACCCTGAACATGTTTCCTCTAAGTTTATGAACATGAAAATACAGCTATAATTTGGCAGGCGCTGTTGCAAGTGAGACAGAATGAGCAGGAATGTCAGTCTTTTATCAATATTGCATTAGGATGCTATTGCATTTTCAGTATTCTTAGTATAGCTCATTAACATGGTATATTAGCACAACACCACGTGATAAAGTCAGGTGGATGCCGTTCTCACATTTTGGTTATAATGTTTTTAATGCTTACGGTGATGTAAAAGAGTACAAACCCAGTCTGAGGTCTGTGGATATCAACAGCTATATAAAAGGCAACTCTTACATAGATCAAGAATATGGAATACCATATGCTGGTATTCCTGCAGTACTCTGATATCCCATTAAGCATTGAGATCTTGCCAGCCACAGTTCAATCATATTTTTATTATAGTATTGTACAACAGCAGACATTCTCAGTTCTCATATTCTGAGTTGTATTCTGTGTCATTGTATGCTGAGATAGTGCTGAACAAAATTCTTCAACTTTCCAGGGTAACAATAATCTTAACCTCATTTAATGCACAACTAGAGTGGGTTTGGTTGATTTGTAAGAACATAAATCATTGGATAAAGATGTTTTGTATAACCAGTCTGTAATTGCTGGTGCTCTGACCTTTCTCTGGTCAGTTGTATCATGTTTTCTGCATAGTGTTTTAATCTCAGCCTTTGTGGAGGTGCCTTCATTTGTTATTAATAATAATTGTTAGTATTCATTATTTTATTAACTGGGTATATCAGTAGCTTATTGAAGGTAGCAGGTATTGTCATTCTAGCCTATCCCTGCACATAGATAAAACTAGCTGGTTTATCATCTGCTTCACACGGTATGCTGTGAATGAAGTTTGGTGCTGGCCAGGTTTCATACCTCCTCCCACTTTTCATACCTCCCACTGCGGAGCTGGGACCGCCAGAAGAGGCCCTCTCTCCCCTTTCAGCTGTGGCCTTCTGAAGAGCCATGTGAAACCTTTCCTCTTCCCTCTGTAAAGCATAGACTTCCCCATTCTGCCGTTTACAACTCATATGGAAATGAGTAAACTTTGTGGCCTGCTAAGGGCTGCTTTATGAAGTGCTAAAAGGCTTTAAACCAGGCAGGCACCACAGCTGGCCCTGCTTCTGGAGGAGGTGGTGGGCAGGTGGGCATCCCAGAAGGCTTTGCACCTGCACTGCCCACTGGCACCCTAAATTGGGAATGGTCCCTCATAGCACAGTAATTTATGCCTTTTTGGGGTGGCCGCACCCCTAGGAACCACAGTGCCTCCAGGGGATGCCAAACAGAGCCCCTTCTTCCAACTGGAGTCTGGTTTTTTGGGTGTGAGCTTTGGGGCAGGTTCTTGCCAGGGTGGTGGGTGCTGGGCAGTGATGCTGTGTTAGCTCCCTCAAGTGGCCGTGTCCATGCTGGTGTGGTACCTGCCTTCCCCGAACACCTCTTCCCTCTGCTTAGAGAATCACACATCTCATCTGTAATCATAATTTCTGTTTTTGACCTGCGGTAACACCCAACTTCTGGAATTGACCTCAGAAATTGAAGAGCATTAGATTGTATAAAATAAAGCTTGAAATACTGTGCTCATTCTGCCTGACAAATGCTAAACTGTGCCTTTCCCACTTCCAGGATCAGTAGCGCAACCTCGGAGAACAAGAGTTGAGATTGCAGCACTTGCTGCAGTTCAGTTCTCAGGTCACAGTCTCAACCGTAGTAATTAGTAATGAGCATCTGTATGTACAAGAAAAAAAGGGGCCACTTCTAATTCCTGTGTACTTCTAGGAAGAAACTTGAACAAAAAAAGGAAAACCAGATTGCTTTGCTCCTTTAACCCAGCTTGCACTTACTGAATCCATAGCTGGTACTGAAAGTACTTGAAAGGATTAGGGTATGTTATGAGGCATGCTATGGCATAACAGCTACTGAGCAGGCTGAACCACTATTTTACATTGGCCAGGAGAAGTGGAAAAATACTGACAGCAAAACCCTGAAACCGCCTCTTGCAGGGAGCTTTCCTTAAAGATTTCTCTCAGCTTCTGAAAAGCCCAGACTCGCAGGAAGACTGTATTCTGTCCTGGGTCTTTATTCCAGCCCACCTTTACTTTCTTTGTGTTGCTGATTGTCCAGCAGACATCTCCTGGTGCAGGAAATCAGGGAGTCCATCTATCGAACATAGGTGGCTGATGATGATGGAGAACTTCCTCCACTCGTGATGATAGCATGTGGAATGAGTAGAAGATTGTTTCTTTGAGGAAAAACTTCAGTCAGTCCACACTTGTCTATTTAGGACAAGGCATTTAATCTGCATTTTCTGCAAACTTTATGTTTAAGTACTTTATTTGACCCGTTTAATTTTCTTAAGCAAAGTCTATAGACAGATATATCTCTTAGGACCGGGTCTTTATTATTTCTCATTTAGAGCGTTCTGCTGTCTATAGTGGGCACCATTAAAAATTCAGCATTTGCCCTCGTTAGTAATTACTTTGAATAGGAAATAGCTGTTATTGTGTAGCAGGATACAGTGGTTACAGGGCTAAGAGTGTGGGATGGTGCTTGCTATATGTTCCCCTTTAATAACAGTACTCTGCATCTGCCCTAAGTATGTTTTCCATCTTGTACTCTTCCATAACAATGGATGCAAATGCAGACAGGCAATTTCTTTTGGCTTTAGTGGGCTTTTCCCTGGAAAACGTAACTCCTTATATTATGTAACCTCAGCTGGCAGTAGGTGCATTAACAGGGTCAGTAAAGGTGTTATGTCTGCAGAGTACACAAGACTAAAGTTCTGAAATTCTCTAATAGGCAGAAAAGTTTCAGGTCTTACAAGTGGAGATTTATCTTGATGAGCATAAGTACAATTCAATAACAACTTACTGAATAAGTGATTTATGTGTCAGAAAAACAAATGGTATATAAGCAATATGCATGTTTCGGCAGAGAGGTGGCTTGATCTTTCCTAGTTGTCTCATGTAAGGATTTTTTTTTTTTTTTTTTTGTATCATATATTGTAGAGGAAAGGAACCTCTCTGCTCCAATGGAGAAGACAGGTCCGTGTATACATTTCAAATTTAGGATAGTATGTATTGGTATGGATGGCAGAATAGCCCAGTAAGCAATGCAAATACAGATGCGCCAACTTGAAAGCTAATGCCAAAATTAGATTTGTAACTATGTAAGGCATAAATCTGAATACTGGTAACTAAGATCCTTAGGGTATGCAGGCATATTTTGAAACAACAGGTGCTGTGTTTTTTGTACACTATACATCTGACCGTGTTTCTGCCAGAGAGCAGGAAAGTCTACTGCTAAATGCTTCAAAGCCTTCCCCATCTCTTCAGAAACCCAGAAAATGCTCGTTGGTGGCTCCTGCCCATCCCGTACACCCAGCTTATTCATTAGCAGACTAGATCCTCATTATGATGATCTCATTCATTAGCAGACTAGATCATCTGGTGCTTCCAAACTTCTTATTTCAAAACACCGTCTTCAAAGTCCACACTGCTGAGAGTACCAGGCTGTGTCACGGCTGCTTGGCACTTGGAAGTTGTTCTGTGAACCAATGTGTTTTCTAATGAGCTATCTAGATATGCAGGAGAGACTTGCATAAACAAGGATGGGAAAATCCTGTAGGAATTGCAAATACGGCACCCAATAATGTTAATGTAATATAACTGATTAGGGGATTGACTGATAGGCTTCAAGGAGAGTTCAAATACAACAAGGCTGCTAAACTGAGTTTTAAAGCTGAGGCAGCTATGGCAGGGGGTACATGTGTGTGCGTGTTAAAGGCAGGTGGGAATTATTCTGTAATTTTCAAAGAACATAGCAGACATATTTTCAGTTGAATTTTCTTTTCTACATTCAATTATGAAGCTCTAAAGTTGTGTAGCAATTAACTGAGGAGTGCTGTCCAGTTAGAAGCTGAGAGAAACAAGGGTTTATTGAATGGCAAAAATGTGACTTTTCAGAGAAAAAAAACCAGTTCCATGCTTTTTCTCCAAGTATAAGAACATCCAGCTTAAATAGAGTATTCAATTTTTAATGAATTGGGCTCTTAGTGTCCTATGATCTATGGATGAAGAGCTAAAAAATGATAAATGCGCGCACACAACTGACGGGATTATACATGGCATAGTTCCTTTGGAAGATATTCTTGTTTGTTTTTTTTTTTTTTTTTTTTTTCAATTTTCTGCTTAGACATATTCTTGATCATGGACATAAGCTGGTAAATGATTTGCAGTACTTTTAATAATTTCCTTAAACATTTTTACCTTTTTAAATGAACTGTGTTTTAACCTAAATTAGTATGCCTATCACCTACTTGTAGAACAGTGGAAGGTTTTAAAATGATCTAATGTGGGACAGTATTTAGCATTCAGTATTTTCTCACCCAAGAAACATTATATAATAATCTATAATCAAAAACACTAAAAACCTGTTAACTGCTAAAGTCTGTTTCATTCTAACATTACAACTAAAACTCATTTATAAGTAAATGAAAGTCAAGAGGATTAAATTCAATTAAAATTACTTTGAAGTATGGGGGGAAAATGTTTCACGGTGATATAAATCAACATATTGTTATTGCCTTCTTTTCCTTATCCGTTAAGGGTCTCTAAAGCAAAATGTAGTCTAAATTATACATGGAGAACAAATAGAGTGAAAAGAATGCCATGCACCCACAAGCCCAACCCAACTCAAATGAAAGGTTTGGGTGTACTTGTGGATGAATGGTATGCTTTTCTGTATGCTTTGCAAGCCAGAATTGTGGAAGGTTTCTCCCACTTGCAGCCTCCATACCTTTATTGAGTGCATTATAAATAGAAAGCCAATTAAAGTACATCTTTGTTATAAAAAAGAGAGAGACAAACAAAAAAAACAACACCATTTTAGTGTGCATGCATTTTTTACTGAAAGTAGGATCTCAGCAGAGAAATTAACTTTAATAATCTATGGATTACAAGACATATCAAACCTTCAAAGCATTGCAGCATTAGATCTATTCTCAAAAGGGTGTAAATTACTTTAATAGTTAATAAGTGATATGACTCATTTTTCCAAGTAAACCAAGTTCGGTTGTCATTTGTTCATCTGGTCTCCAAACCTCTTAATTATGGCAAAGAAATTCCTCAGTACCTACTGAGCACCTCTGGGGTATGTAATACTAAAATGCACTGAGAGTTTTTGTACTGTTATTTGATGTTTTACTCTTAGGACATAAACGTAATGCAAAGCAGAGGGCAATATTTTCAGTATCCCTCTAGCCCAGCAAACGTCAAGCCCCACTGAAGAAACATACAGCCACCTTGCAGCGTAATTCAGTGCACATCTGAAATGAAAATGTCATTGAGCTATTGATCTTAAACAAACATGGAGCACTTGGAAACCCACCCATGTGTGTGTAGAAATGCAATTGATAAACACCCTGTTGAAGAAGTTTTTATTGAAAGAGGGCCCAATTCTATGACCTTCCTAGAAAGTCATCATCGGTCATTAAAAATCAGCAACCAAAAATTTCACTACCTCCTTGCTTAGCAAAGTTTACTCCCATGAGCAAGATCAGGATCATAGAAAAATAATGTCATTGTTGTTTAAGAAAAGAACTTCACTGTCTGCTTTAAATCATATATTGTTCCCACAGGTTTCAATTACTTCACATAATGAGACAGTGCCAGTTTGTAACAATGGCGTGGCTTTCTGTCTCGATGGCTCTGGTACAATACTTTTAAATGAATTATCAAACTGGTCAAAACAAACATTGTTCCCTGCATTACTGCGCTGCAACCTCGCCATTAGCAGAGTTAGCACCCACACATGTAGCTGAGTATCAGGGGACCCCGATGCTCACTGGGCAAGTTCCTCTCCCAGCAGTAGCATGTGGCTGGGTGGTGAGCCCCAGCGGCAGCTGTGCAGGGCCAGCGATGCCGCTCCTCTCGCCACCAGGAGAGCTGCTTGGGGTTGGCAGGACACCCTTCAGCCAGGTGCCTGTACCTGTCCTTAGTGCACGGAAGTGTGTGAGGATCATACACTTATTGCTGTAAGAACCTGTACAAAACCTTCAAGAAATTTATGGGTAGGAATTAATTTCTAGAAGAGATTTTAAAGAAGTAGAGAAGTTACCCTTATATCTGTCCACCTCTCACAAGAACCAGTCTATAGAAAACACCATTAAAACTTACAAAACTGAACAACAACTTTGAACTGCTAAACTGTTTTGCATCATCTCTTCAAAGTCCACAGAAGGTACAGATAATTCAGTCTTAAATTCTAACATTTGTGCAAGAAACACAGAACAATTATTGGTTGGATATTATTGCCAATTCATGAGATCTTATTAGGGAGGCCAGAGAAATCAGGTAGGAAACAGGTTGTTTCTCATCTTATTCTTTGTCAGCTACATTTCAGTAAGATTTTGGTTTGTTTTAAAATAATGATCTATATTTTCTTCTTTAACTCCAGCAGGCTTTTTGCACCTTGCCATGTCTAATACCTTTTACGTGTGTCCATAACACAGCACCTCTCAGTTCAAGGGAAGTCCTTTTATAAGCACATTTAGATGCAACCAGGCTGTGGGGCCATGCAGGCAGCGTACATAGAAACTCCTGCTGCAGAAGGCCTGCCTCATGCGGCTGTGCGACATCAACTGAAAAACAGGGACCCCCCCAATTACAGCTGTGGATAGATACCAATTGTAAAAAATTGCAGTTAGGTGAAGAACATTTTTCATTTTCATAGTCATCACAAAGAATTGCTTTTCTATCCCCCACTGAAAAATACCAGAGTTTAACTGCTGAGTACAATGGAATCAGTGCAAGTGCTGATCTCCTACTTGATAGGGCTCTAACATTTATAGATGCGTTGCCAGTAGATCTGTGAACTTTCTAGGAAAATGTGAACTTCTGCAATTTTGCTGTTGCGTTCATTTTGCAAGTATTGATTTAGGCTCACTGCACCTTGGAAATAATTTGAATATTTATAAATTTAAGTATTTATTTTCATAGTAAAATTAAAGCACTATTGTCTTGCAACTAACCCTACTTGTTCCAACACTCCAAAAACAAAACCGCGAATATGATAACCTTTATTTATAGATGGCAATAAGCATATTTAGCAATTTTATTATTCATGACCTTGTACTAAATATCATAATCAGAATACAGATGTGTGAGATAATTTCTATATGGAAGTCACTGGAGTAATTCTTGTAAAATAAAAATAGCATTGTATTCAGAGGAATAATATGTCCATATTTAATAAGTGTGTCTTAGTACAAACAAAGAGACCACACAGTGGTTTTTTGAAAAGTTCTACATTAATAACAAGCTTCATGAATAGAAACAAAGCTCTAAAAATGTGATTTTTAGTGTTAACTTTTATTTTCTGTTGCATGCTTATATTCTTCCATATATAGTCCTTAGATTTTATTACAAACAGGAAACAGGCTGCTGTGTGCTTTGTGTGAATGTATAATCAGGAAAAGTGCATTTTGTTGAACCAGTTGCTCCCAAGAAGTTAAACCCAATCCTTTGTTAATGCTGTCTTTACTAGTGTCTGTACTAAAGATGCAGATTATCAGATAAACATCATATTCAGACTTCGCTCACTAATTGACTGAACAAGAATCGGTCACACTTGATGTACCATTCCGTAATGGATTTTCATGTTTGTGAACCCTAACTGGCTGTGGAAATGGAAAGCAAATGTCGCATAATCACAAATAACTTTGGTTTTTTGTTGTTATTTTTTTTTTTTTTCTCTTGGCTTAAAAAAAAAAAATCAACTTTTTTCTTCCCAGTTTGTGACAGGTTCATCATTACAGACAGGTGATGAATGATCATTTTGTGGTCATATCAGCTGTCATGCTACTGTTTAGAGAATTCTAAAAATGATTGCTAAATATGACATTTTTCAGTTAGATGTTACATGAATAATTGATACAGTAAAGTGACGGTGAAAGGCATAGGTATAATAATTGAAACTTTTTTTTGTCAGAGGTTTTTGAGAATATATGCCATTTATTGAGTATCTGACTATCACCGTATTAGGCTAGGTTTCTTTTTACTTTTATATCTGAAGCAGAAGCTCTCATTAAGCATATTGTAAAAAGATCCTTTTATGAAAATGCTATCAAGTATTTATAACTACAGCACTGAAGATCAGAGGAGGATATCGTTTAAAATCTGTGCAACATAAAACTGGTCAGAAATATCAACATCAATCAGTGTCAAAATTAAAACTGGCTTGAATTTGTTTTCTTTTAAAATCCTTTTTTTTTTTTTTTTTTTTGAGTGGGTTATAACAAGCGCATACTCATTTTGAGAATCTTATTTGCTGGCCCCACATTGCAATAAATCAGGAATATGCTGGTAATAAAAGGAAAATGTTGAGGCTACCTAAGTAACAGAAAAAAGCATTCCTAAAAAAAAAAAAAGAAGTCAAACACCCCCCACTAATATATGCAAAAATAAGAACCCTTTTCTCACCTGAATGGTCCTGATATGAATATGGAAATAGGGGAATTGTCCATGAGCCTAAAGGTTTGAATTATCAATCCTAATGCTTTTGGCTTTTTCAGAAAAAAAAAAAAAATCAGCTCTGGATTAAGGATTATTAAACACTCCCAATGCTGAGTAGCAGAAGTGTGACCATGTATTACCCAACTGGACACTTCTTCCCATACTGTATATGAAGATATTATCCCAGATATCTAGAAGCCAAAAGAACAGATAACATATAAACTTCCAACATTGGCACTCTTTCAAGAGAAAGTTGTAACAAGCCTAACAAAAAAGAAAAAACAAAGCCAGAACAAAGGGTGAATGGCATATGGTGGTTATTCTACAATATGGTCCTGATCCCTTTTAATATATCTCTGGAAGACATAAGTGAAGCACTGTAAAGTTGTTTTCCTAAGAGATGACATGTCTGCATTATACCCTTGGATGAATGACAGTTTATTAATAATAATTATTATTATTTTTATTATTATTTATGTATGAGTACTAGTGCTGCTGGGAATACAAGTTCAGGCTAGATCCCTACACAAGGACTTTGCTTTCACTCCAGTTGTGTGGTTGATTTGTTCTCACTCTTCTGGGGTGACTGGTCAGCTTAATAGTCTCTCTGGTCACAAAAATTATTTCTGCACGGGGAAATTTAGCCTGTGAATCAGTAATCCAGCTATTAGGGTGACCATACTGAGATTGTTGTACCTCACCAAACTATGATGCTTTTCCTCCAAAAGGACAGGAGCAAGCCTATACAGACCATCAGCCTATAACTAGTTACTGCCTGGCTCGGGTCCTCTCCCAGATCAGGCAGACCATCTTTAACACTACCTTTTCTTCTCTTTAGCATGAACGTTACTGATTCAATGCTAGTGGTCGTCATTGACAGTTAGACATTGTTGCTCATCACAGGGATTTTTTTTTTTTTAAATGATGTGACCAAAGCAGGGAAGAAGCAAGATAGCTAGGATGACTGCAGAGCTCCATTCCCCTGCTGTCCTACTTTCTTCCATGGTAATTTTGCCCATTTTGGTGGGATGTGCCATCCCATGGCCAGGAGCTGGACCAACAGCCATACAGGTGTGTTGCCTGTTCAAGCAGCCTCAGTGCTTGGGGTCCCAAAGCTGTGCAAATGCCCCATATGCATCATCTCCCTTCCTCTGGGATTTTCTGGATGAGAACACAAAAGCCCTAAATGTAGATTTATTGTGTCAGAGCCCTCAGATGAATAGATACTTGGAAAGAACACCCCCATCTCACTGTTGCTATCTGCTCAGATATTAAAAATAACTGAATCCTCTCAAATGAAAGAATATCGGGGGAGGATCTTCAAATATTCTAATCACGGGATACCAAATCATATTTTGTATCTAATCCTCCCAACTTCAGTTAAAAAAGTGTACAGAGAGTATAACAAAGTAAATACTTTGACAGTGTCTTAGTTAAAACAAGATCTCAGGAAATGAGTGCAATGATGAGCAATTGGCTAAAAATTCCAACATATTGTATCAGGGCCTGAGAAATAATGTAAAAGCAAGCCCCTTTGTTCATATAATCACTGGTTGCAGGCTCTGCATGACACTGGAATTGTTTGACCAAAAGACAAGGCTACGATTCCTTAGCTATTACTCCTCGGCTCACCTCTGTGGGAGAATAAGGAAGGTTTTGAAGCTGTTACACTGCTTTGATACTGCCCAGCTCTTTGTACACTGAAATCCTGGAAAAATAAGTCCCTTCCTACTAACACACTTGTAAACAAGTTATTTCTTTTTTAGACATCTGTACTGTTGCTATATAGTGATGCTATTGAAAGTTTCCAAAAGACAGCCCAAATCTTTGTTTTACTGTTTTTGTAATAGAAATTATGTGGCTTTTGAAGCTCTTCCACTGAGACTCAGTTTGAGAAACCACAAAGCTAGGGATTTGAGAATGTATTTAAAGTATGTTGACTTTATTTTTCCTAAATCTAGCTAAATAACTAAAAATATCATAATTAATGCAGGAGCCTACAACTGTCTTTTCCTTATTCTCTTCCAAAGGAGCTCCAAATTCACAGGATTCACTATGAAATACAAATAAAGACCAGAAAGTTTTGAAATTTCCATTAGGTTCACAAAAAGTTGGCTACATCTTGTAAATCATGGCAAATCACAGCACCTTTGAATTACAGTTGTTCATTGCAAAAAAGAAAAAAAAAAAGGAAAGACAACGGATGATAAAAAGAATTCTGGGTCTGACTCCAAGTATGTAGTTTCCCTCATAATTTTTTCCATTTGAATATAAAACTCTCTCTCTACATTAACGTATTAGGATCTTTCCTTGGGACTGTACCTCAAATGAGTCAGATGTTCTGCTTCAGATTAAGTTAACTAATTATATTACCTTTTTATCTTTGCCTTCAGGTAACTTCTCTTACTTCTAGCTCATGCAAAGGGTGGTAAACCTTTTATAGTAGTATAATTTATTTGGAGCCAGCTACTAAAGGGCATAGCAGCACCTGAAAGAGAACTAAAGCCAAAATGTTATTAAAAATTAAAATCTCACAGGGAACTGTTTTTCCTCTTGATGAGCACGCTTGAGAATCCAGGTGGGAAGAATGGACCTAGGCCCATGTAGTAGTCAGTACTACAAAATTTCCAACATTTAGGGCTGAAATAGTAAAAATACGTGTTATTCTTCATACGTTTTTCTTTTACGTTGATTTATCCATTTTCTTCTTTTTTGTAAGTAGGTGTGCATGTGGTGGATCATGGCTGCACGGCCACTATAGATTCTTATATGCAATTTGCCCTTTCTAGGATAGGTGCATTGCTTCTCCTTAGACACCTAGAGGACCCTGAATATGTTATCTCTTTTTTTCTGTTTATGTGTTGGTAGAAGAGGTAAAGCACTGTCACAGGCCATTTCAGACCACCCTACTTCATTTGCTGTTTAGGAACCGGCAGTGGGTCCACAGTTCAGCATTACTTCAGTTCCTTGACAGTGAAGCACGGGCTCCAATGCTTTCATTTCGATAAGTAGCACTGCTCAGTCCCCCAGCATCGGGGCATGGCCAGTGCCACTGAGGCTGGTGGAGGCGGTGTCTGGGTACTCGGCAACAAGCCCTGGTCCTTGAACTGCTCATGCTGCTCTCAAAGGAGGGTGTTTTTTTGCTCCTGGTTCATTTGCATAAAGGTCAGAATTTTGAATTGGAAATTTTCTGACTTTTAAACTTTTGAACTGGCTAGAGATAGTTCTTACGACAGTTGTGATCCCCACTTAGAAAGGAGATCCTATGTTAACAATAAGCTATTTTTCAGTTATTTTTCATATTCAGTCATTTTCTGTGTGCATTTCTCTGTGGATGTGGCAGGTCCATGACCTGCACCTTCCTAATTGTATAGAGAAGGATGTGTAGGATTTTCCAGCATTAGCCTCTCTTATTCTACATTTTAAAATGCAAAACCTGGAGGCCACTCAGTCATTATCTTTAGAGTGTTTATTCAATTCCCTCTGAAAAAAACAGCAATTTGATACTGAGGCAGTTTTAAAATTAAGGCTAAGGAATGATCTGTAGGAGTGCTACGAACCCAGGCCATCAAATGTTATCAAAGATATTAATAACTGAGGCTCTGATTTTTCCTTACAACTTGTGGTGACTATGCCTTCAAAGACAAACAAACACGCAGAGCTCAGGCCAGGACAGGGAGGAAGCGCCTTACCTCGCAGAATCAGGTCAGATGGTAGCTGTCTGCGTCTTTCATTATAAAGTGGTTTTTTTCCTTTAACTTCCATCCCATGCTTAAAATACCACTGGGATTAAAAATTAGAAGTTGCTGTCCCATAATAGACCAAATTGACCTCTATATTTCAGCAGAGCTGCTAGGATCGGTGTGCAAATGACATTGTTAGATCTCAGCACAATTCAGAACCCTGCATTTTGCATTAGCATGGTGCTCTACCTGACCCTCAACTGTTTACCCTAAAATACACTGTGTTTTTAAGCAAGTGCCACACTGCTGCCATCCTTCTTCTAGTAAAGTTTCCCCTCCTTCATGTGTAGATTGCACTTAGGCGAATGCTAATGGAAAGCTCTACTCTGTTTCTGGCTTCTGGTGAAGATAAGGGCTTTGCCTGGAGTATTTGCTTTCTCAAACTTAGTCCAACTGAGAATGCTCTTGGAGTGATGGCATCTCAGGTCCATTGGGACTTCCTGATTCACAAGAGCCCACCTCCTTGGTCTGGCAGCATGTTGCTGTCACCAATAAAATACCGGTTTTTTGATAGCATTGTGGGAGCTTTTGCCAACTGGATGGCTCCAGCAGTGAAGGCTCCCTCTAGTAGTTGTCAGGTCGCTACCTAGCTGAAAGGGAGAGAGTTTTGCAGCTATGCCTTTGCCCGAGCCCTTGCCAAAATAAGCACTGTGGAGGCCCAGAGAGATCCTCATATGCACCATCAGTCAATGCCATCTCCTCCTCTTCTCCCCATGTTTCAAACTCCTACTAAGTAAGAGGGTTTCCAGATAGTTAATTCCCCATCTCTCTCCATGCCTTGCAGCATTTCGCAATGCTATTGTCATCCTAGAAGGCAAGAACACAGAAGTAGGAGTTTCCTTTTTTTTATAGCATCTTCATTTAATTCCCTCTGTGGTCCATTTTAACTCCTTCCTTCCCAGCCAGTCATCACTCTCTGCAGGGGAGCAGCAGAGCCCTGACACCAGTGCCCCTTCCTGCCCATGCACCTTTGCCCATCCCAGAGATTGCATCTTTCTTCTAATTTGAGAGCAAAATCCCTTCTTCTCTCATGGTGTCCAGGTTTTCCCTTACAAACAGAGAAAGGGTTAGTGGGCTGAGGTGGGCTGGAGGAGAAGACTCTAATCTGCAGCTCTGGAGTCAGTGTCGCTGATACCCCTTCCCTAGGTCAAAGGGACTTTCTGAGGATAACTGTATTTTTGATGTAAAGATGCCTGTATGTAGCATAAAGAGCCATGAAAGGACTACAGGTAGCTCCAAAGGCAGCATGTTAAGATACTTTTCCTGGTGATCCCTCTTAAAAAAAATACAAAACACAAACCTTTTCCTTGCTCCAAAATGCTGTTTCACTAACTCTGAGCGTCAAAAGGATTTTATTCTTAGCCTTCTGTTTCGATCAGTTAATTCCCACCAGGGCTGAGGTAAAAATTGTCTGTGGGACACACTGTTCTTTCTTCTTATACACCTAATGTTGCTGTGCTATTTTGGGCTACCATTTAAATAAAAGCCAATTTGACTAAAGAGCAAATATATTCTGTCGAATGACGGCAAAAGGGCAGAGCTTGGGAAAAAGAAACAAGAAAATGCAAGGCATTCATTTTTCCTTTGTACTTTTTAATAAAAGAAATTCTCTTGCAGCTTAAAGTGACACATTAAAAGATGTATGTATCGTGGCTTTTAAAAACACAATTAGATAACACCTTGTCAAATACTTATATTCTTTGTTGACAGCCTTGAGTACAATCACAATAACAGCACAGCTATTTCAGCATGTTTCTTATTCAGTTGCCATTGGCAGAGTCAGCCATTTTATAAAAATGTTACTGTTTATCACTTTAATCATCAATCTACATCTAGTCAAAACAATAAGTCAGAAGGAGTAGTAAATTATACTTGTGCAGCCCTGATGAGTTTGAACTGTTTTGCTGAAATTAACTGCAATAATTATCTATTTTTCTGAAGCTGTTAAGAAGTTCTGCGTAAAAAAAAAAAAAAATTGGATCAATGAGGACTTGGCTTTTGCCTGTTTTATAAAAAAAAACTTTTTAGTAGGCTGAGAAAAATTCAACACTGAGTATTGGTTTTCTAGAAGTGAAAGAAAAAACATGGGGTTTGCTCTTTTTTTCTGGAATAAAGATGCCCAGACAGAGTTGCCAGGTGGCCCAGCCCCTGGTCCCTGCCCCTCACCCTGCCTCGGGGCGGTGCAGCCCGCAGCTGCCGGCAGGACTGGAGGTGCGGGCTGCTCCAGAGGGTCTGCCTGTTCTCTGTGGAGGGGCTGCTGGTGAAGGCGCTGGGGTAGCAGAGCAGCAGACACCTGGGTAGACGGATGCTTAACCTGTTCCAGGGGACTACTTGTCCTGCTCTCACTTTGGTTATAATATTGACGTTAATTAACAGTACCAATAAATGCTGAGCTCTTCTATGGAGTATGTTGTGTATAGACGTCAAGCACATCACCAAATGTAACAAAGGTATCAGGGTTCCCTTTTTATGGGACGGGGAGAGGAGGCCCATCCATCTGACCGCACTGGCTGTGGGCAGGCGGTGGCAGGGGCCGGGCACACCTCTTGGGTTTGCCCCATTGTGGGATGATGCTGTGGTCACGCATGCAGCCGCGTGAGACCTCCCTGGAGGTGCCTGATGCATGCAATGCCCTCCCCACCCTCCCTGGAGACATGCCTTGCATTATCTATGATCAGTTCAACACAGATCCCTCAAATCCATGGTCAGGCATCCAGCCCATTTTGATGACTAATGAGGGAGTTACATGGCTGGCCATCCTGAAGCAGGTTCCACCTATACACTGATTCACGTGCCTGTTTTTGCTAAGACACCTCCGATGGCCAAGGCTACCTCCATTTATTCCCCGTGGCTCCCTGTTTTGGCACAGGGCGGGGCTTGAGGGTTCCCTCCCTCAGCAGAAGGTCCCCTTGCCCCAGAGGGTGTGGGGCAGTTGTGACAGCAACCAAGGTGTTTAGTGTCACTTCCCTCTCATCAAAACCTTTGCAGTTTTTTCCCTTGTGGTTCTAGTCTTTTATTTCCTGTCTTTTATCAGTTTGAAATATTTTATTTCCCTCTTTTTGGAAGGATGTAATTATCTCTTTTTTTAGCTGGATCCCAACTTCTTAGGAATAATGTTATGAATCCTATGAATGCATTTTATATGTCATGCGTGTGTGTGATCAGTAGGTTTTTTAGACTTATATACCATAGACTATCAATACTACATTTGCTGCTCCAACCAAGAGACCTTAATAATACAGATCTAACTTTTTACTCTTTTACAAGACAAGGCAGCAAATTTAGATTCCTTTAATCACATGAAAAATGATGGATATAACTAGGGGATTGAATTTTGGAAACAATGCTAGGACAAAAGAGTTCCTGATGGGATTCTATAAATATTAACAAAGAATATTTGTCTTATCTTTTGCTAGCAACCATTAAGTATTTAACCCTATTCATGGAACATTTTCTATGTTAAGAAAGCTTTAGCTTTTGTCTCCCCAAAAGGCTGTCGGTCTATCTGCTTTGGAAATATAATAGTTTTACTGCTTTGCCATCAAACTTTGATTGCATTGATTTGATTCATTTAATTTAATGTAAATATATAGTGATTTATTAAGTAGTTATTTAGAACAATATTTATACAGATCTTTATGAATTTCTCCTAATTACTTACTAAAACCCCTGTAATACCTGAGAAACAAAAATGTATGAAAAGCACAGTCAAAACCAATATGTTAATGTAGCTTGTTCCTTATGTGGGGAGCACTGCAGACACATTTTGGAGCCTGGAGGAAATAAAAATAATAAAGTAATAAGCTTGAGGCATGTCACCAACTTTGCATAGGTGCAAAAATTTCTGGCTCTTGACAAAAGTTTATTTGCTGTTATTTGCACCCTGGATTGCTTTTTCTGCCTGGTGTGTAAACAATAAATATCTCTTCCTTCTTTTTTGCCTGTTTGGGCTTTCCTCGCTTTATTGCCAGCCCAGGTTTCTGTTGTTATAGAATTACCCTCAGAAGTCCTACATCTGCCCTTGGGGCGGTGTGGCCAAGATAAAGGTCCAGCTCCAGCTCCCTGGGGAGGGCAGCTCTCCCTGCGTGAGCCAAACAGTGGCATCGGAGGGGGCGGCAGCCACCCCATCCTCAGCTCCAGCACAGCTTAATTTCCCCCAGCTGGCATTGTCGGCCCGCTGGGAATTTAACCAGACGGAGCTCATCAGTGTATGGCAGCACCCAGTTGCTCTCCAGGCATGCTGTCTCCATGTGGGGCTGCCGAGGACAGGCATGCATAGGCTCCACACGTGCCATGTGAATACTGCCATAGACAGGGACCATCCCTGGGAGTGTATTTAGGGTGCTTTTATAATGTGTGCTGTGTTTGCTACAGCAAGCATCAGAATCCAATCTGCAGTGGAGAGAGTGAAAAGTAAATACATTTTGTTAGTGGACATGTTTTTGTGCTGTATGATTCTAAAAAGAAAACTGAGTTTAATTAAGGACAGTTATTTAAAAGGAAACTATTAATACTTTTAGACTGAAGCTGAAAGATTTGTTAAATTCCTCTTGTGATGGACTGGAGAGCAGAAGGAGCTCTCCCCACCTTTCCTGGGTCACAGCTAGGAATGGGGAGGAAGCTTTCTTTTGCCTCAGCAAGCTGTGGGAGCTACTTCAATGGCCAAGAATAATTCTGAGTATAACACATCTGCATACAACAGAATAATTCTCATTTCTCTGCTGACCCCCCTCTCTTCAGTTCAGGAAAAGAGAGAACTCATTTAGCTCCTTAAACGTAGGTGTTGTAATCATTAATAAGGAAAGTGCCAATAAAAAAAATCTGGTGATACTATAATGGGGGAGATAAAACACTGCAAAGAATAATTAGATGCTAGCATCAAAATACTGCATGAAACAAAAACAGTAGGGTGTTTCAGAGAATCAACATTTAAAGCATTTTTTGAATTTTATCTTTACCTGCACTCCTTAATCTTTTATTTTGTCTTTTGATTTTCCTCCTATGTACTGTGTTCCTCTTTTGTTTTATTTTCATTTGACTTCTTTTTATTACACCTCCTTCCAGCTTCTCCCACCCCTAAGATTTTTTGTACTTTCAGCTCTTCCTTTGTTAATGTTGAATGCAAATGTAAGCCTGTTGACAGATTTTCAGGAGTCAGGAAAAAGTCTTAAATCCTGAATAGTTAGGAACACAAAGCTAAGTGGTGGAGTACGGGTCAAAGCAATTGGAGCCCGCCTTGGCTGACTGCGTGGGATATGGAAATCCCAATGAACTGTGAGCATCTCTTTGATCTATACTGGGAATAGTCGTTGTGGGCAGAACCAGAGCTGCCCTTCAGGTGTGTTTGGGAGGAGACTGTGCACTCAGCAAGCTGTAGCCATCCCTGATCTTACATGGTCATGAAAGTCACTGCAGTCTTAGAGGTTAAGCTTCAGCAAAGGAAAGGATGTGAAGAAATCAGTATTGGTCTCTCCAAATTCAGATGGGTTTAAGGGTTGGTTGCTTCTCCCTTTTGGGTAGTTTTAAAATTCTACGGATTCTCTGCAGAGTGTGAATGTAGGAAGTCAAGTCTTTGGAGTTGAATGACTGAGCGTTGTCCCTCGTCCTCAGGCTGGCAAAATACTGGAAGCGATATTCTGGCGGGGTCCAGAGGAAACGTACATATGCAACGCTCTGTGGTGTCCTAACCAAACACTGACAATTATGTATCAGTGTTGGGGCAGACTATCCTAGAACAAAGCCATGAGACAAATAGTTATGCAAATGGTATGCAGCTGCTGCGAAACTACTTTTGAATACAACCCCCTTACCCCTGGAGGGCAGGCAGATGGGCTTACAGGTATCAGTGGAAGCAGGGCTCGCATTGAGGTACTAGTACTACAGATCCTCCCCACTTATGAGCCTCAAAATATCTATGCTGCTAGACTTGTGGAGACTGACCGAACTGTTACACCATGTATTCATTCAATGACAATCACTACTTAAAAGTATTTCTGTTATAAAATGGGAATGGATGAACAGAGATGTAACAGGGACAATATTCTGAGTTTCTGGTGTTTGGTCAACCCAGCTCCAAGTGCTCACCACGTAGTTAAAAAAAGGGTCTGTTGCTACAGAATGAATGTGGACGTACATATTTTTATCTGGTTGAAGGAGGGGCATTCTGGGTGTTGTGTGCTGGCTCTAGTGCTGAAAATAAAACTCACAGAATAGGGCATAGTACTAATTAGAAACTTTGAATGGAAAAAGATCATCAAATATAGAAACCTCCTGAATATGCTTCTCTACATGCTGAATATGTTGAAACAGAAAGTGGAGAATTTTGTCTTTATGAGGCTCACATTTTTACTGTGCAGTAGATAAGAACTAGGCTTTCAAATAATTTTGAGTACTCTTTTTATATGCACAATGTGCACTTTTTTTTTTTATACTTCTGCAGTGGTCACCCTTAACAAGTCTCCAGTTTTTCCACTGGTTCCTTGGGTATCATTCAGTATTTATATTACAGTAGTAGTTAAGTCATTATGTAACAGTATTGATCATCCGGGAGTGCATGTAATTAGATGGATGGGAAGCACAGTGCTGCCACTTGACAAAAAGGCATGGTTTTGTCTGGCCCTACGTGGAGGTACCTCCCATTGCCCTGGGGGACATTATGACCATGGGCTGATATTATATAATTTTCCTCACCTGAGGCTGATTCGTTTTATCTTAGATCAATATTAAATGGGTCTCCATTTTATCCAAGGAGAGATGCTGGCAGAAAGCTTTGGCACTATGCTATCTGGTTGAGGTGCATGGAGAAAGCCTGCTGAAGGCGACCTGACTTGATGGATAGGGGTCTCTGGAAAGAGGAGGGGTGTGCCTGAGCATAGAGAAATGCAATCTGTGAGGAAGGGTCTGTTCTTGGGTTTTAGTGGTCATCTGGTAAACAAGGGAGCTGCTGTTTGGTCGTATGCTATAGCGCATGGGACTCAGTGGCATGCAAGCCAGAACAAACACATTTGGAGAACTGTCATTGTGGGCAATACATTTTACTGTCTTTCGGGGTCTGGCTGGATAACCCGGTAAACCATCTTGCAGAAGGGCGATAGGCCACCTATAGTCAAACACCAGTCAGCAACAGAAAATAGTAGGGATGGACTGAGAGACCCTGAGCTTTGAAACGACAGAGATCTCTGCAGAAATGCAGATCTAGCATTTTCCTTCTTTGCAATCCAGTCTCTAGCTGGGGTAAGAGATTGTGGTGTCCTGTTATATGTTGCAGAATGGAAATGTGTATTTCTGATCTTGTTATTTACCCACACACTCACAAGTACATGCATGCATAAAACTTGTGGTCTTTGTTCACTCCCATTCCAGTGACTGTGTTATCTTTCCATCGCCAGTCATCGAGAGCATCCCATAGATGTTTTGTGCACCCAGCACAGTGTGAGTATTTAGATCTTGCAGAGAGGTGAGGGAGGTGGAGAGAGGGGTGGTGCGGATGGGAGGTAACCAGCAGAACTCAGGTTTGGGGGTGAACTTGGTGGAGGCAATGTGCCGAACTCCCCTGACCCAGCATGGGTCTGGGCTGAGGTTCTCAAAGTCATGACAGGAGCTGAATAACCCCAAACTCTTAATGCTGAATTAAATAGAGTATCTAAATCATACCATCTAGACCTATGTCTGTCTGTAAGTAATAAACTTAAAAATTAAGATGAGGAATTCATTATACTAAAGCTATCACCTGTTTCCTGTACTCCATTTTTTCTGGTGACTGATCTTTTCTCCTGTTCTCATCATGCTTGCTACATCTCTGCTGAAAGCCAAAGAGAGATCAGTGACTTTCTTTTTGAATGTGAGCTGCCTATCAGAGCCTGGATTTATTATCCCTGTACAAAAATCAGTGATAACTTCTAGGGGATGGGAACTCCCAGACCAAAGCTTTTAACCCCCTTGCAGAGCTATCCGACTCAGTCGCCTGATTTTCCAAAGTGCCAAGCAGCTACCACCATATTAAATTACTACAGTTCCAGAGCATCGGGAAATGCTGACTTGTTTAACACTGTTTCTGGAAGTCGTTGCCTTTTGGATTATTGCTAGGAAAGTGAAGCACTTATGCCACAGTGCAAACTTCCACTGAGGAGTTTCTGCATGCTTCAGATTAGAGATTTAATGTGGGGCCACCAATTCAGTCAATCTGCAGCCAGAACATATTATCTACTGCATAAATCACAGTAAAATGTGATTTTTCACATTTTCAGTGAGGGCTTATTTTTATTCTAGGCTTTAGACTGTGTACCATAGATCTTAGGGATGAACCTGGCATAATAGGTAAAAAGCCAGAGCAAATGCAAGAGCCTTTTGAAATTCCCCGTCCAGCTGCAGCAGAGCTCCCGCGCTGCAGGAAGGAGAGAGGCAGCTGCAGGTGTAACCACAGCTCTGTGCTGGTGTGCTCCCACTATACCTAGTCCTTTACGTAAAAGATCGTGTAACTCTGGTGCTGGATTTTCTGTTGTGCTCTGTCTAGTGCTACCTACTAACCACTTTTGGCATAGTTTGCTCCGTAATGTAGCACAGGTCCAAGGCGAGAGTGGGAATGGCTGGCAGAGGGCTGGCTGCCTCACCTGCTGGAGGATGAGAGATGCCTGTTATACTCACAGCACAGAGAGGTTCAAAAATGGTACATTGCAGTTATCCCATGTCTTTCAGAATGGATAGTTTGTGTTTTATGTGTACCCACCCATTTCTATGCTGTGGTCCTTTATTTTTCCTCCTTTCTTTGCTTTGGGGTTTGTTTTGAAATTGCACTAAATTGGCATTGGTACAATTTTCCTTTCAGTTATATTGAAAATAGCATTTTATCAATGTCAGCTGATTTCTTTTTTAATTGAGCTAAAGTTCACAGAGTGTGACAGGGACGTTACCGGGTAGTATATTTTTCATGTTATAATTTAAATTCTGAACTCTTTGCAATGAAGCACATGTGAAGCAAAGAATGTCGTCAGCCTTCTAAATAGTGAATAACAATCCATATCCCTCCACCCCTATATTTACCCCTATAGAGGTCATGAGAAAGCTGCAGAAACATTTGTACCTGACCTGTTTTTCATTAAAGGGAGGGAGCAGGGTAGGTGGCTTGGTGGGGCGAGGCATTTCAAGCATGGCTACACACCCTCTTGGGGCTCTCTGCAGTCCTGATGAACAACAGGTGCAGAGTAAATCCACCGCAAAGCTACTTAACATATAGGAACCCCCATTACAAATTTCAGGCTCGTAAAACATTGGCTAAGGGGCTTACCTGGACGTCACCCTGCCTGTCTGTTCACTTCACAGGCAGTTTTTGCACTTATTTAGTTTTAATCGATCACCTGATTTGGGGCCTAGGGGAAAAAACAAAGAAGCAAAATATTTCTATAACACACTTTATCATGCAAATTTTGCCTCCGATTGTCTGTACCGTGCTCTCCTCTACAAGCATCTGCCCTGGTGGAAGCCCTACTATAAGCTCTGGAGGCAGCTGACAACGTGCATTTAAGGGACTTCCCCGCCTCTCCCCCCACCAGACTGCTATTAACTCGGTTAAAATGTATATGACCATAGAATAAGCATGGAGCATGGATGAGTAGGAGAGAGGGAGGACCTCAGGGCCAGGCAGTTTACAAACAGGCATCACAGCCACGCTGTCCTTTGCCCCCTCTTACATTTCTTATTACAGTACATTAAAACCCTTTGCTCTGTCAAATTGACAAAGGCAGCTATAAAAGGGGTCCTTTCTAATACACAGTAATATAAACTATGTTTGTACACTTACCACATAATCCCTAATTACTTCCATACTTTTATGTGTGGAGAGCTTTGACGCTTGCATTGCTGGATACTTAGTGAATGAAATAAAAATCAGAAATTATTTCTATATAAGTACGGGGTGGTATGTGGATTAGCTTTGAGGCTGGCAACACAGTTCACATTTCAGAATAAATATACTAAGTGTCATTGATCCACTAAGTGTCAAATAAAAAACTATGACACCAACAAAACTCTCATATGACCCTGACATTCCTCCAGTACTTAAAGCAATTACCCTACTATTTAATAACAATGTTTATAAAATTGCTTTTTGATTGGCTATCATCTATGTCATACCTATGTCAATAATTCCCAGTGAATGCCTGCATGTGACCTTTGACCTTGCTTTACAAATAATTTCCATTTCATAATAGCAAGAAGACTCTTCGGCATTTGGTAATGGAGTCCTCCCATGAAGACTGCATCACTCGCTTTTTGGTTTTGCTGCATGGTAGAGGGCACAGCTTCCCCTCACACAGGACTCCCTGAAATGCAAAAAAGACTGAGCTTGTAATCTTTTTTTCAGGAGATAGCTCTGTCTAATAACCAATGCTGTGACATGAAAACTGCCTGAAGTTTTTAATTGTTTCACTGTTATTCTTGACCACAGTACGTTATCACAACTTGGGCATTGAATTTTTTTGGTGTTTTCCCTTCCCCTCTGTATTTCTGCTTTTTAAAGAAGAGGTGGATCTAAATGATACGTGATATATACAACATTAAAGCTGTCATGACATGGAGATGGTAATGAAGTGTCCATATTGTCTGGACACGTGATGTTTGCCCAACAGTAATGTCCCAACAGAGCTTAAAAGTTCTCAAGGTATATTTTGGAGACTTTTTTATTCACCTGACTTTGTTTTAGTGATTTCATTATCAGAAACAGTATCCACCATACACAACACAGTTGATGCACTGAACTTATCTCTGATTCTTTGTCCCTGAAGAGATACATGGACAAAGGTGGTTGTGTAAAAAAGTTTTGAAGCATCCATTAGCAGTTCTGCACCTCAAGTTGGTTGCAGACGCCTGCTAGGAGCCATCTTCCCAAACACCATGAAATCAAAATAGCACCACATGTGATCCTGTTCCCATGGTTTGTTTCCCTAAAGCCATAGAAAACTGCATGCGATTCTTTGCACAGTTCTTAGAAAATATCTGAGCATCTCTTCTCTGAGTAGGAAAACTTAAGAGTAACCGCTTCTAAAATGCATTTTTCAGAGAAATACAGCTGTGTTAACAGGGTGCATACGTCAGGGCCTGATCATTACTTGACCACATGTGAGACAGAAAATGGTCAAAGATCTTGGTAAAAGTTATGGTCGTACCTGGCTTGCAGCTGTGCAAACCTAGTGGTTTTTTCCTGGTGAGGAAACCTGAGCCAGATGAAAGGCTTACTGAGGGTATGTCTAAGGGAGATGTCTTTTGATCCTATGGAGACCTGGCACCAGCAGAGAGGTATCCTATCTGTTCAGTAAAATGTGCTGTATTTTAACGGCTGGCCCTACTGGGTGCTGAATACCAGAAACATCTCACTCCTTGGGAGAACGTGCTCTCTGTAAGCAGCTTTGCAAAACTTTATGCAAGTGCTGCATGTGATAAAATCTGTTCAGAATACTAAACATGCCAGAGAAAGGTATCCCACTCCTCTCCTTTCACTGAAACGTATACAGCCATCTATACAAGCTCTAGCTTTAAAGCTGGTGTAGAAAAACCTTCCTGCTCTTGGTCTAAAGGTATAGATCCCACGTACTCTGCCTGTGGAGGCAGTGATGCGGAAAAAGAGCTCGGTGTTTGTGAGAGCCCCAGGATCTGGCGCGGTTTCCCCATTGAACTGCCTGGGGGCTGATAGGCAGCTATTGAGGAGGAGCGCCTTTGCATGTGAC
Source organism: Morus bassanus (assembly GCA_031468815.1). NCBI lineage: Eukaryota > Metazoa > Chordata > Aves > Suliformes > Sulidae > Morus > Morus bassanus. Next base: position 32,925,977 of record CM062573.1, read on the forward strand.
AGTAAAACAGGTTTCATTCTGATTGATATATGGAGCTTGGAAGATCAAAGTTTGGTGTGTGCATGGTAACATTTCAAGAGTGATATTTTTAGTAACGATCCCCCCAGCACTCAGGAGGGAAGGCAGGCTGTGCTGCACATGTAGGCATGGCGAGGAGAACTTTGTTTTCCATGTATGTGTCTCCTAAGTGCATGCTGAAAGATGCGGAATATCAAGAAGAGCAGAGCAGTAGCATAGGAAGAGAGAAGGAGCAAGCAGGCCAATGTCAAAGGAAGAAAGGCCGAGTTTTAGCTCTTTGCTTCCTTCAGTGTGAAACCTTGTCCTCCTGCTAAGAGATTTTATTTCTGCAGTATGCATGTGCTTGCAGATTTGCTCTAAAACATGATGGGTCTCATGATTCACACTGACTCTGTTTACATTTCTCAGTAGATACGTTTTGTTTGTTCATAGGGGCAAGTACTTCTGATCCTCTTCTGGAAATTTGAGTAGTTGATGAAGCTTTTTCCTCTTCTCGGGTAACTGTTCTCCTAGATTGTCTCCTATTAATATGCCGTGATGTGTTGATGTAAAACACTTAAATATTTCCATATGTAATAAAAGGTCAGGGATATTATTCTTTCATTACCAAGAGTCATATATCAAGTACCTCACAGGAAATTCTACTCTTTAGCAAAATAGGAATGTAAATATATTGATTACAAGTTATCTGTCAAATTAGCTTAAGCCCTTTGTCAGAGTATCAGGTTTTTTCTGTTTGAGAATCTACAGTAGCTCAACGCGACCTCTTTTGTGTAATTTTTGGAGGGGCGTGTTATAGAAGCTGAGTTTTTACTGAACTGGCTGCTTTCTTCTTGCCTTTGCCTTGACAATTACTGAGAGATGGAGAAGGTCTCTCCTTCTCTCCCCCAGCTGAAGTGCTCTCCCTCTCCCAGCACTCAAGAACTCTAAGCTAAAAACCCTCGTTCCCTGCTGCTCCCCTTCCTCTGCATAGCCCTGGCTCTCCACGGAAAGTAAGCAAGACCTGCTTGATGCCACATATTAGTGCCCTTTGTGCCATAGCCAGTACCTTCCTTATACAACTTATTTATAACATTTCTGAAAAGTTACAATTATCTCCGTACATATCAATCAATCATCAAACAGGCTGAAGTTACAGAAATCCAGCCACCTCTGCAAGAGGAGGATGCTACAGCTGTGACATAATTACATTATCAACTTAATTAAGGAAGTGAGTGAAACGAAAGAGAAAACAAAACAGCCAAAGAGAAGGCTAGAGGTGGGAAGGAAAGGTGGGATGGGTAGCATGCAGAGGATGTGTTAAATTTAGCTCTAAGTGGTTTAAAAAAGGATCTAACGTATCATAAAAATCTCTGGGTTTTCATTTTGTGCTCCTTGCTTTCTGAACGGCTGCTGGGATGACAAGGGCTGAGGTGGAATAACAAGACCCCCAGAAGGTGGGCTCCTCCGAATCAGCAGCAAGCTGAACCAGGCAAACCATGCACTGGGACAAAGAAAGTGTGACTTAAATGTGTTCACATGTCGGGGCTTCAGGAAACCTGGTTTTGCAGAAGAAAGGCTCAGCCTTGTTATCCTTGTGAGCTGAAATCCCCCATTAACTTCTGTAGGAGTTTTGGGCACACGAGGGCTAAAGATTCAGGCTCCTAATCTGATTACTCTCACCCAAAATATATTAATTGTACAAACCCAACAATTCTTTCTCTAGACAGGATAACAAAAGCAGGTCACTGCTCAAAGCATACTCTTTTTCTTCTGCATTCAAATTGCATGTACTTTTCAGTATCAAAAAGGAGGAAAAAAAGTCTTCAAATCCTTTATTTGATTTCAGTGTACAGCTATGCTTAGTTTAAATGTCACCCATACGTAGAACAGTGGTTGCACCAGAGCAATCATGGCGAGATGTCTAAAGGGGTGTCAGCAAATTGGACAGGGTATAATTTTAGTCAATGTGTTCTTGTCTTATTTTAGTTCAACATCATTTCCCAGTTGCAATTCTTTTGAGTGACACATGGAATGCAAAACAACATAAAAGGTCTGCCCTGAGGCAGATATGTGTCCATGTAGGACTTTAATTATTCTTTTTGAATCATGTGTAATATGCAAGCCCAATTTCTTGCATAGAAGTCTGATGGAAAAATTGTGTATCACCTGTATAAGTATTTTTATGATAGTCCTCATATTTTTGGAAGCACTGAATTCAGAGAAGGTCCTTATTAGTCCATGTACTCTGGATATTTCAGGCGACATTTGGGGGAGAAAGCAATTGCTCCCATGGTGTTTTGCAATGACATTTAAATCATTGTTTTTTTTTTAAAAAGGCATTCTTTTATTCATTCAACTGCTGTGTGCTTAAATAGCACTTCCAATGCATGTATAGCGTGCTATACATGTAAGAATTTGTTTGAATGTATTCTTTTACTCTGTTGCCTAACACCTGCAAGCTGATCCTGATCTTATTTATATCACTTTTATGCCAATGTAACTCTGATGGCTTCATGGAAGCAAATTCTGAGCGAAATTGGAGTCAGATCTTTTCCTTCTAAGAAGTAATATTAAACTGGCTTTTTGGGTAGCACTTGGTATATCATTTTAGATTAACTGATAAAAAATAATGAAAAAGATGTGTGTGAATTAAAAGGTAGATTGTAATAATGAAATATGTTTTTAATATTTAAAAAAAAAAAGAGAAGCTGGTGTGAAAGCAAAATAAAGATGTCACTGCATTTTTGCTACAGATTGTGAGCCTGATTCAAAGGCTCCTGAAGTCAGTGTGCAGCTTTTGACATGGACCAGGAAAATCTTTCTGGTGCTTTGGGAACTGTGTATCAGGGAATCGGTAAAGGTCTAGGTGAGCCCATACCTTCAGGGAGGAGAAAGCATGAGGAAACGGGAGTGTTGGTCTCTTACCATGAGGTGATAATGGGTGACTGCAGAGTCCTCCATCTCCTTTGAAAAATGCTTTCTCAAAGCTCCTTCCAGAACTGCTTTTTTAAAAAAAACAAACAAACAAACAAAAAAAAAACCCAAAATGGAAAACTTAAATGTTTAGGTAGTCAAATTAAAAAAAAAAAAAAAAAAAAAAAAAAAGTCTGACAGCACTTTTAGCTGAAATTACAGGAATTAAAGCAGAAGGAGGGAGTTTCTGTATGCACCATTTTTGCTGCAGGTTGGACATAAAATGAAATAACAACTTGTACATGGACAAAAAGGCAACCATGGTGCTTGCCTGGTTTGTCAGGACCCCAGCACAGCCCCACAAAGTTTGCTTTCCCCCTGTATGCTGCCTTCTCCCCCTTGGTGTAATCCTCTTGTTTATTTGGTCACTGCAGGGCTGTGTTTTTGGAGGGATATTTCAGTTAGCATAAACTATTTGAAGACTGTTTGGAGAAAAGCACTAACCCATCCCAAAATCAGTGGGATAAAAAGCTCCTTGTATATAACTGTTACCAGTTTAATCATTTAGATGAGATGAATTTGCACTTCCAGCCCTGAGTGTGCTCTGATTTCCCTGCAAACATGTGTTGTGGGATTTGCATTGTCTGTGGTGGGAGTTGCACAGAGGGGAAGGAAATATTTTCCCTGTCTTTTTTTTATTATTATACTTTATTATTCCCTCAATTTACCACATGAAAAACACATAAGTAAAAGAGCTGCTGGATTTTAATGATGAAAAAAAAATATATCAAATTATCTTGCTACATAAGAAAAGGTACGAAAGAGAAACGCAGAAAACAGCAGCTGAGATCAGGTTTCATTCAGATAATCTAAACCAACGTCGTTTCAGCAAGTTCAATTTTCTCCCCAGGTGTTTGGTCCCTCTGATGTACGGAGTTCCATCGCCCGTACCCGGGAGGCTCTGCTGGCCGGCAGCCTGCTGACTGGCAGTGACCTTGTGCTAACTGTCTGTCAGAAACGGTCACTCAGAATTCATTGGGATGAAAAATAAGCATTTGGTGCCTTTCTTTAGAAACATAATAGACATCTTTGCTTTCACACCTCCTAATAGCCTTTTTAAAAATAGTTTCTCTAGCAGGATGCATTTTTAGCGCGTGGAGCTTTACACATCTACATTTTCCAGAATTTATTAGGATTATTTTTATATTGTATATGTTTTTTATCTTAAATTTCCTGATGCCACACTGCGACGCTGCCAGTTTAGCAACTCCAGCTGTTGTGAGTCACGAGGGTAGGCTGTCAGTGGCGACTGGATCACAGAGATGGGAAAATTTTGTCAAGTCAAAGCGTTAACCCTTTGAGGCCAGCTTTTAAGCACTTACCTGTGTGCAAAAATGGCAACCGGACTGTCATTTTCTAGAAGGCAGTCCCGGCCTTGGCTCCCACACTTTAGCAGTCTCAGGTGGGTTCTTTTTCTGGCAGCGGTGGTGGGGTTCAAGGTGGTGGTGGGACATGAAAGCTCCTGTGTTTTATTGGTGTATTTGATTTCACTGGCCACTGTGCAGCCGCGCAGGGAAGAGGCAGAGCAACTTCTCCCTCTGCAGCCCTGAGGCCTTCAAATTCCTCTTGCCCTTCAGGAAAGGGGTGCCTTTTTTACAGGAGCCCAGTGCTATTCAATGGAAAGACAGGAACAATTTTAAGCTTCCAGGTCTGTATAAGCTCTATTGAGAGTGGAAATTAGCTGGGGCTCCCTGTGGCGTATGTGACTATGGAAGCTACAATGCTCATTTGTCCTGCTGAGCAGTTCTTGTATGTGCTTTACAGGCTGCAGAAGTTATTTTTTTTTTTTTTTTTTTTTTTTTTTTTTAGGATTGCAAAGATCTCCAGTGGAGAGCTATGTGGTAGAACTGAGAGTTAAAGCTAACTCTCACTCATGTAGCATAAAAATATCCTTCCAGAGATAGGTTAGGAAGGTTTAGATGTACACTGAGTTAATGCAGTTGCGGAATAAATTAACTATCTGTTGCAGCCAAGAATCATGAGTCTGCATTTCAGGGTCTTGCAATGGAAAGGGGGAAACAAAAAAAGAAAAAAAAAAAAGAAGGAAAAAATAATGCACATGCAGAAAAACCTCTTTATTTTAAAACTAGATTAATGACACTCTGTCTCTTTGATTGAAGGCAATATCTCTGGCTTATCCTTTTTCATTTTTTGTCACCTTTGGTGAAGCCAGGCAGGTGAGGGAGACCTGCCTGCGCGCTGGGGCACCGACCACCTCCCGCAGGCCTGGGGGATGTTCCAGATCTGCCTGCAGCAGCGGGACCCCACCGGGAGCCACAGACCAACAGCCAGGTCCCGCTGCCATCGCAGGGGACAGGCTTATCTTCTGAAATCTGCCTCGACCCTGCAGGCGCGGCATTGCATGAGGCTGGGGGACCGTGGGGCTCGGTGACCACGGGGCTGTGCGCCATCAGAACAAAGCCCTGAATTACTGCTTCCTATTGTATGCCAATATAGTGTCATTTAAAGTCTCAAACCAGCCAAAAGCTCTCACAACCTCACCCTCTCTGCCACCCTGGATACAGAAATAGTCAGATCTTTTTGTTCATGATTAACTGACTCATGCTTAGAAATCATCAATTTAAAACCCATTTCAGGCAAAGTTACTGGAATGTTCTTTGCATGGACATGGCAGTATATTTAAATTACAAAAGTCCCCAAAAGGTGCTGAAAATATCCTTAATCATTTTCTGAGGATATAGCAAATTTGGTGCTAATTAAAGTTATTTGCATCCCCTTCCCCCTCCAAAAAGGGTCTCTGAGAAGTAGAAGGAAATTTGGATACATAATGTGCACTGACAGCTCCTACAGTGTGATGGGGAGGGACAATTTGAGACTGTCACAGGGCTACGCTCAGCTTCATAGAGATGGGATTTCTCTACATGCTAAAGTATGAGGAAGGCTAAATAACTCACAGGTGTCAACGGCACCAAAGAATTATGTGTGTCTGACCTATGAGAGAATAAATCTCATTTCCTGCTCAAAGCCATGAGACATCCCTTTAAGTGCAATAAAAATTTAACATTTCCCCCTCCTAATTATCTTTTACAATTTTCTCAAATTTATAAAAACAAGATTTTCCAATTTTTAAATATTTTTTTTACTGGTAGATTGTGCTCTTTAGTATCATTTTACATAATTTAATACAATTTGTTCCATCCATTGGTTTTCATGGAGATACAAGCTGTTCGTTTGTGAGAAAGCTGGCATAGGAGTGAACGTTGGCAAAGAGTCACCTCTAGGAGTTTATTCAGATTTCAAAGTTGCATGGGGGCACCGGCCATTTTGAAGGAGATAAATGTTAAGGTTGCTTCTTTTTTATTTTCAATAATATTTATTTGAAAATTTTTTTAATGGTATGGTTGATAGCCTGTCCACCCCCCCCACCCCCCCCACCTTTCTCAGTCCTTGGCAAAGTGAGTCATTGTTATTTTGTCAGCTGAATTGCAGTAACAGAAAATAATCTGAGCTTAAGAGAGCGGCTTTCTCTGAAACATGTGTTATTGAATGAAAAGAACACAGGTGTTTCTTAATTATTTGTGCAGAAGGAAAAAGTAATGCTGAGCGGATGTGCTGTAATGATTAGCACACTAAAGAGGAGAGGCCGCAGGAAGATCCTCCTTTCTTCTCCCTGTGCCGTCCTTTCTTCCTCCTCCTGAGCGCCAGTGGGCAGCATGGGGAGGCAGAGGGGGGACTGCACCCCTTAGCCTCCTAGAAAGGTGCCTGTTGGGCTGTCGGATGTCAAGTAAAATGTTCCTGTGGCTGGGATGGGGTAAGGAATTCAGTGAATGCTCGCTCTGTGCATTTTTGTGGTTGAAGGGGTGGGGGTCCCTGCCGGGAGTCTCCCCAGTGTGGGTCTGCACATCCCTCCTGGGATGTGCCAAACCTCTTGGCCATGGTTTGCCACCTCCAGAAAGGTGGAAGATGGGGCTTTCGGTCTTTGGCAGTCACAAAGGCAATGTGCCACCACCCTACATCACTCCTAACAGCAGCACTTTCTTTCCTTGCAGCACATTAAGTATTTTTAAACTGCATTAAACAATCAAACATTCATTATCCTAGCGTAGATGCATGTTTTGTGGAGGCTGGCAGCATGAATCTGATGTTATGTTTCTGAATGTGGACCTGGACTCACCGCCTTGCAGGGTCCATGGAGGTTGTGTCAGCTGGATGCTGTATTCGGGCGCTCAGTGAGATGTTTCTATCTTTGCCATGCGTTTCTGTAGTGCTCAGGTATGGGAGAACCAGTTCAGCCACTGGTGATGGGTACAGAAAGCAGTGGTCTCCATCAGAAATACTGGGAAGGGGTTGTGGAGAATAAAATACTAAACTGAAAGGACACAGAGCAGTGGAGCTGGCAGGGTGCAGTGATCGGAGTGGGAGGTTAGCCAAGATGCCCAGCTAAAGCCGCCGCCTCCTGAGAAATGTGATGAACATGGATTTTTAATGATTTCAGGTCACCAGTTACCCGTGGTTTACGCCAGTGCTGTAATGCTCTCCCCTACCTTGCCGTTAAGGACGTCAGGGCAGGAAGGCTCGTGGCTGTCTTTGGAGGTGCTGTGTCCCCTGTACCAACCAGACCTGTGTTTTGAGAGTGACAGGTCAAATGGTCCTGAGTCAGGATCAGACATCCCATTACACAAATTGTAGTTGCTCAGCTGAATTTTGTCTGGTTACTTGTCAGGGTGAAATAAGACTCAAATTCTCAAATTTTTACCCTGCATTTTGTGAAGTTGAAATACTGTTTCTCAAAACCTTGCCACTGTCTTCCAGAAAAGTGAACAAAATAAGCTTTTTGATTTTCCCTTTGTAATGTTGGTTTTATTTTTCTTACAAGCCCTGGCACTTCTGACTCCTTGTAGGAAAGCTCATTCGCAGCCCCAAAGAAAAAGTGTATATTGAGTCCCACACGTACTAAACGATACATCAGTGCAAAGCCTCCTATGGGAGGAACTCCTCCAAAGAGGAAAACCCCAAGAATATCCTGTGCTTAAATAGCAGCTCCCTATTCTGTATAGTGCTAATCTTTCCCCCCCGTGCACATCCGCCTCCCCCCCCCCCTCCCCCCCCAATCCTGAAACCCATTTCTATCAGCTTTGCTGATGATATTTAACTACCAGCCTGATTCTGGGACTCACCTTTCAAATCTGGTGCGGAGCATGCCGTGTCTCGGTGGCCCTGTTGATCTGATACCTTGTGCAGTCAGGGAAGCTTTCTTTTTTTCTGTTCTCTGGTTTTGGTGCTTTTTGTAACCCTATCAAAGCAACCATGAGCCTTGTTCTCTCCTCTCCCTGGCCATCTGCTTGAAGCATCTGGTAATCAGGTGCAAGCCCCCACATCCAGAGCATTCATGCTTAAATTTGCAGCTACCTTGCCACCCACATTGGCTTTTGTTATACTGCCAAGATGTACCTCTTTGTGTACTCGATATGAGAGAGACTTAAATTCCACCATCAGCCTACTGAAATTGTGTTGGGCCAGGGTGACATTATCACCTTTGAACATAGATATGTATCAGCCTTCTCCCATTTTTCTCTGCTAGAGTCTCCAGCTAATCTCTCTCCAATTGCTCATCGTACCCAAGCCACGTGTGTGCTGTGGAGGTACGGCTCTGAGTTGCAAATAATTTCTCAAAGAAATATCTCGGTCTAAAATATGATGATGCTTAATGTGTGCCTGTCATTTCTGGGATTCTTCTTATATCCCTTTTTCCATCTGAGTAATATCTGTGTATGTGTCTCCATATAAGAGACAAATAGAGTCATTGTTCTGCTCCATATTTTAATTCCATATCCGTATTTTAGGGACATTGCTGCCTTCCCAACAGACTGACTAAGAACTACAAACTGCCAAATTTAGGCTTTGGGAAGTGGATGCAACTGAAATTGCCCATTGAATTTAAGAGCAGACAAATAATTTTGTCGGAAACACCAAAACCAATGACTTTGAGCACTGTCCCCTGTCCCTAACAAAGGTATCCCAAAAGGAGAAAAGCTCCACTGCTGCTGACTTGTCTTTCTACAGCCCCAGATTAGAAAACAGACAAATGTCTTGACTTCTGATTTTTCACCGCAGCACAATCTTCATGTGTATTCGATCTAGTATAGTAGAAACATCAAACTGAAGCCTCTTATTGTGGAATATTATGGAGATGTAAGATATTTACTAGCTCCTGTGTTTGGATGGAAAGAGTGCCCATCTGTTTGAGCAGGATTGGTTTGATAACACAATAGGAGTCGCAAATAAAAGTCCCAGGGTGAGGTGGGCCCTGGTTTTGGAGCTGCCCATTCTGGTGCTGAGCTTGGAAAGCCCCTACCACCTATGACAGCAGCCCAGACAAAACCAGGAACCCGCTCTAGCAGACCCAATGTGCCTCCCATCCCACCCAAGGGAGGTCGGCACCTTGGCTCTTTCTGGCACCTGAAAATCACCCACGCCAGGCGTGGGACGTGCCATGGGATGTCCTTGGTGGGGTCTGCCTGGCTGAAGCTCGGGCTTGCTGCCCAGCTCCAGCACACCAGCAGCAGGGGCGGTTTCTAAAATTTGGTGCTGCAGTTTTCAGTAAATATCACATAGCATTGATTTTATGATCCAGAGGTGCTGGCTGCATCATCTAATGAGAAATGTACTCAAGAAAAGCACAGAAGAGCGGTGGTGAAGAAGTACAATTCCAGAATGATCCTATAAATCAGTCCTATGGTGCAAGTATTTTCCTACATTGGTAGCTGAGACCAGATTCACATGTAAAAGGGAGATAGTAAAACACCAAATAAGTGGCAACTGTCTTTCATTACTTACTGCAATTAATGCCGTGTTGTTCTTGGTATACCCATCTATATATTTTTTTTTTTCTTCCCAGGCTGCTTATTCACTGTTGGCATCTTCCATGACACCTTTTTTTTAATGTGACATTAAAAAAAACCCAAAAAACCAAACAAACAAAAAAAAACCCACAAAACCAAAAACAAACTATAAATTATAATAATGCATTTTTTTTTTAAGTTTAAGGTTGATTAAGAAACAGCCTTCTTTGGCATAATTGCTCAGTGAAGTTCTAAAGTGTTTTATTCGTAGGGACTGTTTCTCAGCATTTGAAAATAAAATGCAAATGTAAAGAAGAAACCTGCAGCATATTTGTTTAAAAAATGCAACATTTCACCAACTAACTCCTTTGAATTATTTTTAAAATAGTAAAGCTCTATTAAAAAAATCTTTATTTTTGGACCTGTTAGGTCTAGGTTTTTTTCAGTCTTTTTCTTTACATGATTCCTCCCGGACCCTCCAAATGAGAACTTGAGCAGATATTTGTGTACATGAGCAGAACGTGTTACATCCATGTGTGATTCCTCATGTTCAGCATGGTATCATCGCCCATTCTGCTGTCTGTAAATGCACCTGCGCTTACAGATCGTCCAGATAATGTTGCGCTGTTTGCATATGTGATTTTCACAGAATATAAGAAAAAAACATAAATGCATTAAATATGGCTTCACAGAATTTTTTTTTCACAGAAAGCACTGGAAAGCCTTTATTGGTTATTGCAAAAGTCAGAAATAAATCTGCAGGGACTTTTCCACAAATGGATGAAATAGAGGAGTATTTAGAAGAGGCCTTATTGGCTTGAGTCATGAAGCTGGCTCTCTCTGAGTGTTGTGCCGTAAGTTTAGTGGGAAAAGTTTGACAGCAATTTAATTCTCATTGACAGTATCTGTCATAATATTGAGGGAAACTGTATCAACAGTAGTGGTCGATGCTCAACCAGTCATATGGACTGGACGAGCTTACCATATGCTTAACTACAAACTTCTCTTGGAAAGCTCCTTTAAAACACTTGACAAGCTTAAGATACTAGTCAGTAATGAGCCTGAACAGAACATGTGAAGTTTTACATTTTGTATAGAAAATGGATTAGTGTTTATGTGTTTCTTGTGCAGAAGAGATTTGTATGCTGGTATCTGTGTAGCTACAATGTCTGCGTGCATTTCTATAGCCTGAGGTTCACCTAGTCAAAGGAAATCTAAAAGTGAAAATGCAAAAAAAAAACCAACACACCCCCCCGCCCCCCCAAAAAAAACCCCCAAGAAACCCAAACGTAAAAAAAACCCAATTTATTTCTTTCGCACAGCATTAAGGTGAGAATCTTTTGACTTATGTTGCACATACAGTGTTTGGATTTGCAGTTTCTGGTAGTAATGGGAATGCCAAAAAACACAAACTGAGGCAACCCCCCATATTAGCATGATAATTATTACAGCAGGTGATAGGTCCAGGCTTTCATTAATGTGCGGTATTACTACCTTCTCCTAGCAATGAACCTTTTAGGCTGATCACTGCCTTCAGCTTTTTTTACTGTGAACCTATAGATTTCTCTCTATAATTTCACATAGTCTCTGAGTATTTGAGCTAGTGTCTGTCTACATGATGGCAGGATCAAATCAGGTATCCAAAGGTGCAAATGCTTCATCTTGCATCTCAATGTTTTTTTTGTGGGTCTGATTGTACCCACAATTAATGAGTCTGGGTCTAAATGTGTCTTGTTTCCCCACTCATCCCTTGGCAATATACTGTGGCACACAGATTTCAGCTCCTGCACTTTTTGCCTTTTTTTTTTTTTAATGCATTTGTTCACACACTTATAGACACACATACTCGTATGTGTGTATACATGCTTGTGAGTATTTAATGTATTTTTGACTGTGGCCAAATACTGCACCAGGTTAGAGACTCAGTTAGATAATTCAAACAGAAGTCTGACCTGATTCTGTCTTAATTTGCTATGTTTTGTTAGCATTGAGCCATTTGTAATTTAGTTACATGTTGAGTAGTTCAGTGATGAGCAAGTTTAAACAATATGGAAGGCATAATGTATGCTTACATGAAAAGCATATACAGCCTTTCATTGCACTTTGTACTCGGGAATCATTCTCTTTTTTCAGTTTTACTGTGCTTTCCTCTTTGAAAAGTAACTCTCCTCATTAGCAAGAATTAAAAATTCGCTTTAAAAATATTAGCAGAAAATAGCAGTTTCTGTGGATGGTTCAGCCATGGCATATTTTCTTAGTGTAAATATTTTTGAAACTGGTTTCATTTCCAAGGTTTAGTGTTTTAAAGATATTTCTTGTAGAGCAAAAGTAGAATTAAACCTCACTTGGACCCCTTTACCCCTCTGTAAATCAGACGTGACTCCTGAAATGGTACTTTGATAGATTAGATCAGAATCAAGTTCAGTTTTTTGTTGGCACATTGGTCAAATCTCCTGCCACTAAGTATAGTAACTGCCCTTTATTTTCCAAGTGAGAGGAATGGATGATCCCCTCAGTTTTCTCAAGTCATTGCTCTTGCCCCCTATTCATCGCTATTAAATTTTATTTCTTGTCTACAACTGGGATTTAGACTGCTTGGCCTCAAATTAGATGGGTCTAGATGGTACCATCTGCTGAATGCTCAACAGCTATTAAGATTCTTAGTTTTTTAGCGTGATTTTTTAATGTATTCATCTGACAAGGAGAAGAAAGCAAAAATGGTGTCCAGCATTATTCATTTTATCAGTTTGGCAACCAAAGCATATTGGCATGGGTACATTCCTTGTAGTAAGTGCCTGAGAGTACAAGTGTAAAGACAGCTTTGAAGCTTGCCATGAGATCCTATTTTATTAGCAGAGATGCATGAACCCACCTGCCACAGGCTGCAAATGTTAAAAAATCATAACTTGGTGGCCTGAGATGGCAAAACCAGAAACCGTTGTAACGGTGTGTTGGCCATGGTCTTCTCCTGGCACGGCACATCACTCCTCTGGTTTATCTCAGAAATATTCGTTATCTCTCGGTATTGCATTCCTTACCTTTACCAGATCAGCACTTTAAGAGTAAACATGTAAAATTTCTTTAAAGAAATGAGAAGGGCTGGGCCCCGCTGCTGCAGCACGTGAGCGCATGCACCCATGGGTGCCCAGCCACGCTGCTGCTGTTCAGCTACCATGCTCCCAGCATCCGTCCTGCATGAGCAAAGCCTCAGCCCCTGCGCTGCAGCCTTGCCTGACAGACACCTGCCATTTCATTCAACACTACCCTAATTCACCAACATGGCACAGAAGAAAAATTCCCACCATTTTCCTTTGTCTGCCCCTGATGCAAGAGCAGTTCTTCGAAGGAAACCTGCAGGACCCTGCTCTGCAACACTGCCAAACCGGTGTGTCACCACCAGGTTTTTATTCATCCTGCTTGAAGAGAAGCATTTATCAGCTGGTTTTGAAACCTCATTTTGCATTTAAAAGTGCAATAATTGGACCAAAGACAATGCTGTTATATGCTTTAAAAAAAAGAAAGCCAAGCGAAGAAGATCTGAGGTGGGGGGCTAAGTGACTTTGGGAATTTACTCTTAGATGGAACGACTCCAAACAGTATCGTCATGATCTGGGCTGTTTTGTGTGCTTTTCAAGCATTTATTTGCATTGATATGATCAAACACCCAGTTCAGAATGGCTGCTTTAAACTCAACAAAACGAACAGAGGGATTCACTGAGGGCGAATCCAAAATCGTGTCTGGAGCTTTGTGCCTTCTTTTTTAACACGACCTTTTCTGTATTCACTTTTTAAACGATGACACCATACCGGGGGTTGTTGTTCAACAGATTGTTGGTTCTTTTAACAATTTGTTCAATGGAGGAGGAGGAGGGAGTAGAGGCAGCTATATTTGTCACTACTGTTGTTCAGTAGAATAATTGATTTTTCCAGTTTGGCAACCAATTCCCGTTTTCTGCTGCTTTATTATTTCCCATACCCCCCCCCATGTCCTCAACAAAAGACACTTTTCCCTTCCAATTCTTGATAGCAATTTGCAGTCTCAGCTTTCTTGGTCTAGGAAACTGGGTCCAAGAAGGAACTAGTGATTTGCTTAGTGGCTTTCGGGCAGCACCCATGGATTGAGCCTTGCTCTGTCTTTGGTGCTGGTCCAGCTGGGAGGGACTAGCTTTCTCAAAACACCCTGCTGTGTGAGTATTCCCACCTTTCTACCCTGTTAACATAGGACTTCTTTGTCTCCATAGCCTTAGCAGCTGTTTTGCAAGATTTCAACTTTTTTTTTTTTTTGAATGGAAGGAGACATGGAGGTGTTGCATCCTCAGAGATCTTCATGCTGTATACATTTGTCACAGCAGACGATCTGTGCATGCCTTGGTCTTCTAGCCATAAGGCTCCATGCTTTGACGATACCTGCTTTTGGCCAGGACAGTAACTACTGCCAGTCTGAGAGTCAGCTAGAGGAAATTGTCTGGGTGGAGGGGCAGCATTTATTGTTTTTGTAAGCTTTTATGATTTAAAAAAGCTTTTTGCTAATTTCAGTAATTCTTCGTTCTTTCATTCTTTTTATACTTGTTTATCTACCAATAATAGCTCTTCGTATCCTGGGTTTGGATGGAGTTATTCCTGTGGCAGATATCTGAGGGACCGACACTGGACAATAACAAGGACCCCCCTTTTTGCATTGAACCACAGTAAAAAGGCTGCTTAGTCTCTCACATGAGGCATGCAGCAGTATCTACAGGGATGAATGTACCCAGCTTCTGCTGAGCTTACTCCTTAAAATTATGTTAGCTTTTGGTTTTTGGGCTAAATATCACAAGGACCGGTATCAAGAGCTGATATGATGTGATCAGCATTGAGTATCCCAGTCTCACCATCACTGCTTTTGGCTATGCCAGCCTTTATCCTCACTTTGGTGTGGAGTGTGAAAGCACAGGCAGGTCAGATGCAGCAACAAGTGATGATGGTGTGGGGAGAAGAGAATGGGAGTCAGCCATAAACTGTCCTGTTTTCAAAAGGGAGACCAAATGGGACAGAGTTGATCAGTGCTTGTCAGACCACGTGAGTGCAAGGCTGGAGTTGTGGCTGGGCTCGTGTCTTATTCCTTGTAACTGTACTGCTGGTCTCATGGAGAAGCGCAGGGTTGTGTGTTGAAAATGGGTAAATGGAGCAGTGTTGGAGGAGATGATGCAAATGCCATGCCTCTATGGGAGCAAGATGCTCTTCTGGGTTTTTTGGGGTTTTTTTTGTTTGTTTGTTTTTTAACTATTATTAAGTTAAGAATTATCCCAGCTGGAGGCAGCACTCCACATAGTACGCTGGACTGGATTTTGTTGTTTTTTTTTTTTTTCAAAATCTCTTTTTGGAGGTGGGAGGTGGTTCCCTGGACTCTTGCCTTTGGTTCCTGCAGCATCTGAGCACACCGGGCACTGCCCTGGGGAAGTGGCTTGCTGGCCCAGGGCGTGCAGGAGGTTTGTGCTTCTGCTCTAGGGAACTTGTGCATATATTTGCTGCCAAATTTTGAAAGCCCTTTTAATGTAAACACGTACAACCTTCTCCAAAAAAGGCCTTAAAGCTCCAGTACAGAACCATATTCGCGTGTTAAACTTAAAAACATATTTAATAGGTTACCAGTAATTGATTTAATGCATAAGTAAAATTAACTATGCATATATTAGTAAAATACTTGCAAGAGAAAAGTGCAATAATTGCCCTGATTTGAGTGAATGAAGTGGTTAAGGCTTCTATTTGCTAGCTTTGTTAAGCATAAATGTCTAACGTTTAAAATTTAGCAATTTCTTCAGCACCAGCCCTCTAAGAGTATTCAAAAACATGACTGAATTTTGCAAGTTACTGTAATTTGTGGAAGGCTTTTTCCAAAGCTTCTAAAGTCAGATAAAATAATTAAAAAAAAAAAAGTCCTTTCTTTTCCTCTCCTTTTTGATTATTGCAAATTTGGTATAATAATCTTGGCTAGTTTGAGTATTAAAAGGTGAACATGCATCGTTAACAATAGGATTTTATGAACATTTTTGTAATATTATGTAATATTTAAATTTATGTTGTTTTTTTTTTTTTTCCAATTTTACATGTAGTAATTAATTTTGTCTTACTGACAGATGATTCTCAATGACTGATTTTCAAGAAAAAATCCAGACAGGTATTTTAACCCTTTGTTTTCATTCTAGACACCTTGCATTCATGGGTCTGGTTGTAATTAAGGGGCGCTGTGCTAGGCTATATTGTAAATTAAAATTTAGTGCTATTTATATGAGTTCCTGTTGCTGTATTTTCATGATAATCTTTTTCTGGATGGGTGGTGGGAGTGTAGACCAAGGAGATGCCTGCTTTGCTCTGAACAAAATATACCTGTGTTGTTCATTACCGAAACCATCCCCTCCTGTTTTTTGGGTAACCAGTAACAGAGCATGCTGGCAGGCAGCGGGACCCCCACCTTCCCTCTCCTCCCTGCAAGAGCCTCTGAATCTACCTCATGTCCCAGTGTGAAGTTGCATAATGGTGATGTTTAGGTGCAGAATGGGAAAGACATAATGTGTTTCCCCCATTAGGATTAGAAGATGACTTCCCAGGCAGCAAGGGAGGGAGAAAGGGGGCTCAGGGCAGCCAGGGACACAGCATCTGTAGCACAGAGCCCTTCTCATGCTGCTCGAGTGCCATGGACTTACCTCTGTCTCCCTCCTTCACCCTCTCTTTCCTCACTATTGATCCACCTCTTAGTCTTGCAATCTATGTATTTCTAGTACTTATTATGCCATGCTTGCAGAGGGTGACATTGTAGTTAGGTGTCTCTTGGGGCTTCCACTGCAAAAGCACAGTTTTTAAGGCTATACCCAGAAGGTACCTGCCTGGGTCACATGGAGGTAACTCTCTTCCCAAAGCAGTGGCTGGTTTAGCTGCTGCTCACTGGACTTTTCTGTACGCTGTGCATGTGCAGGACTCCGTAGCTGAAAATAACAGCTAGCAAAGTCTGTGCCTATGTAGTGCCACACCATGTGGCCAGTTTTAGGATGTTTTTGTAATACAACTGAAAGAGTAAGAATGGGCTCAGCGCCTGTTTGAAATTGGTGAGAAACTCTTCATGGACTTCAGGAAGGTTTTAATTGCAAGCAAATCTGAACACTTGTAGCATTGAGGGGGTGGGGGTGGTGGTCGGGTTTTTCTGGTTGGTTGGTTGAGATTTGTTGTTTGTTGTGTTTTGGGGGGTTGGGTTTTTTGTTTGTTTGCTTTTTAACTATCTTCCCCAAACCCCGTGTTATTGCATCTTTTTCTGGCTTGTTTTCCACCCTCCTCTTCTGCCCCTGGCCCCATCTGGAAGGCAAGTCCTGCCTGTCTGCCTGCATCTTCTAGAGGGTCCCAACAGAAATGCTCCTCTGTAAGGTATCACTCCCTGCTTGAAATCCTTAAGCCCTAAGAAGGGCCACTGAAATGTAATTGTATGGGATCTCCTCAGCGGGCCCTGTGCTATTGGATTGGTGCTGTTTTGCTGAAAACATTCAAGAACAAAAATGCATTACTATATAGGCAATAAGGGCTGTGCTATCAATTACAGACAGCTGTAGATACCAGTCTATCACTTGTGATGTGGCTGTGCTGTTGCATGTAAACCCCATTTGTTTCTGTGATAGTTTGAGCAATAGAATTTCCAGCTTTGAGTTTCTAGTAACTTTGTGCCGGCTTCGTAAGACCTACTATGAGGGAAACAACATCATCAAGAGTATTCCCTTAAGGCCCATTTTTGTGATGTATTTTTGCTTGGAAAATAATAAAAAACCCACCAAAGCAGATTAAGTGAGTTAGGTGCGATGGCAGATCTGCAGAGGCAGCTGGGCAGTGGGGCTCCTCTTCAGCCCCAGGGTGCGGGGTGGCCCTTCGTGCATCCTCTGGCTCACATGCAGCTCTCAATCACTTGCCTTCACATGCTACATGCATGAAAATTCACAGAGTTGTGCCAGCTTATGCTGCTTACCTGGCCCATGAAACAAATGTAACAGTCTTTATTTTAATATTTCACGTGAAAAGTGGCTCACATAGTTTTAAAGTACTGGAGTATGAAAAGCCAGGGACATCATTTCACCATTTGTCTTTTCTTCTGAACGAGTCACAGTGTAATATTTTTCCACAGGTTGCTAACGCTGCCCTGGGTTGCGCGTGACATTGACTATAATCTCTGTGTAAAGAAATTCCACTTAAATTCCATTAGCACCTGCTTTTCCTTAGCCTCGGCCCGTGCCCACTTGTTGTTAGATACAGCTGTAACTTGAGGCTACTTTGGCAGTTGTGTATTATCTACCTTGGCTTTTAAAGAACACTGATCTGGTTTGGTTTTGACTCACTGGGATAATTTTGTCACTGGGTTTTTTGGGTATTCTGTACACATCTAATGATAAAGGTAGCCAAAGTTAGGGTATGGTCTTCCAAATATTTCCTTGTTATCCTGTTACGTGCTGCAGGAATGATTCTGCACAGTTTAGTCAGTGCCTCAACTTGGAAATTCCAGAAATACCTTTGCTTCTTTTTATGCTGGCATTAGGTCCTAGGCTTAAGATTTTTAGAGTTTAATTTCTAATTATTCACCGCGCTTCTGCCCCTTTCGTCTCTGCTAAGGAGAATGGTGAGTGGTGCCTGCCTTTTGTCCTTACCACAGTGTTACTTGATTTTTTTTTTTTTTAATTGCATTCCATCGCTTTCCCTGCTCACTGAAAAGCAAGCTGGATTTTTTTTATTTATATATTGTCCCTTCTTTCATATTGTCTGCGGATTCCCCTCCATTTTCTACTCTGAATAAATTTCATCCCGTTTTTGCATGCCATTGAAATAGAAGTGGAATAAAATCAGCTTTCCTAGTGATTTTTGGGACAGACCAGCTATCGCCTCCCATCACTCTTCCCTCCTGATGTTAGCATGCAGAGTGCTGTGCCCTCATACACTGTCCAGTTCGTTATGCATTATTTAGCTCACCCGCTCGTCAGAACTTACGACATTGTAGCCTGTTAGGGGATCGTATGGCATTAGCTTTCATAGAGTCCACGTAAATCATGTTCATGACTTCCTTCAGTTCTTTTTGAGGGGTTTTTTTTTGTTATTTTTTTCCCCAAATATTCTATTAGTTTTGTTACGTATGATCTCCCTTTTGTGAATCCATGCTGAATATCTTTAATTAAATCATAACTTTCTGTATTTTGTCCCTGATTAGTGTTTCCAGTATCTTCCCCACTGCTGAAATCAGGCTGACTGGTGTTTAATTTCCTCGATCTTCCCTAGAGCTGTTATTATATATAGGTGTTACATTAGTCTCCCATCGACGGGTACCTCCCCTGTTTCCAAAGATATTTCACAGATATTTGCTAAAGTATCCCCTTCCTTCTGCCCTTTCCTTACAAATTCTGGCAGGCATTCCATCTTCAGTAGCTTGTTTTGGACTTCAGATGCTTGAAGAAGTGCATTTTCAGAACTTCACCTTCATTTCCTTTATGCATCTTTCTCATCCTTGGTAGCTGCTCCATACGTTGGTGTTTGCAGCCGCCTTGGCAGCAGATAACCTGCTTGGTGCCCTGGTTGGTTATTTTGCTTGTGTGTGGTGTTGGGTGGTCTCATGCCACCCTCCCTGTGTGCATCCTGGTCCTTGATAAACCATGGAACCACGCCTGATGTTCAGAGGCCAAGGCCAGTGTCCTGTCCCCAGACCATCCTTTCTCCTCAGTCTGAGATCTTCTGCTTGCTATTTTGGATTCCCCAAGACAGACATTGCTTCTTTGACCCTTCATGTATTTTTGTCGGGCCGCATGTGTATTTTCTGCTGATATGAACTCATCTTTGAACACTTGCCATTTCCGTATGGAGTTGTTTCCTCTGCTCCTTTATTCCATTCAGGGTCTGCTCCTCCTCTCATTGAAATCAGCTGGGAGTTTTGCCATTGCCTTCCTCGAGAGCAGCAGTGAGTCTGCGATTCACTGACACTTTAAGCATGCTCTCAAAAATTAACCCTGCTGAAATTGAACATCGATACTGAGCTTTACATTTTAGTTGTAAATCCAACGCTAACTCCTTGAACACTTCTGTTTGAGGAATGGCTACTATGAAGAAGCCCATTAATTTTAATGTAACTCTCCATAGTTAGATTTAGGTCATAACATTTCCACTGTCATGGCTGCAAAAAACAACATCAATAGAAAACTCAGGTTTCCTGGACACTGCATCAGATGCTCCAAAATCTGTTTGTTCTTCTCTGCTGTCATTAGGAAACTTGTACTCATAAAAAAGCTGCTCATAGTGTTTAAATCTTTGAAAAAAAAGACATAATTAAATGATAAGAGGAAGAAACTATGTTTTATTTGTTTTTTAAGAGTAGCATGAAAACTTTTCTTTTACGTTTCCCTTGCTAATAATGCTGAGAGTCACATGCCTCTGTCCCCACAAACCATCGTGGAAATGAGCCCACAGGACCCGTGACTTCAACCAGAAAATTGCTGCTCTGTCCTTAGCTCACCCCACTGTGATGAAGGCTGGTACCACATATGGTATGTAAGCTCACACTTACTTCTCTGAGACCATGGAAACCCGAGTATGATGGAATACATCAGGGATGGAGTGGCAGCCTTGATTGCGAATATTTTTTGCTAAAGTCAGACACTGAATGTTACTGTAATGACATTTTATATCTTTCCTTCTATATTCTAGCAGAGAGAGCCACAGGTGTTCCACTGGAATTACTCACACATTTATAGAATTGGACATTCTGTCATTAAATGGACTTAAAACTAAAAAGCCTTTGTCTGCAAAAGGTGACCAATAGAAAGGGACTTTGGATTATCTGATATCCCATAACTTAATCATATGGCTCTTAAGAGTAGGGCATAAGCAGCTGTGTCTCGCTAATATGCATGCAATATGTGTAAAGTGATATGCCTTAATTCTAACCTTGTTTTTAGCAGGAAGAAAAAAGCATTTAGATGAGGAACATTAAGATTCAGCATTAACCATTTTTTTCCTCAGGGCAAAATTATTCATCACCTGATATTTATTAAGGCAACATTTTTATTTTATTGCTTTGTACTGTAAAGAGTCTTTCCAAACACTCTCAAAGTTGTGTGGGGAAGTTATATAGGCAGATTTGCACGTAGTATTTAAAGTGTTTTTCAAAATCAATGAATTTGAGAAGATATTTTCCTTTTCCTAAATAGTAATGCTGTCAAATCTCACAGTGAAAATAACAGAGATAAGCAGTCATTTAATTTATTATTTAATTTTAATTTTTATCTATCCTCCCACATTATCTAAACTTGATTTCTGTATTGTAGCCTTAATTGTTAGTTTGTGTTGGTTTAATCTCTCTTATTTAAGTATGTTTGCTTTAATAATATTAAAAAAAACTAAGACAAAGAAACTGTAGATTAGAGACTTTATTTTCAGGGTAAAATGATACGGATAAGTGAGCGTCAACTGACCAGAAATTATTTGCTTCTGTCTGTTAGACACGTAATGGAGTCATTTAACTAGTCAAATTAGGAGCTGTAGAAATGCACCATGCTTCATTACTGAGTTCGAATGGGCACCATTTTACATTTACGTCAAAAATTATCTCATAGCAAATTAATGTTTTCATTGTGCGGGGAAGCCGGAGCTGTGCAGTATCAGCACCACCTAGAGGATGCGACACAGATGGCTTAGAAATGTTTGTCAAATAAAAACCCGGAGAGGAATAGATTATCTTTAAAATGCAAAGTACTTCAAACGAACCCCTGCCTTCCCTGAAATAGCCCTGGAAGTTTTGCTTGCTTTGCTCTCTTAAGCTACAGCCATTCTGCAGCATCCCTGCATTAGTGGCACACAAACTTGCAAATGTTTATGGCACGTTTCAGGCTGGCTCTTCTGTAAAATCCTTCCGTGTCAATACCACTAGTTGTATATTTAATGCAAAAAGATGCCATTAAAAGTCAGAATGTCACTTGAAAAACCAGGAGAATGAGCTCCCTGCCCAATCAGGAGGAATTTCCAGGCAACATTATGAAGGTTCTTTCTTCTTTGAGATTTTCTGAAAAGCCAAAGAGAAAGGAAGTTATTATTTAACAAATTACATACTTATTTGGCAAATGGAAACAGCTAGTGTCTCCAAGTGTAGAAAAAAAAGACAAGTGAGACAAAACTGAGGGCAGCGGATAGAATTCTGGCTTGAAAAAGTTATAGCAGTGAATAGCTGTGATGCAGGAAATAAAAAATGATAACACAGAAAACTAATAGCAATAATATAAATTAGACAGTGATAGTGGTAAGCTGTTTAAAGCATGGAGTGGTTTTGGGTGCTCAACATTCACTTTCCCGAACAGGTATTTGTCAAAGAGGAGGTAGTATAAAATGTAATAAAAATCTAATAAAATCTAACTTCTCTGGGGCAGGAGATGCTCATGGGTGGGACCCCCACCCACCCTGGCAGCTTTTCCAGCAGTGCCAGGGCATAGCAGGCACTCCTGGCATCAGACAACTAGATGACTTGCAAGGCTGGAAATTTTCATACATAAGTGTTTTGTGATGGAAGACCGAGGAGGTTAAGTGCCTTTGGCTGCGTGGTTTAGTGTTTCAATACATCTCCTGGAATTCTGGAGGTTAAAAAAAAAAAAAAAAAAAAGAGGAAAAGTTAGAAAAGTGGCTAGCGAGACCTGACACCGTACTGCTACAGCACGTACCGTGCGGGCAGGGCCCTGAGCCCTCCCAGCTCAGTGGTGGCTTTTCTGTTTACATCCTCAGGTCCTCAGATCCTCAGTTCCTGCCTGCTAACCATGGCTTTGGAAACCTAGAGCAGAGCAGTAAGCCAGGACAGACCATCGTGGTCACCCAGTCCAGGCTTCTGTCTATGTGGGCCAAAAAGTATTCCCCAGTAATTCTTTCAGGGAAAGGGTTTTCTTGCACATGGAAATACACGGCACCCGTGAGCAGAAGTTTGCAGGATTTGAGCCTTGGATATGATCCGCATTAAATGTATTGTATAAATTGACCAGAATATCTAAACATGTTTTCCAATCTTATTAAATGTTGTGTGTGCATAACTGAATTAATTCTCCATATTAATATTCTTAGAAGACATTTATAGAACAAAACAAAAACACCCGCAAAGTATTTTGACACAAAGCACAGGAGCTGGAGACAAAGATGAGCTGAGAGGGGGAAGTGGACCAGAATTCATTTAGTGTTGCACTTATCTCTGGAGCAAATGATCACTCATTAATTAAAATGCTGCTGCCAATTGTAGTTGGAAGACAAAAATTCTTCATAATTGTGTCAAGTGTGTAATTTTTGTTAGTATACTATTATTTTTTCATATTTCAATGAGATGCTCTTCAGGATCCTTTTGAAAAATCAAATAATTGCTTGTGATATTATTTTATGGCTAAGTATAGTGTCTTAAATACATACTGTGCTGTAAGTTCAAGAATTTGACAGTGACTTTAGGGCCACAGTTATGATAATGCTAAATTGGTAGACGATAGAACATGCCTGTGAGCAAGTTTTCTTTTGTTCTAGACAAAGCTTTTTTTTCTTTTTTTTCTTTTTTTAAATGGCTTAAGCTCATTGCAGAAAAGGATTTCTTTGAAACAGCAAGAAAAAAATGTTAAGAGCCTTGCTTACAAGTACCCTGGTATTTTCTTCTTTTTTTTTTTTTTAACTGTAGAAACACTTTACCTATTATTATGAATCTTGTCTGCTGAGATAGTTCAGCCTTCATGTTATGTTTACCAAGGCCAGACTAGAGGATCAAATAATTTATAACCATTCCTGTTGGGTTTTATGTAATAACTTTGGAACTCATATAAAGTAATGATCCACAAACTCTTTTAATGTTCATTATAAAATATGAAATATTTCTCAGAACCATTGCAATTATGTGACCAGACATAACTGTTTCACACATGAGTAAATACAGGGAGGTTTAACATAACTTTATTATCTTCCTGTCTTTTCCTCTCATTGATGTGATAATACTGTTTTAATATTTTTCTAAAGAAAAGTTAAGTAATTTCAGATTCTCTATTGAGGCCTAGTTTATTGGTTTTTGTAATAGAGTACTCAAGAATAATTGTATTTATGATTAGACTGATAGTAGTAAATGTTGTTGTGCTGAATAGGGGTAAAATACCCTGAAAGCTTTATATTATTATAGATGAATATATACACATACATCAGTAGGAAGAAATTATTAATATCTGTCTGTCTGTCTATGCATTTATATTATGCTCATCATAGTATCAGTGCACCTCCTCTGGAGACTTTCTGGGGTTTAGCAGTTATTAAAATGTCAGCAGATATAGGATGGCAAAACTCATTTAGACTACATAAAAAAAAACATCCTAGGTCCTTGCCTGATACTTAGAGTTAACCTTTAATTTCCCCCTCTTCTTCTGATCTTCTTGGATTTAGACTAGACATAAAGTGGAGTGTGCCGCAACCTAAAGTCTCTGCTGAAGCTGTTTGGTCAGCTCAAGCTCCTGTTAAACCTGGCTGGGGACTTCATTGACCTTCGGAGGGTTCCTGCTCCGTTCAGGCTAGGAGAAGCCTCTGAACTTTATAGTTGGTGACTCTGCAGCTTTCCACGTCTCTCTATCTCTGTGCTGTACCTCCTGCAGGAGTGATAGACTCACAAGCCTATCTCTGAGATCCCGCCTGCATGTCTGAGTTACAGCATATGCAGTGAACATTTGATGCTAACGCAGGGAAAAATAAGCCACCCTAGAGAAAACAGCACAGAGGGAAAAAGTTCATAGCACACAGAAGGACACTCACCTTCCCACCTTCCCCCTTTCCTTCCTTGAGGAGCAATGTTCAGCAAACAGAAGGGGTAGGAGGGTGAATATGTGTGTTCAAACTGGAAAATACACTATACTATTTTTATTTTACCAACATAAATTGGTAATATAAAGTAATAGAATTTTGGTCTCCAGCTGGATGGTACTAAACAATCATCATCAGAAAAAAAGATCTTCAGCCAAAAGAGCATAATCTAATTAAGAAAGGCCTTAATAAGCAGAAGTCATATTTTCCTAATTCTCCCCTTGTCAGCCTGACGTCTTTTATCTTGCAGGCACTTAGGGGTAGGAGCTGCCTTTTCATTACTGGTCTGTGGTGTGTCAAGGGCAGAACCCTGCCGTAGGGCTGGCTGCAGCACCACCAGCCATGGTATTAACAGCAACAGATGTAATGGGGAGCTGGCATGCTGTTGGGCCTGAAATATAGACTGCATTTTAGGCTGTGTATATGCTTGATGCTGGAGTCCTTAGCAGATCGGATATGCGGTTCTCCAGATTGTATTCTATATGTATACAGAAACTTTCGGAAGGAGGTAATGTCCCCCCTTTCCCTCCTGGCTCTGGTGTTTCACCAGTCAGCCTCCCTTCACCC
Organism: Morus bassanus; assembly: GCA_031468815.1. Lineage (NCBI taxonomy): Eukaryota > Metazoa > Chordata > Aves > Suliformes > Sulidae > Morus > Morus bassanus. The sequence goes on from CM062573.1 coordinate 32,951,158, forward strand.
AGAATGACGAATATTTGCCAAGCTTCCTCCCCCCATGGCCACCCTGCTGTAATAAATGGAGACGGCACTAGCACAGAGGAGGTTTTGCAGTAGGGTTCAGGCTGGCTCAGTGAAGCTGAGGCCTGCTGACAGACCTCAAAGACTTTCTCCTTTTTTGCCTCTCTCAGACCACAAAAAATGGTCTGATGTGGTACCATGGAGGGGCTTCACAACATCTTCATGGACTTCCAGGGCACTCAAAGGTTAAATTTCTTCACTCCCAGCATCCTGCTGGCTTCTTGTACTGCAGGCTTTGTGCAGAGAGGGGTAATTTTCATGCATTAAGAGAATTGAATCCAGAAATGTTATTTTATCTTTACTTTTAAATTAAAATGTATTTATTTTTCATTATGAAATGCTGGTGCATTGAAGAATGAGTCCAGTTGTGTTCAGCAGTAGCAAAAAGCAGTATAACTAATGATATGATGAGAGGTATAATCTACGCAGAAGATGCAAAGGACAGTGGCAATAAGACTGGGTCTCCATTTTCATATTTGAGATTAGTTTTGTACAATCTTAAATATGAAGCAGTTTTCTGGTAGACAGTTTTCTTATGAAAAATTTGAAGTTTTGAAATTCAAGAGTTATTTTTATTTTCAGTCATTTATGGATTTTTATCACTTCCATTTTAGGAAACATTTTAATCATTTCCTAAGGCATGTTACAATAGTTAATTTATTTGACACTGAAAACTAAATTTTAGCTTGCCTTTGGAAAGTATGAAAAAATCAAAATCAGATTGTGAAAGATTTTACTTTGCACATAGTAGAATATAGCTTAACATAGGATAAAGCTCCACATCTGCAGAGTCAGAATGAAGATCTCCTGAAGACAAAGGTTAGAAAAAACACCCTGCTTTCTCCTAGGTCTTCTCTCTCCAGAGTTCAAAGGACTGGGTAAATCCATAATGGAGAGGCTAGTTTTGATCTTGTGATATCTGCTGGATGTTCACACTCAAAGTTTCATTTAAACTTTTCCTTCAGGGGAGCATGCAATTCAGTTAACCAGGGGTGGAGTTTTTTCACTTGGTACACTTGACCTGGAGATGCTGTACCCAGATTTAGCAAAAATATTGCTGACTTTCAACATGTTCAGGCCAAGTATCCGTTCTAAAATTCCTAGTATGAGCCTGAGCTGATGCTCCAGGTGTGAGTAGCAGTCATATAAAATGTGTTTACATGCATTCTTCACCAAAAACAAATTAAATCTGTGTTTTCAGAGAAGTTTCACTTTGTGCTTTGGAAAGTGTATTTTTGCTATACACTGAAAATTCAAGGGATGTATGAATTAGTTCAACAAATAGATAAATTTTTAGAACCTGGAACAACTCAAAACAACTATATTTTAAACTTGCCTCTAATGATAAATGGACTTATCAAAAGCACGTTATATGTACACTTTTAGCATGTGATCAGAGATGTCTTCGTTTAATACAGCATTTTCCCTGTGATATTATGAGCTAGAAAAGCTATCTTCAGTCCTGTCAGCATAAAAACTGCACAGCAGGAGGTGAAACACATGAAGCAGTTTCCAGGCCTCTTAACATACACAATTCATGCAGTTGAAAAGGTTTTGATAGCTTAACTCTTTTTTTTTTCTCTCTTTTTTTTTTTTTTTTAAAATCTTGGATAACTAATGGCTGATTTTTTTTTTTTCTTTTTTCTCGTTGCTATCTTGAGACACTGAGATTTTTTTCTGGAGAAAAAAAAAAATCCCTAATTATTTTTCCCACCCATACAAAGTTAAACTAGTCTCTTCTGTTTTATTAGGTATCAGGCAAGAGATTACATCAGAGGTGAGAGGGGCTGTATGTAGTTAAGAGCATAGTGTGATGAGACCACATAGGTTGAGATTATAGCGAGCTTTAACTATGCTCCTTCCCCCTAAAGCAGTGATGTCCAGCTATCTGTTTATCTGCTGTAATGCTTTAGAGCAAGAGCATGGAAGTTAAGAGCATGTGGCCCTAAGGGAGGTGTCCCACCCGCTAATGTCTTGGTTGACATAAATGGAGGGTCTGTACCATAGACTGTAGATGTGACTCCTAGAAGGGAGCAGTATAATACAAGAAGTTGTGGGGTTTTGGTTTGGGTGTTTTGTTTTTTTTTTTTTCCTCTCTCCCTTTTGACTTGGTACAGGAGGAAGGAGAAGGAGGGATTTCTTCACCTGGCTTTGCAAAAAGTCAATCTTCAGCTGCCTTCCTGGGTGAGGAGCTCTCCCAACCTCCCCTATTCTTCTGCTTCAGCTTCCTTAGCCACCCAAACACCCTTCTCACAGAAGCCTGCTGCTGTTTCCCAGCTTTTGCTTCAGGGTTTGTCTCCACCTCAACCTTTCCTTATTCTGCCAGCAAAGGGGAAGTCCCTTTCAAGTAGAGGCAGGAGCTAATCGCCCCCTGGAACCCTGCTCCCCATTCCACACCTTTACTAATAGGACTCAGCTGTCATTTCCCTGCATCTGAATGCAAGAGTTAGCAGCTGATCCTGGGATGATTTATCAGGAGAGCCCCACATTTCAATATGGCTTTTCAAGTATGCCACCATATTTCAGGATCACTGAAGAGGGCAAGTAGGTCCAATGACCTACTTACGTGGGCCCAGTGACTATGAATAACATCTGTGTGGTGATGAATATGCCGTGACCTGTATAATGCAGTGAGTTTGCCTCTCTCTTTTTTTGAGATTTTTATAGAAATAGTGCTGATTTTCTGAAATGTTCTATAAAATTTCATAAAATCTGGAAAATATTGTAGGGTATATAAGTAAATTGAGCCTCAGAAGTGCAGGTGGGTAATGTTAGCGTTGTGATGTCTCCCAGGCCTTAGCTTATGAAGTTATCTTTGGTCATACTCAAAAGAAAGCTAACTTATGGGCTTTTAAATGAGGAATAATTAATATAAAATGTTCTTATTTTATATAATAAGTTCCTTTGTAAAGAATTTTAATGGTGTGTCTTTCTGAATAATTCTCTCCGTAGTGTAGGATGTGAATCTAGAATGTTTAAAAAAAATGGAGTTTTTGAGTACCTTTGAAGCATTGAACATAAATACAGAATATTAACATCCTTTTTTGAAGTATATTGTTCATAGTCATCCTTTGTCTATTAACATTATCTTGCATATGAAATCTGAAATCTGCTGTCTTTAGACCTCAGTGTTCTTTCACGATGGATGTACGTGGAATTGTTGACTGTCAATACTGTTGAGTGTACAACTGGCACACTAAGGTTAGCTTGCCCGCGACATTGTCTCTTGAGATTCAAAGGATGTCATTCCTGTCTAAGTGGTAGAGCGATAATACATCTGCACTCTCTGTCTGTGACACTTAGCTGTCATGTGGCTTTGTCAATGGACAGCAACGCCTGTCACTTTGTTATGAGGCCCAACATAAAGTGTACATCACCCTTGACATACTATAAAGTGCAACGTGTAAAGAGGGTTATGCCTGGTGTCCGTGGAGTCTAAGTGTTCTGTTTTGAAAGCTCATATTAAATAATAATATCCTCGGAAGACCAGATTCTGCTCTCAGCTACACCGTTGAAAATCCACAATAGCTTCATAGATGTCGGAGGATGTAATTCTGCATAGCTCAGACTCCAGTAGGGTGGAAGATTAAAAGAACAAAGCATTAAGTGATTAATTTCATCCAAGAAGTGTTAATTTAAAGTCAAGGGCGCAGTTTATGAGATTTTTAGTGCTCTGTGGCCCATGCATGTCTTGTCCCCTATCTGGCACTGCTGCTATTAGGTGGAGGGAGAGTGAAGGGAGAATCCAGTGTTGTCACTTGAAGTTTGGACTGATCTAATTGGAATCCCATTTTCTTGGAAAGGATAATTCATGCAAAGTTTTGAACATATCAAGGGTTAGGTGTGGCAGGTACTTAGACTGAGAAAAGGAAAGTGTGAATTTTTATTTCTTTTCAGTCTTCCTCATGCCTCACACTACTTATCTCCCCTGAAACACATCCTTCTGTGAACATTTGTAATTACAGGAGGGCATTCACAAAAATAAGGTTTTATTGTTCAGTGAGAATGTGAAGTTATTTTCCTCGTCCTTATCGTCATGCACTGTAATCTGAGGTACCAATCAAAAATATTTGAAATATTGCCTCAACAACTTAGTCCCTTTCCTTATTATACACCATGTATAGAATTGCCATTGATGCGAGAAAAAGCTTCAAGTTTTGAAGTGAATGCAGAGCTATACCCTAAAAGATAGAAGGCTTTGTGTCTGGGGCTGTTTAAGCAGTGTTTTATGGTAATTATTCTAATGTCTTGGAGATGGATGCAGGAAAGAGTTGAAAGTCTTCACAACTAGTGGAGGAAGAGTGAGGTTTTGTAATTTATCATACCATCTTCAGAGGAATTCAGCATGTTTTAACAAATCTTACCCAGCCTTATTTAGCTCATCAGTCACTAGATGCGGGGCCTCTTATATGTGTATGTATCTATGTATCTATAAGTAATGTGCGTATGCACAGACACGTACAGTATGTGACAAAGCTATGTTCTCCTCTTTACTGAGAACATTGGTGCTATTGCTAAATAAATTTTAAATAATATTAATACTATTAAAGAGTTAACACGATTTTTCTGTGCAGACAGCTCTGAAGACCCGACTCTATCTGATTTATTGTTAGTCAACTTTAAAATGCCTCAGAGTTCCCAAAGATCCTCTTGGCTGTTGCTGTAGGGGTGGGACTTTTATGAACATGTTTGTATTTTGATAAGAAATAGCACTTTGTTAAAACATGCAAACAGCATACTTTCCTTTTTTTTCCAAGGGCCATCTTTTCACTTAACTGTTGTTAAGTTCAGAGTTTATCAGCACAGTTAGTATTGGTTAACCTTTTATTGCTACAAATATTGCATGTTCTGTCTACATAAGTGCCATCTGGAGACAAAGTCTGAATATTTTAGCAAGGTGTTTATAAGGCTGAAGTCTGCACTGAAATTGGCTGAATTGGTAGATATAGATTTCTAGGCTAGCTTTTGATAGCCCTGTGGTAAAAAAAAAAAACCTATATATTGATTCTCACCAGGGACTATATTGTTAAAATATATAAATGTAAAAATTGACTTAGGAAATAAAAAATAAATGATAGCTATAAATCAGGGATAGCTGATAAACAAATAAATATCTATCACTATTATATTTCGGTATTTCCCAAAGATATCTGAAGAGCACTTAATTGTAACTGAGTAATCAATTATTCAATTAACCTTCTTCTCATCAAATATATATTTGATATAACTTTTTGAAGCTTGGGCTCTAAAAGGTTTATATTGATTGCAGGTTTCAAAGCCATATGTTTCAGTTATTGGATTTGTGCAGTCAAAATTGACATCCTAAGTTCACTAGAATATGTAAATATTTGAATGTAATGAGTTTCCAAGACTGTTGAGGTTATGCAGTTAGTTTTCATTACTTTTTAAAACTACAATCTTTTGTGATTATGAAGTTCACCTTAGCAGAACACGTCATTTAAATACATTTATTATTCAGAAGACATTAGGGACATAGCTTATTTTATGGTCTGGCTATGAACTTTCATAAATTCATTTTTCACACTGCTTCGGATGGAGTTGATGGGGAAACATTTCAGCCTTTTGTTGTAAAATGATGCAAAATGTGGTAATTCTTCAAACTAAAATATTTCACGAGGCCGCTTTTTGATATTTGGGTTTTGTTTTTTGTTTGTTTGGGGGTTTTTTTTTGTTGTTGTTTTTTTGTTTTGTTTTGGTTTTTTTTTGTGTTTTGGGTTTTTTTGGGGTTTGTTTTGTTTTGTTTTGTTTTTTGTTTTTTAAATGTAGTCCTGCTTGGCACATGCTGCCATGCTGGTGGAAATCTTGCTTATGGTGCTTGCTGCCAGCTGCCCACTAGCATCCTTGGCAGGATCAAGGTGTGACCATTGCCCACCTATACAGAGGCTCTAGATGTGTTCATACTGAATTTTGAAATGGATGTGTTCCTTTCCCTCTATCCTTAAAGTTTGCTAGCTGTCATTTTCTAGCTAGCTTTGTTGAGGCTGTTTCTGTCAGTCGATAAAATGGGCACATGAGGATGTGGCATGCAAATAAGGAAGTCTCATTTTCTATGAATATGTGTTTAAAACACACTTGTTGCGTATGTATTCATCACAAACGAGCAGTAGCTTAAATTAAAGCAACTGATTTCAACAGTTACCCAGCTCTAGTAGTTTAGCAAAGTGGTAAGGGACAGCAAAATTCTGCTTTCACTGTTTACAAGGTCAAAGTGGGAAAGTGGAATGTGGAGAATTTAACCCCTTCATTGCCACCTGATCTGGACCTCTAGATACAAACCAGGGTAGAAGCATTTTGGGTTGATGTTTTTTTTTGGGTTGGGGTTTGTTTTTGGTTTGTTTTTGGTTTTGTTTTTGTTTTTTTTCCAATACCACCTTTCCTCCCAGGAGCTGAGCTATGATGCATCTGGGTTAGCTTCCATCAACAGCTGAAATTGGCTGCCTTGCATGAGCAAGCATAGCCCCTGTCTGTGATGTCGGGTTTCATTCACACACTGTTAGCCCCCAAATCAAAGGCCAGAGGAAAACGCTGGCAGATTTTTTGATAGATTGGGAAAGAGTTGTTTACTTATTCCTTTATTTCAATGCATGATGATATAATGGATTTCTTAAGTAAGACTAACTGAATTTTAGATTTTATCAGATAGGAAGAAATAACTGTACAAAGAAAATCCATATATTATGTGATCTTCGTCATCAGACTCTAGGGGTGCAAGGACCCATCCATTAAGGATGAAATTTACTGTGCCTCTTCACTTTGGCTTTTTTGTGCAGATAGGTTGATTTGTAAGTGTGTGAAGGACATATTGTTAAGTAACAATGATTTACATAGATGAGAAACCCCTGCAGTGGTGTGGAAAGTTCCAAAATTCCTTTTAATGGTCTCTGGCTATATCAAAAGAAAAGAGCTAGAATGGGTTAAAAATAATCTGACGGTCTTCAAAATTTGTTTGATATAGCAGTGCACCAAAATCTTCGTTTCTGGCAACTCTCTTGACAACCTTTTGATATTCAGATTTTTTGTGTGTGTGCTTCAGTGTGTAATAGATTAACTTGGCTCTGCGGAAAAGGTCTTTATAGAATCCTTAACTGTTGCACTCATTATTGAATAAACAGCACTTTCTTCATGGGGAAAAAAAAAAAACCTGCAGATTTTTTCCCTCTTAAAAATGCATTCATAATCTAGATATTAGCAAACATTTTTTTTTTTCCCTCCTGAAAAATATCATAAACAGTCTTGGTTTGACCTTGTTAATGCAGGACCATTTTAGTAATCTGTGCCTAATGATTTTTTACATTAAACCACAGCTTGTGTTGGACCCTTGTGTGTCACAGTAATTTAAGAACAGTCATTTTGCACATTCCGATCCCATTATGTTACATTGTTACTGAATAAAGACTGGTATTATGTTGCTCCTATAAAGGGCAGAAGTGGCCTGAATTTTATCTGCTGAACGAATCAATCTGGATTATGTCAGCTGAAAAGAATTGTGAACTGCAGTCTCCAGCAGATGGGGAGATTTTAAAAATGTATCTGTTTGGTTGTGAATACATCAGCTAAGATAATACCTTGTGGTGACTGAAAAGTAGTTTTTCTCTCTTTTTTTTTCAATGAAGACTGTACCAATTATCATTTCAACATAAAGTATTAGGAGATCAATTGGGAACTGAATGCCATTTCCTAATGTTAATACAGTGTTTTATTTAAGCTGCCTTGACAGGCTGTCTAGGCTGTGGGAAAAAGACTGAGCAAATAATGAGTAAAGGGTTTAGAAAAAAGACAGAGGGTGGAGCTTGGCAAACGATGTGAGCTATTCATCAACAACTCAACAAGGATGATGGAAATAATAAGTACTCCTTAAAGAAAAGGGGAAAGGATTTTTTTAAAGAAACAGTTTCCTTTAAAAAATATTTAACTCTAACTTTGTATTACTTTCTGATTAGCTGATTTTTAAACTTCCTGAAATCAGCAAAAGCTTCCCTTTGAAATGGATAGTATGCTTTTAAGCAGTGCATTCTTTAGCAATCAGTTAAAAAAAAAAACAGTGTCTAATTTCCTGTTCATTCGTGCAAATTTCTTACCATGTGGCATTGTCATTTAATATCTAAAGTACATTAATGCATTTCTATAATGCCAAAACCTTCAGACAAATCCCCTGTGTGAAATAATTTGTGTGAACTTTGAACTAACCATGAATAAAATCAAGATCTTATTATGTCCTTTATTTATATGGTACAGAAAAGCTTTGAAACTTAATACTAGCACCAATGTGATATGCACATTCACTGTGATGCTTTAAAAAAAAGAAAAAAAAAAAAACCAAACCCACCCAACTTTCCTACATTTTTGTGGGTTTTGCCCACTATTCAGATACCATTACGTTACTTCTGAAAATATTTGTCTTAGAAATCAATAGGCTATTCTAATATTATTGTGTTCTGAGTTGCTAAAATTTCCATTCAGCAGATATAATTCCACCATCTGTAAAGTTCTAGATTTTATAATACTTATAAGCTGTTTTTAATCTATTTTTACTGCCATGTTCTGTCCTGAAATGTCAGAGAGTGCAGACTAGGTCTCGGAATTAACATGACAGTTAAGAAACTTGGCAAGGTTTTACAGCAGATTGTGACATTAACAAAGTACAAAGGAGAATGGGGAAATTAACATTAATGTATGCTTGCAGACACTATAAAAATCTATATGTCCATGATCAGGGAACTAAAAATAGGGATGTTTTTTATGTTGATGCCATTAAATACAGAGCTTTACTATGAAAAGAAATTTCCATATGAAAAGCAACTTACTAAAAAGTAATGCTGTAATTCCTCCTCTGGATTGAACAACAGGTTTATGTATCCTAGGTCAAGTAGGCATATGGCTGGGTTTTGTTTTTCAATTTTGTTTTAGGCTTTTTTGAATCTATGATGAAACTGCTTTGAAAGCACCAATATTGTTTTTCAACAGCTGCAAAAGATATAGTATGATAGATGTCCTGATAAACGGTAGTGGTTATTAAAATTCACAGATTGCACTGTAAATCATGTAAAGTCCATTCTCTTTCACAGCGAGGAGCTAAAATAAGTGTTCATAGTTTGTGGCGGGCTCTTCTTCAAGGGTTGCACACCCGCAGCCCCTGAGCCCACCTGGTGCACTCCCTGGTGTCATCCCTGGTGTCATCCCTGGTGTCCAGTCTCCCAGGGCTATCATGACTGGCATGGCTCTGCTGGGCTGAGGTTTCTCTGAATATATGTCCCTTTTCTGTAATCAGTTGGAGGTCCAGGACATGGGACAAAAACCTGCCATAATATTCAGGGAAAAACAGCGACTGTTGCACAGGGCAAAAGGAAGATCTAACTGTTGGCTAAATCAGCAAAAGTTACAGGGAATAACACTACTTTCTGATTAAAAATGTATTTTTTGTCTGAGTTTTTTAAGCTGTAAGTTACTCAAAGCCCTATTCAGCCCAGATCCAGGAGGGCTGGCAGCTGAGGCTTTCCAGGCTCCTGCAGCTTGGCACCCACACCATCTAATCCTGATACCACAGACAAAACTGTCTTTTTTTCATCACCACTGATATTGTGCCACTGCTTTGTCGGACACTGGCCATAGACTATGAAGATGCAGCTCCTCTCTGCTGCCTGGGGAAAAGGGCTTGTAGGAGTGAGCCGCCTGTGGCTGAGGGGTACCTGGGCTAACAGCAGAGCTGGACTGACTCTGTAGAGTTTTTTTGATGAGTGGCAGAAGCTGACTTCCAGCACTGCTGGTGCAGTTTTGGAGTGTCTCCTGTCTACATGTTGATATTACCCATGGGTTCAGCGCACAGGGGGAAAAAAAAAAACAACAAGTTTTTTTTTTACTGACACCCTTCCTTAGGACATGCTCTGTGACAGCCTTTTAGCAGAATGATGTACAGCAGAGGCGTGAGCTGCCATCAGTGAGTGGCAAAGTACAGCAAAGTTTGCTATTCAAGGCATGGCCATTTTTCACACCATGTAATGCCTCCAAAGCATTTTGTATATTTAAAACCAAACCAAAACTCCGTTTGCATTCCCTTACATAGCCTTTCTGCCTCAGACACCGATTGGACCAAGCGAGTGCAGGTGCCAGTTGCAGGGACAACAGCAGTATTCCCTTGTATGAACGCGAGTAGTCTGATGCAATGCAAACATTAATCTCTCAGCTACAAAGGAACAGCATGGATCCATCTGTTACTTTCTTTGCTCTTAATCAAGTTGGGGAGGGAGCAAAAGTTCATGTAGCAAATGTGGGTATGCTCTCGACTGGGACCTGAGTCATAAAGCTGAGATCAAATTTAGAGGCAATAAGATTTTTGGAGGTCTATAGATCCAGGGTTGCATATCATTTTGGATCTCTTCTTTCACCAAATTTGGAAGTGGAAATTGAATTCTGGGGTGTGGTATTGGCCCACTCTGATCTGTAACCCACAATGCTGAGTGCAGACTGCTGTCCCTATTATGACTGTGCTAACAATTGACTTTTTGGTTTGGCTGTCTTGCGGGGGTGGGGGGAGAAAAGAAAAAAAATCTATCTCAACCAAAAAGTGTTTCTTTTTCTAGTTTACTTAATAATATGAAATGTAGAAAATACTGTGTTTTGTATCAAACAAGGCATTTCTAAGGAGGGGGAAACAAAAAGAAAAAAAGCAAAACACAAAAGCCATGCAGGGCCAGACTGTCAGAAAGGCAGAGAAGGAGATGACAGCCCTTTTATCCGCCAGTTGAGTAGTTAGAAAACTTATCCAGGATGCAGGAGGCCTGGCCTGAATTCACTGCCCTGCTGAGGAGAGAGTAACCCACATCTTGGGTATGTATTTCTGCCAGATAACGGCTCACTGTAAGAAGAATCCCTTCCTACTGCCTTTGCTCATTTACTACTCATCCCTAATGGATGCAGCATTTGATTCCCTTCCTATCTGAAGCAGCCTATTTTTAAAATAAAACCTTGTTTTCCAGAAGGACGTATTGCTACTCTGAGCAAGAGGTGACCCAGTCATGGCTATGCCCACAGTGGTGTCTGCTGTTAGTGAGGTCACTGTTCATTAAACTGATTTTGCCTGTTTCTGGTAACCAGAGTTTTTGAAAGGAGATGAGGAAAAACAGATTTATTTTTAAAAATAGATGTATTTCTAGATAGTTTGTATTTGGAACCTTTTTTGAGCTCTTAGGATGTCTGTATCCTGTATTCAGATAATCATGCAATCACATCATCTCAAGAAACATAAATGCATGTTTATGTGCCAGTTTGGGTGTCCAATTATGGGTAGGAGCAGCTTCGTAATACTTCCTGAATTGCTCCTTCTCACTGTATTGTAGCTGGTTTCTCTCTCTGCTGTAAGCAGATTGCCCGCCCAGCCTGCTCTGTGCCCCTGCCCAGCTACATGTCACTTTAGCTTTACCAAAGAGCAGTGAGCACTCGCTTGGCATTGAGCTCTAGCAGGGTTGGTGGCACAGGAACACAGAGCATGTCCTTGTCCAGGGTGTGCTCTCAGTAGTCAGGAGTGTCAAATGTCTGCATCCACTGATGGAGGCTCCTGATCGCTAAGGGTACAACGTGCCTTAGAGCTGTTCCCCATCAGCACTTGCATCTCACCAGTTTCTCTATTGGTGTGGAAAGCAATTCAGTTGGGCTGGGTGAGAAATTAGGAGCTACTTCAATTAGATGTTTCTCCGTAAGGTAAACTGATTTCCATATCAATGGCTATGTTCTTTATTGCACCGTTTCTTCTGATTCCTTACCGAGGGAGATGTCCTATTTTTTTGAGACCATGTACGTTCAGGATTTAGCATGCTGTGTGCACAGATATCCAGCTACCTGGAAAGCTTTGCTTCAGCTCTTATTTTCTAATACACATTTGAAGAAACCTTTGTGATCATTTATAGAACTGTACTCCACTTATCTAGAGTGGAGCAATAGTAGGTACGAGAAGAATAACAGAAAGTCCCTGGGGTGAAGCAATTATTAGCTATTAATTTATTCTCCATTCTTTCAGTTCCATGAGATGTGAGCCACCCAGAGCCGGCATCTTACTCCTAAATGTGGACCTGTAGTATTTAACAGTGTGATGACCTGCCTAAGGCCACTGCTTTTCTGAATATTTATGCCTGTGGCATTGCTTACAAGTTTCACATGTCTCCTTCTCTCAAGGGCTTGCAAATAAAACACTAAATGAGATGGATCTTCAGCCTTAACGCAGGAACAAATAGCCAAAGAGAGATTTAAAAACGTGATGTTCATTTCTGTAATGAAATAAAATGGAGAAGTGCAATTGTATTTCATGTCGTGGATAAAACTGGATGAAGGCTATCTGAGGTGCCCCTGTCTAGTAGAGGAAATCTTGTGAATGTATATCTGGGTTCCCCATAGGTCCCTGCAATTAGGAGTGAGAACACCACAATTGGTTGAGAAGACTCTTTCCCCCATTGTTAGCTGAGGCACCAGGGATTGAAAACTTCTTGCCTGGCATATTCATGTGCTTCCCTGCCCTGTGGTTGTGGAGACTTTGTGGGTCTGTGGGAATGTTTCATCCTTTGTCTTTCCAAACAAATAAATTACATTCATGAGATGGCAGTTTTATAAGTTTTCTTTCTTGTGCAACTTGAACATTTTGATTCCTCCTTTTCATTACAATGCAGAGCTCTCCGAATGCTAATGTACACGAAATGCATATGATGCACACAAAATCATATCACGTGTACTTTGTGGTTATGATGGATGTGTAAGAAAGGACACATAATATTCTAGTTGTAGAATATCAGTGGTTTTCTTAGACACTGTAGTTACTCTCTGACTTTGGTATGGTTCCCATGATTTCAAATGTACTGAGCTGCTTAGCCTGGTAGCTTCTCCTTTGAAAGACACACATTCTTCATAGCCACTCATCCATCTTTTGTATTTAGCAATAGTTCCATGCTTGAATGAAGAATTACATATCTACTTTTTGTAAGGCATACTTCTCTGGCTATATGCATTTGGAGTAATATCGAACAAGCATTTGAAGAAACTCAGCTGTAGATTGTAATATGAAGACTTTTTTTTTTTAAAAAAACATGGTCACTTGTCAAAAAAGTGCTAATTTCTGCAGCACATCTTGCAACATTTCCACTTTTCTCCTGCATTTTACACCTCCCATCTTCATACAAAACAGTTTCTAGAAGGCTATGTTCAAGAGAGGAACCTTTACCACAATATTGGGGTTTAAACCTCCCCAACATTCAGTGTAGAGCTGTTTATATGTATTTGATTAGCAAGTGCCTTCCTTGACATTTTATCTCTTTCAAGCCCCACCTTTTAACCAGGTTTATTGGAAGTAGGTGCTGTAAAATGTTTTATGGATATCATAGTTCTGTTTTCCTCTCTTTCCTGGTGATACTTTGCTGATTTTATTCAGGGTGAAATTGTTGTGGTAGTAGTTAGTTTGAGTTAAACCACAGGTAAGTCCTGTCCCTGTGTTCCTGGTGAAGTCACCTTTCTTTTGCTGCAAGGACCTTCCTTCCCTTTGAATTGTTACAGAGGTAAATGATGTGCCCATGTAAAAAAAACAAAACAAAACAAAACAAACCCAACAAAACAAAAACCAAAACCAAACAACATTGTAGGGTCAGCTGTACTTCAGCCATGCTTTTTTATATCTTTCTTTGCTCTAGAAACCCTTTTGTAGCCATTGTACTAGATGTAAAAACATATGTTCCTGTAAGACGCTACCAGCTAGCTGAGCTGCTGCTCTGCACAGGGGAAGTCCAAGGGTCAGGGCTGGGGCAGCTGCTGAAGCACCAGGATTTATGCAGCGAGTGGATAGAGCTGTCAGACCCGCAGCTGCGCACCTCGCGGGGAAAACATTAGCAGCAACCAGATACAGCAAGGCTCACCCCATTTATAAAGGGCTGGTGTGAAATCTTGCAGGCAGAAAACATCTACAAACAATTCTATTTCCTCTCCCTGAAAAGTTGCCTAATTAGATACTTCAGAAAGAAAATCAGCTAATGGGGGAGAAACATGCGGCCTGGCAACGTAAATGTTTCTATTTCAGCTGTGGGAATATGACTTCAGATGTGGGAAAGTTCAAGGAGGGATGAGACCCCCGCAAGGCTGCTGGCCTGGCTTGGGAGGAAACCTAGAAATGAGGGAGGGCTCTTGTGCTCGGTGATGCTACCACTGACCTGAGCTTTGAAGGATGGCAGATGAATGGTCCTCTGTGGGTATCCAGGAGGCGAGGGGGTACCGGGGACCCATCAGCGCCCAGCAGAGCTGGCAGGGGACATGCCACACTCCCCTAGTCCTGTGTGGTATACAGCAGGGCTGGCCAAGAGCCTTCCTGTGCAGGGGTATGCTTCAGCTTTACCCTTTTGTTTGAGCTGGCATGGGCTTGGAGTGTACATTAAGAATGTACATTTCTTATATTTAAAGTTTTAACAGAATTTGAGAAATGAAGGAGCAAGTTACTGGGACAAAAATATAACTGTACTGGTGGCGTCGGGGGAATCTGAGGCATGCCAGTTCCAGTGGGTGCCCATCCGGGCTTAACATTGCAACTGGCTTCAGGGAGCTTGGTAGATAGCTGGAGATTTTGAGAGAGCCACAAGAGGGAGCTCACAACCCACAAACAAAGAGGAGAGGTGTACTTTTGGTTTTTTTTTTTTTTTTTAACCTAAGGAAGCTTACCCCTTGCTGAAGGTGGACAGGCAGGGCCATGTCCACCCTGGGAAGGACTTGCCTCACTCCAGCTAGACCGGGGTGAACTTGGGTGTTTAGCACAGGGGTTTATGAAGTGCCTGGGATGTCACTTCAGCTTTCAGAAAGAGGAAACAGAGCCTCCTGTTACACAAGTCTGAGGAGTGATCTCCTTCGCACAGTGTACACACCAAGCTCTCATGGCTTGAAGGCTTTTTGTCCCGAATTATTTATGAAAAGCTGGAGTGAACGATAATTTTGTTCTTGACAATGCCCACACTTTGCCCCTAAATAACAGATAAAACACTTCTGACAGCTTTTATAGTCCCATTCCCTCCTCCCTACTGTGACGCTAGGAAGGTGCTTCCTCTTCAGTTGTTTCAGACCAGCCTTTCTGTCCTGCCCTCGGCTCACCCTCTCGCTCTCGCAGTGCGCGGCAGCTCCTGGGCTGGTGCAGTGGGGCACTGTTATGCTCACGGTTCGCTTTCTGTGGGATCACGCAGGTTTGCATCAAGATAACGTTGCAGTGAAGCGTGCACTCAGTTTGTTGGGAAAGTTGCTGATATTTTTTTTCCAAGCCATACTCAATCTAGTTCATGTTTCTTCAATGGAAAAAGCTTAATTTCAATTTACAATTCACATCTAGAGGCTTTGCTATCACACTGAGACTTCCTACGAGGCATCCAGTAATGTTGCTATCATTTGCATTGCTCTAACAAAAAAATTTCCATCTGTCTTCCCAACTCCATAAAACTCCAAACAAATAACAAATACTATGGATGTCTGAACACACAATAGCATGTCATTTTTCTTCTGGCATTAGTGTATGTTGCAGGCATTAAACTACTTCTCTTCTGAAGGGTTTGAGAGACTGTTAACATTATTCAAATTAAATTCAATGTTGATGTAAGTTAGTGCAGTTGGAATTATACACAAAGTATCATGTCTTATCTTTCCATCAAGAGCTGAGCTCATCCCTCTGCACCAGCCAGCTCAGTTTCAGGTGGTCTTTGTAAACCCAGAGCCACTTCAGACAAGCGATGATGCTCTTTTCCTCAGCATCCCCTATTCCCCCACGAGTGTGCTTTCTGGTACCCTGCAAGGCCATAGTGCTATGTCTCGCTCACTCATTTTCCCTTCTCTGTTCATGTTGCTTTTCCTCCCAGCTTGAGGGTATGTTGCTATACGTTTCTAGAGGAGGCATATGGTGTAAATACAAAATCTATGCTTGTTAGAATCACAACCCCACAGGTTTTCTTTGATTCCCTTTTCCAGACCTGTTGGGGCTCAGCCCTGGGAGCCGTGTCTGGCTTTATGGCCATCCCCCAGGGCAGCAGGAGCCCCCTCTGAGTAGGATGCCCAAACCTGACCAGACAGCCAGGCCTTCTGCAGCACCACTCGTCTGAAGGGTTTCATCTGTGCATCTGGCTCAACTCTCTTTCTCTTGTTCAAGAAATGAGTCAAAGGCAAGTTCTTACTACAGCCAGCTTTTTCCTTCCCTGGTATGGGGTATTTGTGTATTTTGCCCCAGAGCCAATATGCTGAGTGAGGCATGGAGGAGTGATACATGAGCTGATGCAGCCTGGGTGGGCACAGTCCAGTCGCCACCAAGTGCTGCTCTAGATGGTGATGCTAATGCTACTTTCTTGTAGGTAGCATGAGGAAAAATGTATCTTACTCCTGATGTATCTTTTACTTCCACCAGGTCCCGTGTTTCAGGCTCAGGTGTATCAGTGAAATGCAAGATTGTGCTCCAGATTCCTGTTATTTTTCACAGTAACGCAGACCCTCCAAAGCCACAGAGTGTCACTCGTGCAGTAACTTTGTCACTAGTATTTCCCACTTCAGAAGGTGAAAAAATTGATTCCTGCTATCCTTGCTTTGAAAGTCCTGTATATCTATTTTAACCACTACTGAACACCAAAGTGTTGCCACATTCAAAGCTACAAATAGCACTGTTAGAGCTACAAAAATACAGCACCTCATGGCGATTCCCTATCCATCTTTCTCCTCCTAATTACTGTAACTCATAGCAGATCTTTCTAGGTGAAAAGTAATGATCCATTTCCACACAGCGTAAAGCAGGATTATATACTGGGCGTACATTTTCCTTTTGCTCTGATGTCGGTGTAGTGTGAGAAATATATGCATTCGTCCTTGGGCTATGGGGTGCCTTAATCAGCCCATTGAATGCAGCTCTGCTGTGGAGCTCCTCTTGCCAGAGTCTCATACCTGTGGAGGAGGGCATAAGAGCAGAGTACATCCCAAGCTACTAGTAGATGTTGCAGCAGAACTGCTCAAACCTGTTAGGATCTTGATTTTTGGTCTGTGCCTGTCTCTCCAAAGCAGAAAACTCTCCTGAGTTTTCAGCTAGCAATGTAAGGAGAGTCAGCATGACCTCAGGGTGGCTCTGCTGCCAAAATCCCTGTGAAGAGGTCGCATTCGTTTTTTATTTCAGCCTGTTGTCCACCCTGTCGGTTTGCACGGAAGGGATTCAGTCTGAAGGGGTAGTGTATTTTTAGTAAATGAATTGTTTGCAAGACATTTTTGCTTACTTGTTTATTCAATTCACTGCAGTTATTTTGCTTAGTAACATAGTTGACTCACCACAATACAATTTTGTACCTTTGACAGGACTAAATACTGGGTGTCAATCATCACAGTGTGCTTTATATTGTTCAGTGAGGGAAAGAAGTTTTGGGAGAGAGCTGGGAACAGTGGATCTGCTGGGGAGTGGGCAAGAAGGGGAAATAGAGTCCTGCACCGCCTGGGTGCTGCATCCTGCCTGGCTCGTGAGGCCAGTGCAGCGGGGGCACACCGGCTGCATGCCCTGGGGACAGCGTTGGCAGAGGCATTTGTGTTTCTGCTGGTGCCACTGGGACAAGGATCTGTCCCAGAGGCAACATCAGCGCACAGAGTCCGTACCCACTAGCACGCACAGTGAGAGGCAGGGATACTCTCTGCACACCTCAAGTGCTTCATTCCTTGATGAACCACGTTTTCTGCTCCCGATGCATTAAAAGCATCGGTTCTATATATTTATCATATGAAGGTTATGTATTCATATCATATGGAGCTTACCGCAGCACTTCAGAAACAGTTTGAGCTGAAGTGGGTTATTTTCTTTGCTTTTCCAATTAATCTCAAGTCCCTGTTTTCTGGGGGTGAGGCCACAATTCAGTTTCCATTTATATTAATTACCTACTCACTCAGTTCTTGGCCTCCTTTAAGCACAAAAGTAGAAGAGAAAAGAGAAAAAAAAAACCTGGATGGGTTTAGTTTGATTTATGAAAACATGCAGAAGTTTGAGCACTTCAGCAGATCTTATTTGTACAGGCTGAACCAGCTGCGTCTGGGACAAGGCTGGCAATCTCGCTGCATCAGGCTTTCTCCTGGCACATCTGTAGGCTGCTGCCCACGGGATCCCTGACCTGCACCAAAGCACCCTTTTTGACACTTTGCTGTTGGTCCCATTCAGTAGACTTGATTAGGGAATTTTCAATAGCCTTGTTTTTTCATCTGAAATCCCAGTCCGTTAAACAACCTTTTTTTCCTCTGCTGATTGTGGTGGAGAAAGCCAGTTAGGTTGAATTGCTGAGTGTGAAAAAAATGGGATTGCAGTTGAAAGAATTGTTGAAATCCTGCACATTTCTTTCGAACAAAACCCTGCTTTTTCAGTTCAGAACAGCAAATTTTCAATCAGCTATTGAAAATTATTACAAGTAAACAATATAAAAAATTTGAAAATGTAACAAATCTACATGTAGATTTTTTTTTAAAATGTGTTGTGAGCTTGCTTGTTTCAAATACTGCTGATTTGCAATGTTCTTGGTTGAGAGCTTGAGTTTCTCTTTGAGGGGAAAATTTAATATGAAAGTTAGCTTCACAGAAAATACGGAATTTTATAATAAAAATATTAGCAAGTTGCATTTGAATGGAGGCTTGAGGATAGATTAAATATAATGAACATACTAAGAGAACATGGACAATGGCTTTCCTGAGCAATTATGAATCTATAGTCCTAAATAGTGGTACTTTGGAGGAAAGGAGAGAAAGAGAGAAAATTAGTATCTTTTAAAATGTGCACATAATATGCAGACTAATAATACATACTAATTTTGTTCTTGGGAGGATTCACCACTTGTGTATAGTTCCAGCCAGCCAGCCTTTCCCTGTCAGCTTCTGCAGGGACTTTGGGTTAACACTTTCCCATTTGCAATTGTGAACCCTAGACAAATACTCATTAGAGCACAGATTATGGTTTCAATTGCTACAGTGACATAAGGCTACCCCTTCCAGAAGTCATCAGTGGGAGCGGAGAAAGGTAATTATTGATTACTGGAAAGAATAAGGCTGGCAAAAGGTGGCCCTTATAGGATGAGTTGGCCAGAAGGAGAAAGGAACAGACGGGCTCAGCCAGCTTAAATGCAGCCGTGTCAGGAATGACACTGCCATAGCGGAGCAGCTGGGGACAGGGGCTATAGGATTCATTTAAGGCTTTCAGCAGCTCACGGGAAACCTTGAGCCTGTACAGGCAGAGGAACATGCCTTTCTGCACGTATAAGTGCTCCAAGCCAGGGCACGAAAACCACGCATTTAGGTAGTATCTGACAATTTTTCATGTGGACAGGGTTTCCCAGGCTTATGAAAAGTCTTTGAGAGCTTGATTTAAGTGTCAGTGGTTCTAGGTCCAGCTAAAATCAATTGATACCAGAAATGTGCAGCGTTTGTGAGAATCAAGGCTGATTCCTGTTTCCTGCAATATTCTGACCCAAATCCCAGTGGTTCCGTCACATTTCCACACCTATCCAGTGAGAGGACTCCCAGTCCCGGTCAGTTACACATCAAGAAAAATTTGTACCTTATCACTGAGAATGGTTTTCGTACTGTGCAATGCTTGTGCAAAGAAGATCCATTCATCAAGGGTGCCAGGCAAGCATGAAAGCAAACCTCCTCTGTGTTCAAAGCATTGGGCCATTTGCATGGCATTTGTATTCCCACACTACTCCGCCAGTTTCCTTGAGTAGGCAATAGAAGACTCAAATGTATTTAGTTTATTTATTTATTTATAGCTCTCTCTTCTGGGTGCTTTAGGCAGCATACTTTGGACTAGATGGTACAAAGGAAATTTTGAACTTCCTTACAAGATTTTGTGAAGCCAGTGAAATAAAACCTGCATTTGGAGTGTCCACAGGTTTCTGCAGCTGGACCCTACTGAGTAACCCACGTAAGGTCTGAGAGTTGCCTTGGAATCACTGCTCAGAGAAGGGCTTTCCTGTTTCCTGTGTGTGTTGTTTTCCTGTATTCTACCTGGAAAGTTCGCTCTGCTGTTAATGCTCTTGTTGCATCTAGTAATGTTTCAGCTTTTTGATGGAAGGAATAATTGCTGAAGTAATTCCAAATAGAAGGGACCTTCTAGGCCCAGGGGATTCATACATAATGAAGACACTAAACAGGTCATTTTTTAAAATGGTGGCCTTATTGTCATGGATATGCTCATTCAAACTATGCTCAGCTTGAATATTTGAGTATTTTCAATTTGAAAATCAGGGAGCAACCTCAGCGCACAGAGTCTATATTCACCCAAGGGTTAACTTTACACCTGTGGGTACTGAACCATGATGAAACCAGGCAGACATCTCTGTTTACGTCAAAACTTGCCAAGATAGGTGGGTTAAAATATTACAAACTGAGATAGGCTGACATTGAAGGCTTTTCTCTTAGGTTGTCATTTTATGTTAATTGAATGCCTGTGTTAATCTAATAGAGTTTAGATTTATGGTGGGTTCTATACCATGTCATATTTTAATCAATACATATTCCAACATTTAGATGGACAGATGAGAAAATCTGCCTCATCTCTGCACTTCTGTTCTATCAGCTGTCAATAATTCCTAATTTGAATCCTTCAAATGATCAGATTTATGGGTTTTAGTATATTGCATTAATCACAGAAATTAACTTTTGGGGAAAATGATGTTAAAGGTCATATGGAGTCTTGAAGGAGCAGTAACTGTGTCTGTCTTGCAAACATGTTTGCAGCATCTCTAAGATAAAGTGCATTAGAATATTTATCTGCATGAATCCTGCTGATTGTTCCTTATGTCTAAGGTCACTACGTGCTGGTGAGGAGATAATTCTTGAAAGAAACAATTGCTGAAATCCACAGATTTAAGATGACAGATGTGACACTGGGATTTTTGTCCTCCTGTAGGGCATAGACAGGTCTAGCAGCATTTCTCTTGAGTGGGTTTATTGAGCCAAAACTCTGGAAAATTTGTTTTGCTGGTGGTGGTTCATGCCTTTGTGTTGAGTACACATGTGCCCTTCTGGAAGAGCTCATAGCAGAAAGTGCCATGATGGAGGCCAGGGTAGAGGAAGGGCAGAGCAAAGGGAAAACATTAGACCTGATGCTTAGGCTCCAGCTTAGGGCTAAGGTCTTGAACCTTGACCAACACCCAGCTGCACTGCTACCCCTTGGAGGGCTCCTTGCTCTCTGTCTGGGAAGGAGCTGGGGCTGGTGGTGTCCCTACTGAGGATGGAGGCAACAAGCCCCTTAGATGGGGCACAGGATGGCAATTCCTGCCCGCCAGTTCCCACCCTGTCAGCAGAGCTATGTTGAGGATGACGCGTCTCAGCAGCGCTTTCCCTCCCCACTGCCAGCTGTGTGCACCAAGCCCTGCCACGAGAGCAAGCACCCTCCATCCTCTCCCTGGGGTGGCTCCACGTGGGACAGCCTGGGAGAGATGGGGGAGGCTTGGATGCTGTCCGCCAGCCCCTCTGGTGGAGTAAGGTCTTCAGCTTGGTGCTTTCAAGGACTAGTGGCAATTTGTCACACAGCAAAAAAGGCAAATACTGCAGCATTCTCCTGCTTGGCAGTGAACGTGATGTCTCCACACCCACACTGTGGGGGCTGCTGGGGCCGAAGGACAATCCCTAGACCCGTGGTATCACAGAGTGGTGTGCTGTCATTAGACCACCAGTCGCTCTGTGGGGTCTGTTTTAAATTGGACATGAGTTATCCCTAATGTTTTTGTAATGTCTCATGGTATGACAGCAAGAGATTGTTTTCTTTGTAAAGGGACATACGCTTTAAATTAGGGATACACTAACGGGAGAAAAAAAACCCAAACACACAAATATCTTGCCCTGTGGAGAGTTTGACATTCAGATTTTCCCTGTTCCTGTGGAATCATTATTTGTGATGTTTGGAAGGAAGAGTGAGAAGACTTTGTGTCTCTTTCTTTAATAAACACTTAGAAAAGTTCCACTGATTTCGGTGCTGCTGGATGGCGGCAGCAGAGGCTCTCAGCCATCAGTGTTACGTGGGGAGCAGTGTCACCTCCTGGTGCCAACACCCAGCCAAGACACCAGCAGCTCACAGGGAGGACAGAGCCTGACCCCCAGAGCAGCACATGCACTGTGTCTGTGCTTGTCATCAGGCTCCAAAGCACCACAGCTTATTCTGTGTTTTTTAAAATTCTTTATTTAGAAATAGAAAAAACACGGCGAAATATATTTTTTATTTCTTAGACTGGAGAAGCCTACCTTTATCTATGTTTTATTCTAATCTGGATGTGAAGGGCATTTATATTGTAACTCTCCCCGTCTGTAAAATTTCAAGGTACATTTCAAGATGACAATGGTTGCTGTTGTTTTTTAGAAGTTTGCCATGGTTGGTAGTTTTGTACATCAGGGACCTGGGGCTCCTGTAGCTGCCTCCTGTCCTGCCACTGACTCGCCGTAATGATGCCTGTCCCTGGGGTGATGGACTACATCAGTGCACTGCCTGTTCCCGAGGTTGGGTGCTCAGCAAGCAGCATGCAATGGAATTAACTCCCAAGATATTGAAATAATAACTGCAAAGCCAGCAACAGCTTGTGAGCTCACTAAAATTTTCATATAGCCCCTTCTTATCTATCTTGAGATTAGGTGCCGATTCTAATTGGCTTCACCAAAATAAACCAGAAATAGCTTTGTTGATTTAGTTGGATCTTTGCTAGAGCTAAATGGAAAGCCACAGCCCACAATTCTCCCATCTGCAAGAAGCCAGAATGATACTAGAAATGGCTACAGTTTTACGGATATTAATTAATATTTGTGAAGTGCTTTCTAAGCTTGGAGCAAAGAACAAAAATCATTTTGTTATGAATAAGCAAACTGAAAGGAACAACCGTAAAATTGCAGAGAATTGGCTCGAGAACCTAACAAGGCCTTTGCATCTTTAATTTATATGTTTCTGTTTACCACAAGCATGTGCTAAGAAAACATGCACAGAAGAGGAAAGGTCTTGTCCCTTTTAACAGGCAGTTTCTTCTCCATATATATCTGTATTCATGTAAATCCATTATAAACACAATGTTGTCTGAAATACAGTTAATAAATGAAGGTAGCACAAATGTGATTTTAAATCAGTTTAATAAAATTAGTCATGTAGATTTTAAATCATTTTTACAGTTGATTTAACATTTGTGACTGGTTTATAGATTATGATATAGGATAGTGTTTGCATCCTTGCAATTTTATTCCAATTTAGAAACAGTACAAATATTAATTTTTGCTTCAATAATGGAGCCTTTGAGAATTAAACTTGTCTTTTCTCAATACACATTTTATGAGAATGCTTTAAATATGATTTTTAATATTTTTGAGGACTTTATTGCACATAAAGTTCTTTTAACTAGGACTTAACTGGAATCTGTTCACAAAAGTTTCTTGCCAGACATATGTAAATGTTTTCCATGGTTAATTTAATGGTGTGAAATACGTAAGAATTGTTCTTCATAATATGAGACATTTTGTAGAAGTAAGAAACAATTGTGACAAACTCCACATACCAAAAGGAGTGAAATATCCCAAACAGAAATAATAATGATGGGTCTGTTTTCAAAAGGCAGCAGTATTTTGATAAAACCCCAGAATTTCATGTGATTTCAAGTGACAAGGGAGGAGCTAAGCAAAAATGCCTTATTAACAGATCTTCCACTAGTTCAGACTACTATTATGTAGGAGAGAAGAGTAATTCACTATAGGATATGTTAAGGGATCTTTTTGTCTCCAAATCATCGACTTCACATTTGGAAGCAGCTGGCAGGAAAAAGAGTGTTTGCAGCTTTTTTCAGTTCCTCATATGAACGAGTTCTTCATGCAAAAGGAGTCTGCAAGGTGCCCCCCTCATCTCAAGTAGACAGGAGTCCACATGCCAAAAGTCACTGCAGTGATTAACGATGGCATTGGGACAGTTGGCTGAGATCAGCACAGAAGCCAGGACAGGCGCTGCGAGGCTCCCGTCCCTGAGATGGGCCCAGTGAGCCACTGGAAACTTATTTTTCAAGTGGTAAAAATTCAGGATAAAACATGGAGTAAAAGGTGTCAATCCAAAAGGACTTTTCCTATCTTTTCTTTTGTGTGTGTGTGCGTGCGTCCATGCCAAGGTAACCTCGAAAGCATTACCGAAGCACCAATCCTGACCTCCAGGGGCGTCAGTCCTGGCAGGTCTGGGGTCTCTCCCTGTGCCTCATTGCCCACCGTGGGCAAAGAGGCTGGTGGTGCTGTGCCTAGGGCTGGCTGCTAGATGGCTCCCACGCTGGCAGGCGCTGTCCCACTGCAGTAGTCAGAGCACCTCCCAGGCACAAGCACAGGGATTTAGGGAGGGTGAAAGGCTCCCGGGCAAAGCTGATCCCCTGGTGTGCACTCTATAGTGGTTCTCAACTGTGAACTGTAATGATGCTGTCTTTGTATATTGCCTTTTCAACAAAGCTACATTGTATGATGTTTAAGTGTTTTCTATGGGGAAAGGTGAATGGGTAATGGCTATATGGTGTACTAACTTCCTCATGCTCAGAGCAGGTGGGCAAATGCTACCTTATCTCACTGTTAAATGTATAACTGGTTTTGAATTAATATCATAGGTTATATGGTGAAGAAAAACAGTAGTGTGACCTACAAACCCAGTGGTAACAAAGTCAGAGACTTTGCCTGGTTCATCAGATCATTTAGTGACTGTCAAGTGAGATGGAGAAGTTGGTCATCTCTCTTCGCTTGCATTTTCTGAACTGAGCAGATGTAGTGAGGTCCTTGACACTGAAGGCAAGTGTTAATGTTACTTTTTATTATGGCTGATTGAAAATGTGCTGCTGTAACTGATTTTATGGAAGTTTGGTTTTTTTTCTTCCAAACAATGTTTTCTTTACCAAAGATCCACTTACAAAGAATACTTTAGACTGCCCAGAACTGCAGAACTGAAAAGTCACAATTCAGAAATGCTCCTGATGATGCTTGTGACAGTTGTTGTTTGGGTTGCTGTGACTTTGTTGTCCTCCAGGGCCTCCTTTCGATAGCTGAGCTAGGTAAGCAGGAAGGAGATTTAGGTGCATCTGTGTCATTGCCAACCTCAAAAAATCCAATATCATGAGTCAGGTCCCTGCAAATCAAAAAACTGACTCTCAGAACATGAGATTCAGGAAATAAATGCATTATGGTGGGGTTTTGATTTGTTTTTTTGGATATGATGTTTAATTTCCCCTCCTACAGAGTGCATCCCAAGATAGGAACTTCTCAGAGATATATCAAACATATCCAGGGGTGATTTTTATTCCTTTGGCATGCCAGGACCTCTCAATCTGCTTTTCCCCATACAGCAATTTATTCTACTTCCCACTTTTTCTCCTCTTTATTCAGTTTGTGGATCTGTTGCTAGCGAATGTCCTGCCAATAATGACAATACTCCCAAAAGAAGGCAACTCTGATCCCAGTCCTGGTGGTCCACATGTGGAAACTGGCCAGTAGAAGGGAACTGGAAGCAATAGGCACTAAACTATTGTTCTCATGAGTCATCGCAGAATACTTCTGAGCTGGAATTTCTGTTTCCAATCAGGTTTTCAGCTGGACATTTGGAGTCTGATTTTTCTACGAAAAAGTAAAAAAAATTCCTAAGGAAAAGAACCCTGCCCCCCCCTTTCTTTTTAACACTTCACGTTAAGCAATCCCCAAGTGCATAACACACTTCCTTTAGCTAACATACAATCTCAGAAGAAATACCATTTCATATTTTCGGGGAAAGATTACTGCTGTGAAAATACTGTGTGTCTGGGTTTCATGGGTGTTGAGGTTGCCAAAGGAAAAAGTTGTCTTGTAGAGGACCCTGGAAAACATATTAAAACTAGATATTAATTCTTAATGTAACTACACATCCTGCATTCAATCAAGAGCAGGTTAAGTATGATAGTATTGGAAACCAAAGTGCAGTTTGTTCATTTGCCCAAAAAAGCAGGTAAACCATCACTAGAATTACAATTGTCAGCTGCTCAGAAGTATATGTATAATGCTTTTTACAGGAGCAAAAGCTGGTTTTAAGGTGTTTTAAGGAGAAATGATTTGGATACTGCAGGAAGATGAAGGAAACTTATGTGACGGATAAGAAGTTTGCTGTTGTTAAAATAATCCCTTTTGCTTTCATAGTTGACTAATGGGTAGAAACCTCATGATTCCAGGCTTGAACATGACTGTTAGCAGCAAGTGTGCAGGAACACATAGAAATCTGTCTCCCTTTCAGACCAGTCAGCTGACAGGGCCACCTCAGCATCACCCTGATGCTGGGCTGTCAGTCTGTCACTGTGCTTCTAGCATAGGCTTGATGTAGTAAGTAGGGTATCAGCACTGCGTGTCAGCGGCTGTACATGGGCACCGAGTCCCCACTTGCAGAGAGAGCTGGCGTGGCGCGAGCCGTCCAAGGAGCCTTATGGTTTTTGAATCATAGCAAGTAATTGATCCACTGCCTCCAACACATCCTCTTCGGATGCTGCAGAGGAATCCTGGCTTCTGGCTCAACAGAGCACGTCGCAAGGAAATAGATTACATGAAGAGAATAATAATGCATGCACTTGCCTACCAGTTTTGGAAATATTCACCAATTAATTCTCATAATGCTCCTAAAAGATATGCTTCCAATGTTACTAAGAGGTAAAATGAAGCACAAGGCTTTTAAGAGATATCCGCCATGTCCCTGGGCAAATCAGGAGAAAGTTTGTAGAACTAAAATTAACATTACAAGCAAAGAACGGTATCAACTAACTTTCCAAATGCATTCTTGTATCTACCTGGTATAAGGCACAATCCAAAATCACTCCAAAGGGACCAGAGATCTTATCTGGGAGTAGATAAGAGGAGAAGGAAAAGAAAAAAGAACTAAAAGTGAAGGGGGAGTGTTGAAACTCTGCCTCTGCACTTTCTAGATTGTCTTCCTGGGAACAGGGAAAAACACGTAAGCAGAGGAAGAGCCATTAGCACCCCAGCTCCTTGGGAAGCTGCGCAGCCTTGGGGGGACCAGCCTGGGCGAGTCACGCTGGGACCGTGTGGGTTTCTCAGTACCTGCAGCAGTGGCGTGCAGCTTTCCTGCGCAGTGGGTGGATGCTCCAGACCTCCTGTGGCTTCCAGCTTTCCCTTAGGAACAGCTTGAGGAAACCATGTCATTTCTGGTGACAGCATTATTCCGTTCCGTAAGCTATTTGATGGGCAAACAGAGAATAGTCTGGCTCAGAGCTGAATCTTACCTTAAATTAGTAGGTTAACTCTAGTTCAAATTAAATATCCTTGTATTACCTTTTTGCAATTATTTTTGCTTGGCATAAACATGATTCTGACTGAGGTGTTCACCCTAAAAGCCGCAGAGACAAAAGGAAGATGAATAGTTGCTTATTCTGTCCTCATATTGTGGAAAACTTCTGTGCTTTTTCAGGAGACTGTATTGCTGGAAACCTTTATTGGTGTTAAAATAAATGGTGTGCAGCTCCTGCCTTCTTGGGCCAGAGGAGGAGTGATCAGAGCAGAAAGCATGTCCAGCAGCAGATTTTAGAGCAGGTAAAGACATCTGTACTCAGGACTGGAAGGTACTAGCACCTGACACAGGGTTGTCAGCATGGTAGGTGAGGTGGTTTTGCTGTCTTGTGTTGCAGCGAAAAGGACAGAACAGCACTCACTGCATTTTGCCTCCAAGTGAATGATAGCCTTTTATTGTGACTGCAGCAATACCTAGGTTAACTGAAGCCCCAACAAGAATTTGCTCTTAGATTGTATGTGGGTGGCATGTGCCGCTTTGTCAGGGCAGTCCTTTCTAATGACTTCTCTGGTTCTTGTCCTGTCTACCGACACATCTCTTCAAAGCTTGGAGGTACATTTCACTGCAGGCAGTCTAGGCTATTACACACGTGCATGGACCTGGATCTGAACTATCCAGGATGTTCAAAAGGTAAAATATACTGTTAAAAATGTCACACATTTTGTGATATATCAAGCTCCATATACTTCATCTGTCCCATTTCCTTGTATCAGCACATACATCTTTGTAACTCTGTTCCACATTGTGCAGTTGCCTTCCTCGTCCGGGCGTGCAGCGCTGAATATG
Source organism: Morus bassanus (assembly GCA_031468815.1). Classification (NCBI taxonomy): domain Eukaryota; kingdom Metazoa; phylum Chordata; class Aves; order Suliformes; family Sulidae; genus Morus; species Morus bassanus. Next base: position 32,979,326 of record CM062573.1, read on the forward strand.
GACTCTCATCCTAGGCACGAGACAGTAGCTGGGTCTTTAGGAAACAGAGAAATATGTTAATAGTCAAAGCATTTTAATAAATAGACAAAAGTAGAGGCTTCAATTAAGTGTGGCTTTTATTAAGTTTTGGACGATGAACTTTCAGAAAGCTGGAAGTAAGGCAATCTTATGACCTAAATAATTACCAGACTTCCTTCTGTCTGGGGAAAATAATGAAATAGATTAGATCAGACTCGTTTCATAAAGAATTAATGGTGGAAAAGATAATTAATGCCAATCAATTTATGTTTGTGAAAACAAATCTTGTCAAATTTAATGTGATTTTTTGATGGGATTGCAAGTTGGTTTGGTAAAAGTGGCAAGGTTGGGGTGGTAGACTTCTGTATAGCTTTTGTCTTTCTGCGATGTGACATTTTTATTATTGCAAGTAAGCTGATTCCAAATTAATAAATGATTCCAAATTAATATTGCGAAATTAATATATGGTGCATATTGAATGAATTAAAAATGGCCCATCTAGTAGCGAGCTCTTAAATTGGAAACATGGCTGGTGGACTTGGTACTCCATTAAGCTCCAGAGTCTTAGGTCTTGCTCCTGACTCTGCCACCACCTTACTGTGTAACGCCAGGGAAGTCGGTCAGCTTCGGTGCTTTATATTCCCAGTTTGTAAAATACTGAATCCAACCCTATTCTAAAAACACTTCAAAGTTTACTGATGAAAAACACTATATATTATTATCAGTGACATTTAATGGTAGAATCCTGAAGTGTCCAGTTTTTGATCCTATGGGATATTTTTGGTTTGGGGTTTTTTTAATCAGTTGCATGGTAGAAAACCTGGCTACTTGGAAAGCTTGCAACTAGCCCAGAGATTGTGGTTAGTAAGCAGACACGCAGCCAGGAAGACAGTGATCCACATCGCTCTGTTTCAATTTGCTACTCCATAAATTGGGCGCAGTAGCACAGAAATAATTTCATTAGAGCCAAATGTAAGATCACATGTCACACTTAAAGATGGCTGAGTGCTTCTGCACTGAGGAGCAGGACCTCTGAAAGAGACCGGGGTGTTGGTTGACAGCCAGCTAAACATGAGCCAGCAGTGTGCCCAGGTGGCCAAGAAGGCCAACAGCATCCTGGCTTGTACCAGGAGTAGTGTGGCCAGCAGGAGCAGGGCAGTGATTGTGCCCCTGTACTTGGCACTGGTGAGGCCGCGCCTTGAATCATGTGTTCAGTTTTGGGCCCCTCAGGACAAGAAGGACATGGAGGTGCTGGAGCGTGTCCAGAGAAGGGCAACGAAGCTGGGGAAGGGTCTGGAGAGCAGGTCTGATGGGGAGCGGCTGAGGGAGCTGGGGTTGTTTAGCCTGGAGAAGAGGAGGCTGAGGGGAGACCTTATCGCTCTCTACAACTACCTGAAAGAAGGTTGTGGCAAGGTGGGTGTTGGTCTCTTCTCCCAAGTCACTAGTGACAGGACGAGAGGAAATGGCCTCCAGCTGCGTCAGGGGAGGTTTAGATTGGATATTAGGAAAAATTTCTTCACTGAAAGAGTGGTCAGGCACTGGAACAGGCTGCCCAGAGAGGTGGTGGAGTCACCATCCCTGGAGAAGTTCAAAAAACGTGTAGATGTGGCACTTCAGGAAATGGTTTAGGAGGCATAGCGGTGTTGAGTTGGCAGTTGGAGCTGATGATCCTAGAGGTCTTTTCCAACCTTGATAATTCTATGACTTAAAGCTCATAGGGAATATATACTGGAAGAACATGCAGTTTGTTGGCTATGGGGTTAATGCAAACTGTGGAGGTCCCACCAGAGACTGCTGAAGGTGGTGCTGGCTGTGCAGCTAACAGTGGTGCAACCACCACTTCCAGGTCTAGTGTTGGCCTTACAGAAGTATGCAGGTTTGAAAGGGTTCAGAGAAGACCTATGGAAATGCTCAAAGGATAGAAAATGTGCCTTGGCGTGAAAAGATCTCAGGGTTCATTGTTAGTTTATCCAAGAAGTTTAGTTTAACAAGCAGTTGGAGCACAAACTTTATGTTGAAAAGCCATTTGACAGAAAAGAGTTCAGCTTGCTAGATAATCAGCCATTTGCACAGTGTAACGAGGATTTCAGCAGATTCTCATCTTAGGTTATATTACATGAAGACAGGATATTTTTCTGAAAGTTATGGTCTAGTTCAGCACAGCTTTTGGGCTCAAAGCACGGATTAATTCCAGGAAATCCTCTAGACTGCACGAGCTTGGAGGTCAGGAGGAGTGATCTCAGTGGTGCCTTCTGGCTTTATAATCCAGGAATTGAGTCAATTAGTGATGTGATTTACTTTTTTTTTTTTTCCTGTTTAATTCCAACCCTGCCTTTCCCCTCATTTGTCTCTTTACTGTTCACTTAGTTATTTTTGTTATAGTGAAGTTCCTCCTTTGCAGGTTGAAAGAAGAACTCCATGTTTAATTTAAGGAGAGTTTTTGTCTGATACTACTGGGGCCAAGATTTGGTCTCGCATCAGTTGTAAGACCACAAAAGAATTTTGATGCTACAGATAGTTTTGAGACAAAATCTGATCTCATTTTCACCTCTGTGCTGCAGGTCAGGCTGCACCTGAGTGCTGCCAGGGGACTGGCCCCCCTACCCACCTGTGCTGTCCCATGTGCCCTCCACGGGGGCTGCTCTGCAGCCCATCCCCAGCCTGCAGGAAGCCTGCTCCAGGTGGAGTTTCATCCCCAGTGAAATGGGGTGTGGGGACTCGTGCCCGCACTTTAGTGCTATTGTGCGTGCAGAAGGGAACATGCTGTACTATTTTTATTGTTAAATATCTGATTTTTTGAAGTTGATGGTGTCTGCTGAGGAACTAGAAGTTTAATCAACTGAGAACCAGGGGCTGATGTGGGGCCAACCCCAGAGGCCCTGGCGAGCAGTGCTTGCTTTGCGCTGTATCTGCTGGAGGCACGAGGGACGGAATGAGGAGCAAAAATGTGCTCTGAGCCCAAAGCTGCAGGGATGTCCTGGGGCTCAGGCCACACTTGACGGGCTGGGGAGGCTGAAAAAGTCAAAACTGTAATTCTGTACAGTTGTAATTCTGTAAGGCTGTACAGAATTACAGCTGTAAGGCTGTAATTCTCTTGCCCCTATTCATCTTCACACGGAATAACTGAAATTAGGCAGTTTTTCCCCCAAAACAGCTAGTTTGCTGCGTAAGAGTTAAAAATTCAACGTGGTGGCTCTTTGGTGTGGAGCAAAGCCTCCCTATCAGCAGTGCCACCTAAAAATAAGCCCCGTGGAGCTGCGCAATATGTCTTGCAACAGATTTCTGTCATCCCGGCAGGTTTTTCAGCTTGAACCTGCACCCCTACCCATCCCTCCCCCTTCTCGGTGCCAACACGGTGCTTAACAGCATCTGCAGTACGCGACCTTCGTGGGTTCGGGGGTTTTATTTTCGTATCCATGGCTACGTGAGGGTCCGGGTGTCGGAAGGTCAGGAGGAGGGTAGGCGCCGTCCCCTCCCCGGCAGGTGCGGAGCGGAGCGGAGCGGTGCGGTGCGGAGCGGTGGCGTGGCGTGGCGTGGCCTCGCGGTGGCGCTGCAGACCGCCCCCCACGCCCGCCCCAGCCCCCGGGGCTCCCGCCGGCCCGGCCCCGCCGCAACCGCAGCCCGGCGAAGGGAGAGCTAATTTTCTTTTGGTCCAAATCGCGAGTGAAGGCGCAATAAGCCGCCAGTAATCTGCATTTTAATGAGACGTTTGATAGATTTTTAGCGGAGTGCCCGGCTAAATAATTATTTCTGAGTTCGTCACTTATTGTGTAGTTAGGGCTCTGCTTATAACCCCTCTTCTTCCCCCCCCCCCCCCTTTTTTTTTCTTCCTTCTCATTTTGAAGATAATTCCTGGCTAATTTTCTATGAAATCATTAATGCGGCTTTCAGGTATTAATATTTATTTGTCACTGTTTAAATGCTATAAGGGTAATAAAAAGGTAAACTTTAGTTTATATTGCTGCCGCGTGTTGAATGGTGGCCGTTACATTGCCCTTGTGGTTCAAACTGCTGGCAGAACAAACCTTAGCATCCTAATTTTCTGTTAATAACAGAATCCTAATATTATGCTAACAACTAAATCTTTTGCTATAAAACTAATCAGACAATTTTCTGAAGAGTTTTCAGAATTTAGTTTAAAGCTTCAGTCTTGCAGTGCTTATTCCAGCAAAATTCTAATACTCCTGCTTGCTAGAATTGTATTCAAGCAAAACCAACTGAATTTTCATTGTAAAATCTTTTTCTTTTCCTTTTTTATCCTTTTTATTAGTTTGTCTTCTAGTTCATGACTGTACATAGTTTATCCTGATAGTCATTTGGAAAATGGAAGTGATATTGGCAGATAAAAGAAATATTTGTTTCTTTGGATTCAATATAAATAATGAGAATATTTTTTCAGAGAATTTTTACATGCAGACAAGGGCAGAAAAAAAATTGTTCATAATTGTGTACCTCATTTACCCAAAGAGTATGATTGTATGTGCAAATTAAACTATTGCATGCACATGCTAAATTAGATATTTGTGAGTGCAATTACTTAATTTGCATGTACAGATTAAGTTAGTCCAATTAATCACTATGATAGTCCAATTTTACACAATTGTGAATCCACTGATGGCAGTAGAGCTGTTTTGCCACAGATGCTGAAATAACGTTACAGGGAGATGGGTCCAACTTGTGCACAAGTAAGTATGTGCTCTTGCAAAAAATCACTGACAAAAAGCATTTTATAATGTGTCAGTTATCATCACTTCTGAGGATACGTTATTTATGAAAACCAGTTATAGCTATACAATATTTGATCAATTGCTATTAAGACCCCTACATTAGAACCATGCTTCTCACATCTGGAGCTTTTGTTTGTGCTAATTAGGGTGATGAACATGGATTCAACCTGTCTTAAATCTCAGATGTATGAAGTGGGCAGATTAAGGACATTTGTTCATAATTAGGATTCCTAAACGGGAATCTGGGAAATGCTTCCTGGAATATTTATAGTCTTGTACCAGCAAGGCTTCTTGTGGTGCATACGGTATCTGTGAGATGAGCAGTGCATTTCTTGTACAAGTGTGGTTTGTTCCGTGCGTTCCTTTAAAACCCAGTCTAGCGTCTGTATTTTCTGAGCAAAAGTAAGTGTGGAAGCCATCAAAATTAAAAAGCAGCTCCATAAAAGGTACCGTATGTCACGTATTGTATTTTCACTTCTTTGGGGACATGCTGTTTGTCAACCAAATGGTGGCCCATGTAGCCCTATGGACACATGTCCTGATACATCCTCGCCTTCCCTTGGCTTCAAGGTTGCCAGCTGGAACCAGTCTCATCCCCCGGAGCCTGTTATGCCCAAGCAGTCCAATGCACAGTCAGGGCTTTGAGGTACCCATTACCAATGCAAGCATTTGCACATATATTTAGGCTAATTCTCACTATTGGTTTTTTCCCTATCTGTTATTTTATTTAACGTATGTAGCCAAAATCTAGAACTCCTCCACTCTAAACATATCTGATGATGAGAAGCACCTGCTGAACTTTAATGTTCTTAATGCTTATTACTACAGGCCACTTGGCCAACAGGTACTGGTGCGATTGGGAGGCTTTTCACTTCCACCACAGATGACACAGCTCCTTTCTGATGTGTCTTTTTTGCTGATACACTTCTTGTGCTGACAGTCCTGGAGCCAGGAGAAGTATATGGGAAGTTTTTACATGGAGTCAGATGAAGATTGGTGTGTTGGTATTTAAGCTGCTCCAAGCGTTAGCTGGGCTCAGGTTGCCCACCTGCTTCTTCATGCTCACTCGTGCGTGTGGAAGCTGGTGCTATAGATGGCTCTTTGCTGGTTTGTTCCTGTCCCTGGTTAGCAGGTTGCACTGCAGACAGACCTGTAAACCAATTGCTGTGATTGACTAGACTGTTGCCACCCCAAAATGTGCAGCATGGCACCTTTGCTGTGTGTCTGTGCCCTGGCACGGCAGGGAGCGGGACTCTGCAGGACAGCCTACCATGGCCACCTCTGCCAGCCCAGACCGCTCTCCTGCACAGCTCCACCAAGCAGCTGGCTCAGGGGCTGCCCCTCAGGTAGCTAAACTGAGCAGCCTGCTCCTTTGGACAAAGGTGGGCAAAACCGCAGAGCACGTGTGACCTGTATAGTACATGTGATTTAAAAAAAAAAAAAAACAAAAAAAAAACAAACAGAGCTGGTTTTGACCTGGTTTCGTTTTGGTTTTTTTTGGTGTTTTTTTTTTTTTTTCCCATGTGTGGGAAATGTGGTGCTACGTTGGTGTGACTTTGTTTCTCCAAAAGGACAAGAGGGGGAAGAGGATGGAAAAGGAAAGTTATGGTCAAAGCGTGAAGAAGAAATATTTCTTCCAAAATATGATTTTTAGTATGTCAACATTTAAATGTGAATTATTCTGATCAAATATTTACTGCTATCAGGAGCTGTGTAGAACATTAATCTTAACTTGTTTTTCTTTTTCTCAAAAGCAATGACTTCAACACAGCTAGGAGATCTGTGTCTTTAAAAATAAATAATGTAGCAGAACGGCATATTCTTTGGCATAGAAATGCTAGCCTGTGGCATCTTCTGCAACTACAAAGCAGTCTCGAGTGAACTTTCTTCCCTTTTTATTAATAATTCCCTAAATCAATGAAGACTCTTTAAAAGTTCCCCTTCACTTCGCTGCTGCACTCGTTGCAGCTCCGGCTCTTGCTCATGCTGGCTCGTTCCCCACCGCATATTATACATTTGGATAAATCTGTGCATGTAATTTCGGGACCATAGGCTGCAGCCCGCTAATTCTATGTGCAAATACAAAGCAAGTTTTCTCTTTTCTCCTTTATTTTTTTGGTTAGCCCAGGGTTTGGGGTTTTTCCTGAAGGTGGCAGTGAAAGAAAAAAAATAACTCCCTTTGAAGATTTAGGAATTTTATTACAAAACAGATGGACAAGTACTGTATTTTACCCATTTCCCCTTGTGCCCATGAGCGCTGACAATGAAAACTACAGCTCCTATAAAGTGCTGATCAAATTGTGAAAAGGTGGCCTTTCCCAGCAGCCTGGCACACTCTAGCATTATCCCAGCTTATAAATAAACGGATGGGCTGAGCCACTTCGGCTTTTTTTTTCCTCTCAGTCCTTACCAAGATAATTGAGGATCATAATGGTGGGAAAGGACTGCAGTCATCATTCGCTGCCTGTCAGGTATCAGTACTCATCTTCGTGTCATCCGTCACCATTGAACCACTCTGTCATCTTTCCCCAGCCTTCAGCGCCGCTCCTTCTCATCGTGTTCATTATCTCCGGCTCCGACCAAGCCCCCTCCCCCAGCCCCTGTAAATGCATCTTTGTGCGACTCTCAGTCTTCTGATTATGAATCGATGATCATGTGGTGTAAGAGAGATAGATGGCTTTTAGTTCCATCTTGTCTTCTCTAATTGTAAAATATTAGTTACATTAGACTGTGTCTTTTGATTAATGGAACTTATTTGGAGTGGCCTCTCCCAGCCCTCCCCCTTCCAAAGTCCTCCACTGACTTTTGAGAATTGAGTGATTTCACTTAAAGCAGACAAATAGGCCCTTCAGCAAGGAGATAGCTAAGCTCTAATATTGTGGGCAAAGCAAGCTCACAGAGCCAGAGTGGTGTGTGTGTGTGTGCGCGCGCGCGCGTGTGTGTTTTAAAGAAAGGCTTCAACTCTGGCCAGACAAATACAGACCATTTATTAACGTACGTACAGCCGTGCTATTTTGCAAATCCAGCAATTCTTATAAAGCTGCAAAACAGGACATAAGGCTGAATGCCTTCGGAATTAAATTAATCTTAGATAGGAATTAAAAGCATCCTCGCTTTCACTTTGGATGAAACAGGTCAGTCCAGAACTTTGATGTATTAATGCTAGCATAAAGTGTTATCTTAATACTCTCTCTTATACTTACAGGACATATCATCAGCCAAATGTCTCTTCCTTGTACATCTGACACTGCGAGACATTCGTCCTTTAATACAGAATTTATCTTATTTGGCACTATTTACCTAAACATGGTCTGTTGATAAAGTCCTTGCTGTACAAATGGAAAGGCAGTTGACTAAATCCCTTATTATAAATAATCACTGTCTATCTTTCAGTGTAAATTCAAGGACATGTTCACTTTCAAGCTATCAGTTCAATTAGAAAAGGTCTATTCACTGTCAATGTCTATATCTCATGGAAATAGGAAAGCACAGTTAATAAACAAATCAAACTATTTTAAAAAATAGCACAGTGGATTATGAATTCTAGAGCCCATGCTGATGGTGACACTGTCAGGACACATGCTATAGAAAAATATATGCAAACAGTTTTATCTAAATTTTTTACACTACCTTCAGGATTTAAATCTAACCTTTGTGCCTTCCCCCTCATCCCACCCCTGTACTCAATTCTTTAACATTATTTCAGAAGATACTGCCTATAATGTACCTTCCATGTATTAAAATTGAAAGAATAAGTTTATACATGTATAAAGTGCTAGTTAAGCCTTACCTAATTTACTTCTATTAAAGAATAGGAAAACTGGTTTGGGGTTTTGAACGATTGTGTGTAGAATAACAGCTCGGGATGGATGCCTGCCACAGACCTGACAAGCAGGAGAGGGGGCTCAGGATCCTACGGCTGTCCTTGCTTTTCCCGAATTTACTGTGATGGCTGGGGCAGTTTCCTCTTTCTGAAAGGCTCTCACAATGGTAGCCATGTGATTATAGAAACGTCTCTCTCAGTTCTTTTCATAAGAAAGTAACTCTCTAGCCTTTAGATTTATGGAAACTGTTTGAAAGCAGGAACCCAAAAAGCTGGAAAAAGTCCAAAAAGAAACCCAAATTTTATTTTTTTTTTTAATATCTCATGATATTAATCACATCCTATGGAATTTAAAAGAGCTTTTGCAGTGGCCTCGGTCTTGATACCTAGAGGCTCAGACTGTAAGGGCTCTGTATGCAAGGTCAGCCCTGCTCTCCTCCAGCCGTGTGCAGCTCCAGTCCTGCATTCATCCGAGATCAGAATTTGGCTCCTGATGGGTATTTCCACGCAGTATTTACCACCCTAGAAGGAGTGATTATATTTAATGGCAGAATTTCAGTTGACTTCTCAATATGTATTAAGTTGACCTTTAAGTTAAACCACAGATTAATTTTTTTTAGTTGTCTCTTTAAGTACCTTTATAGACCTCTCTGTTCTGATTAGCATGACGGTAGATAGAGAAAAGTTACCTGGGTCAGATTATTTGTTGAAATCAGAGGAATTGCATGGCTGCTCCAGAAGGCAAATATTTTGGCCACCTCTAACCACTGAATGCGCTAGTTTTGTTGCAAAATGACTTTGGTTTATACACAGAGACACCCAAGTGGTTATCAGGTTGCCTGAAACCCTGGAACCTGCCATTGATTTCATATAAGTAAACCTTCTTTCTGGAAGACGATGGAAGTCAAAAAGCTTATGTGAGATTGAGTGGCTCTCCTATAGGCAGCAGGGCTTGGAGCAAGGCTTCAGTGTGCTAGGTACTGATGACAGCAACGTTTGCCTCTTTGCTACCTGGCATGCTGTGTTTGGCTTAAGTTCTTCAGAGATAGGTATGGATCACTTTCCCTCTAAATCATCAGAGAAAATACCCAAACACCCTAAATGGACACTTGGTGTCCCACCATGCATGGAAACTTCAATATCTTGGATTTCTACAATTTTATTCAATACAAAATCCTCAGTAGCACCTGGGCTTCTGTCTACTGACTGCCACAGGTTATTGGAAGGGGATTTTGGTTTTGTTTCCTTTAACATCTAATGGATTTGCTGCATAGTCATCATGTGCCTTTTGCTGGGTGGTAACACTTGGGTTTAGGGACATGGGTAAGAGCTAAAGCCACCCCTCAGCTCTGGGTGTTGATTATTGGTCTGCGTGCAACTCGTACAGCAATCAGCCAGCCCCAGGTGACCCGCAGTGATGCTAAAGTTACCACCCTCCCAATTAGTGGCTGATGACCTCTCGCTGGCCAAGGGGGCTCCAGCCTGCAGGCAGGTGGTGTCTGGGATGGCGCTGCCTGTGCACCTCTGCACGTGATGGGATGGTGGCCCCTCGCACACCCAGCATCCTCAGGGCCCTCTGTCCCTCTCACACTGGGAGCGAATACCACATAAAAACAAATGCAAAAATAAATACAAAAGGAGCATGGATTCGAAATGAAACAATGTAATGTGCCAGCTTTTAGCCCCAGGAAAATTTTCATGTCTCTTTTATGAATCTTTGTAAGTAAGGGTTAGGCTATGAGGCCCCAGCTCGGAGACAACTTACGTTCTGTATTGTGTAAGCACGTGTGCGTTCCCATGCAATTCTGTGGGATGACTTACAGGCTTTATAGTATGCATAACCTTCAGCAATTTGCTGAATCAGGGCCTAAATACTGAAATATTCTTTAATAGTGCTGGCTCCACAATGAAACTCTAGAAGGCACATTTCCCTCTCAGTGTCTCTCCATAAGGCTCATCAATGATAATGGAGTTACATTAGGCACATCTAAAGTTAATTATACAGTTACCTCCCTCTTGGCCCCTGTTTGTCAAAGAGAACATGATAAAAAAAAAAATCCTCTGTCTTCTAACATCTATTTTTATTTGAATTTTGATCTGCCATCTAGATGAAAGAGTAAAGGGCACACTAAGAAGACCTTAGGTAGGTGGGTCTGGATGTTTGTTAGCTGAGAGCCAGCGTGGGAAATGCTGTGTTAAGAAAAACCTGCAGAAAAAAATCTATGGAAACCAAAGCAAAGGAAATATTTAGGGCAGGTTGTTAATAAATGGTAGCAAATCTCTTCCCTTTTAAAAGGAAGTGGGTGGCTTTTAGGGATGCTGATTTATTTCAGAGTATGGGTTTAGAGGTATGCTTCAACTAGAAAAAACAAATGCTGATGTTCACTAAAAACTCAGGAATTTATAATGTCGAGACAAGGTTGAATGAAACAGTAGATCTAGAAATTCTGTAATTCACTGCATACTAAAAAAAAAGTAATTTTTATGTTTGTTTCATTGATTTTTTTAACATGATCTCACAGTTAAATGTGGTGAATCAAAATCCTCTGTCCCAAACACAGGTCTCTGAATGTCTTGATTTTGGTATATGTGCACATTGCTGAGGGATGCCAGGTTTGTCTGAGGATCCAGTAGCTTTGACACACTCCGGTTTAGGGTACCTGAAGTGTCCTCAATTGCTAATACGTTTTGCATGCAAGATCACTTGCTTCAGCATGACAGTTAAAAAACCCGTAATTTTATTTTTAATTGGAGCAGGATATAATTTGGAGAAAAAAAAGAGAAAAAATAAAACCTGATTCTTTGTTAGAGATTTGCTCCACAAGAGTCCAGTCAGAAACCTTCTAGTACTTAATAAAGTCAAATTCCTCACTGAGCATTCCCGCCAGCTCCCGTGGAAGCCAGTGGGAGTTGCGCATGAGTACCGAGGGCAGCATTTTGCCCTTAGGACTGAATTTCCCAACTGACTATTCTTTTAGACTGTCTTTTGATTAACAATCTGTTTGCAGCAGGCTAGGGCCAGAGAGGCAGTGTATACCCCACTGTTCAAATCTGTGGCAAAATATTCTATGGAGAGCTACTTAATAAAAATCAACTTGCTCCAATAGTCATTGAGAAATACCTCAACTGTTAGCAATCAATCGAGGGCTGAGTTGGAAAAAAAAATACAAAAGGACATCAAAGAGGTTCTCATTCCCAGTCTATTGCTCTATTTAAGGGTCCTATAATTCGGTGAGGTTGTGTGCTAAATAATTTGTAAGCCTTCAGAACATCCAGGTTATTGTTTGTGGACAGATGGTGCATCACATTTTATTGCTTATTCCTTCTGTGGTTTCTCATATGCAGGACTGATGTGCACTCTGAAGTCTTTGTTTCCTTGCTAAAATCTCTAATCTAAAACAGGCAATCAAGCACACAGACAGTGCTTCAGAAAGCATAATCATAGTTTTAAAGGGGGAAAAAAACATTTCGGCTGCAGTTAGGAAGCAGATGTGTTCCCTGAAAATGCAAAAGGTTAACAGAAGTATTAAAATAGGAAAATAGATATGGAATTTGGGAGCACTGGGGAGAGCATGTATTTTATTTCAGTACAGCAGGGTAGGTGTGCCTTTTCCTAGGCTACCTGCTCTGTATCTGGCTCTCTGTGGAGCTGGTGCAGTAAAAGCCTTTGGAGACTGGCTTTTGCTTCCACCTTTCCCCCTGAGATTGGCAGTCTTTGTCTTTTACAGGCAAGGAGCAGCCGTGTTGTGATCCTGGAACCGCTGCTGCCCCGAAGAGTTAAATCATGTTGATATACAGGAAGGAAATGGAATAGACTAACTCTACTCTTTTCTTCCTACGGATTTTTCTTTTTATTCTGAAGATAGAATTACTGTTTGTAAGCATCTGAAAGTCATTAGTGGCTCTGCAGTCTGTCAGGTGCCGACGCAAAAAACTGCTGAAACTGAACGGGTTCCTGTGCGGAGTGCTGGGAATTTGTCATGTGCTGATGAGCAGTTATAATAATATATGAGCAAATCACAAGCATTCTGCAAATTAATCAAATTTTTTTTCCCCTTCTCCCTTGTCTCTGAGAGAGTGGCTTTGCCGGCAGACGTAGGTGAAGCAGTTTTACTCACAGATGGTAGCTCTGGCATCAGATGGAATTTATATAACAGTAATTCTGATTTCCTGCCAAAGTAGCACTGAAAACACCAGGGAGATTGTACAAGACAAGTCATGTGGTTTTGCTGAGGTTGTTGTGGGAAGTTTAAGGGGGGAAATCTCAAATTTTCCTCTTTGCATTTATTGTTTTAGCCTGAAGGGCCAGAAATTGTACGCCATTCTGCCATAGGCGAAATCCAACACATCTTTTTTTATGAATTGTGCTGAAAGAGTGCTTCCCAGCTGTTGAAACTGCTGGTGGGGAGGGAGCCACATGACTCCTCATCCTTTCCCTTTCCTTACAAGGATTAAAGGAGGGAGGGTTCAAAAGGTTGCTGCACTACATGTTGGAGTGAGGCAGGGTCTCCCTTCCCAGGAAGCGATGCCATGTTCACTTAGGTTATACTCCCTCTGGCATAACAAATTGGGGGGGGGCGGTTTCAGAAGCTTCAGTAAACATATCGGCAAAGCTCTTCCTCCTCATTAAAATGTGTTTTTTTTTGAATGAGGTTAGTCAAGTAGATTAAGGTTATTAGTTGCGTCTCCGCTGACATTTCCAGTTTGATCAGTAAAAAGCAGAAACGTGGGGGTTTTTACCCATTAAGGGTAAGTGCTTGGTGCACTTGTTATACAGCCAAAACGTGTACCGATTTGATGGTGGGTCCAATCCTGACCTCGTTCAGAGCACCGCAGATCTGTTCAAACCACAGGCTTGTAACAAGGATGCGAGAGCAGAATCAGGCCCTGTGGCTTCTGAATCAGACTGCACTTTTAAAAACAAAAGCAGTCTTCCCTAGAAAAATATTACAGTGTTTTCATAATAGCAGTGTATTGAGTAATGCATGGGGCATAGCAAGACTGCTGTGACACTAAAAGAAAAAAATAGAGGCGAGCAGAACAGGAGAACTTTCAGGGGCTGTTTTTAATAAAGAGGTGAATTCTTTCTGCAGTAGGAAAAATGATAAAAAGATGGCGTATCAGCTACATTATGCAACAAAGTAATGCTGCTGTGTTTTTATAATGTAAGGCACTGCCCATTTGTTTTGGTTTACGTGACTGCAGTGAAATAAGTGGATTAGACTGAAACTTTAGCATGCTTCATTGCAGCTGGTTGCAGACATCTGTCATTCCTTAGCCATACATTCTGGATCATGCCAAGAAGAAAAAGCAAAGTCTGACACCTTTCATTTTAGAGAGCCTTTTATAGAAAAGAAAAGGAGAAGGGGAGAAAGCATTTCCTTTGTGACTTAATAAAAAAGACACTTTTTCTGCAACAACATCAACAGTACTTTCCAGAGGGAGAGGTCCTGCGAAGTTAATGCTCAATTTATTCTTTGCAGCCTTTTAATTTTTACTGTTTGAGCTCCTGATTTGTTAAATGGGATATGATAAAAATATGTGGTTTTTCTACATCTATTTTCTATTAGCTATATGTAGACCTACATAGGGAATGCGCCTGGTGAGAGGCGGGTTGCTCTGAGTCACCACTCAGGCTGCGCTCGTGGTAATTCAGCGCAGTGATGGCACATAATGCTCCAGCATTGCCAATAATGAGTTGTTCTGTGAACTACACTCACAAAATCCCATAAACAGATAATAGTAATGTTTTAGAAGAATGATTAGTGGGGTTGTGAGCTACTCATGGATAATTTGAAATATTAGCTATTTGTGAGCTGGGTATTTATTTACTTAAAGTGTTTTGTTTTTCCTCAGTCTCTTTACTAACATGCCACTGTAGATAGAGAATCATGGGGTACATGACAAGTTATCATGTGACAAAATACCATCTAAATTACCCCAGTTATGTAACAAAGCAACAACTAAAATTAAAGGAGAACATGCTTAGTCTGACATCATACATGCAGAAAACAATTATTGTAGCTAAGGGTCCCACTTCAGCAAATGTTATAGCATGTGGATAATTCCATCCCTTCCCATTTAGGTGATTTGTGGATCATGGGACTGATGGGGAGACTCCTGATCCTTACCTGGCTGCTTATAGAAGGGCAGGTCTTTGTATGGCGCAGACTGTGTGGCTGTCCTGTTCAACACCAGCTGAGGATATGACACATTGAAATGTGGGCAGGAAAAATTTAGAAAGCTGAGTATGGGATTTTTTAAATTCCATTCTACCAAATAAAATAAATAAGCTCAAGACAGTTGCCCAGAGTGAAAGAGAAAATGCTATTGTATTTATGAATTGCTAGGCAGAATAAAGGATATTTGGTAGCAAAATGTCATGACTGACAAGGCCTTTCCTACTAGCACCTCTGAATTGCACAGTCTCTTTCCTAAAATACCAGTGCCACCAGTACAGCATTTATTCTGGAAAATCATAGATGCATTAAATTCAAATAGAGCTTCATTCCAGAAGTCCTAAATGCTCCCTGAAATAATAAATATTTACTGGGACAATTAAAAAATATGACAGAACATTAGACAGAAAACTTGTGAATGACCTAGTAGGAAAACTGAGATATTTTGCTCAAGGGGGTTAGAATGGGAATGTAATGTTATTGACATGATTAAAACAACTAAAGGATTGAATAGACATAGCAATTAATTGAAATATGTAAGTAAAGGCAAAGGTGGGACTCTGAACACGTAATTTTTATAATCAGAAAACTCGGGGTTAGTTAATATTACAGAAAAGCCTGCCACTTATCTTCGAAATATGTTTCCTTAGCTGCAGTCTACTTGCATCCCCAAAGCATTGGAGAAAGAGAAGGCTGTCAGAGGACTATAACCCACTTACTCCCTGGGGTCAGGTACCTCTCTCCTCTTGTGCAGAGGGGCCCAGGCTACAGAGATGTGGGTATCTGCTGGCTGCGCTGCTGGGCTTTGGGAGAACAAGAACTGGTACCAGAGTGAGGGGCATGGCTGGAGAGGAATGCTTATATTTTTGGCCAAGCTGTTGTGAGTTTAGGATTACAAAGGGGATTATGATTGAGGAATTTATAAACTGCCATAACCATTGCCATTATAAATTCAGTCAGAGGTGGCCTGCTTTTAACAGCAGGTACCTAGTGCCCTTGATAAGAACTCTGTCTTCTACTTATGTGTATAAACAAAAGTAAATAAATATGAAAAATTAAATGTAATTAAATTTCCCAAAGCATGGGACAATGATAGTCTGGCATTTCAAGCTCAATCAATGACAGCATTCCCACTAACCTCATTTGGAGCCCGCTGAGGCACCGGGCTCGTAACTCATGTTGTCATGTCAAAACCCAAACTGGTGTGCCGTTGTGCGTCGGGTGCTGTGCTGCGCTGAGCGGATGCATCCGCTGGCAGCGGTCTGAAATACACAGGTCCTTAGAAAGCAATGTCTTCAGCTATTTTCAAGGAGAACTTTTGTTTTATAAGGTTCACATAATGTTTAATATTTGTTTAGAAGGACCTTTTCAGTTATTCTGCTGATCCTCTTCCTTTTTTTCCAAGAAAAGACCCATTTTCCTTTGAAATCAAAAGTTCTTGTGTGAAAAGCTTACTCTTTTGAAAAAGAAACAACTTTTGTGCTAAGTGTCTGGAGCTGGGTAATCCTGTTACTTTATCAGCTCTGCAAGAAATGGGAAATGTTTGTTTTCCCAGGAGCTGCAAGTCTCCGTTATACCATCAGTGACTTCACTAGCCATTTGGCAATTTGCTTTTATTTAGTGTACTGTAGAGGGCTAAGTTCCTCGGTCTACCTCCAAATAATTATAATTTCCATGCTCTATATAACTAAGGTAACAAGTGTTAAATTAGTGATGTTTTCCCTAATTTTGTGAGTGATTTGTTTAGGAAGTTAAAAGCATATGTATGAAGGACAGTGGTAAAATTTTCTACTTGTTTCTCTTTATCATGAGTGTCCAGGTGTCTGCTAGCCTCTGTGTCACACTGATCTATCTGCCTTTGGCTGTTTTACATAGCAGGGTTGGCTTGTTGCTGATTTTTTTTTTCTTCTTTTGCTTTTAAAGGAAAATTTGGTGTGTGATAATTAGTGATTGTAACCTTCTGAGACAGGAATTGAACTGTTACTTTAAGTGCAGTTTTTATTTTAGGGGGAATGTGTGAAATTGACTTAATCTTTTAATAATATGTGATAAAAACAAAGTGTAGCATCAAGTTTGGCTTTTCCCTGTCATCATTAAACCCTTTAGTATATTCATCAGCAAGCTGAAATACCTATTCAGAAACACCAAGCACTGTATAATATACTAAATCAAGAGCAGACTCCGCCTTTGATTACATTTCAGAAAAGCCATGTAGGTATCTGAGGATTTAATTTGATATGATGAATGGAAATTTTCTTTTTTTAAGTAAAAATCCTTGAAACAAATCAGTTACAGATTAGGTCTTTTCATTCTCCAGCTCTTCTGCAGCCAATGACTGTTCAGTCATATGCCACCCTGCTATTGCAGGTGCCTGTAGACCAAATGTCCATCTCAGCAAAACACCAGGACCATGGTGCCACATAGTGGCTTTGTGATGGGTGCTGGCCTTGGGATGGTGCTGTACACCACGTTAATCCCTACAGGGGATTCCTTCTGGATCACTAACCTGCCACGGTAGACTTCACAGGTGGATAAATCCAGCTAGTTTTAGGGCAATTTTTCCAAACATCCTTAATGTATTTATTTAGGATCAAGCTGGTGGCTGTGTTTTGCCATGAGCTGGGTCTTTACCTCAGACTTAACCTCCCCTAATTAAGATCTTTCCTGTAACCCACAGTGAGAGAAAGGCTTTTCCAGATGGCAGTTCACGTGTTCATACCTGAGTTGCACCTGGAAGCGTCTGCTCTGTATTAGCGAGGGGGGATTTAGGTAACTAGTCTGGTGCCTCTTATCATGAACAATTCCTGTGATTACTCTTAGGACTACTTGCAGGATTGAGCCTGGTAATGAAGGAATCCAGTTGAATGGAGGGTAGTCAGGGGGCTGCCATAGCTTTAGGTGTCCCATGGGAAACACATAACCCAAAGCCTTAGCTTTGGTAGGTGAAAATGTTCCCAGGCCTTCTTAAAATGCAGATATTTATGCTTTTTTTATATATTTTTCTACAGTAAATCATCAGAAAAGCCTCAGACAAGGCTTTTCATTTTTATGGCTTTTCCTGGTCAACATGAAATAGAGAGTTTTTAAAATTTAATTTCCTTTCTTGTAATCAAATAAACATATAAACTTCACAGAATATCATAATTTTCCCAGAAGACCATCTTGGTTGGTCCTGGACCTGTGTGTAAATAAACATATACTTTACAATTGTTTTTATAAAAACTTTTGTTACATATATGAACCTGATTGGATGTACTTTAATCTGTCTGTTATTCTGGGAGTTTCATAAAATGCATATTTTGAGACCAATAAAGTGGAATGGCTCAATCAGAGCCATTATTGTCTATTGGACAAATATATTTATTCAGCATTTTCCCATCCATACTGTTATGCTCCAGATCAGAATGGCTGCTTTAGAGCCATTCTGCTCTCCTGGGTGATGCATACAGTACTTGGGATGTTTGCTGTGGATAGCAAATATATTTATGAAAATTTATACGTCAAAAAAAGGAAATTGCACTAGCCGACATTTAAATGAAAATAGTTCTCCCTTTGCAATTGCTTGTTATTATGCTATAATAGCGTTACTTTAAAATGGCACCATTCACCAAGATGCCTGCGACCTGGAGGCTGTGGTCTGAGAAAGCCATGAGTACACCCTAGTAGTCACTGCCAGAGAACTGGAGATGCTCAAAAAGTCTTTCTTCCTACACAGAAAGCACATGGCCATCATTGCCTGCTGTGACTTCTGAGGCAACACACACTTCATCTGTTTAAAGATGATTGTACCTCAAATACAAGCTTGTGTAGGAAAAAAGATTTAAAGCAGCTCTTCCCAGGGAGGTCCAGGCTCACTGAAGGTTTGCATGTGGCTTGCTGACTTTGCACTGTGGCAGATGTGTGATTACATGGACCATTCCACCAGCAACGTTGTGGGACTGAGCATCTTGGTGCAGGAGGCAGTGGCCATCCATCCTAAGCCACTGCAGCTGGTCCTGCAAGAGTGCCTGGTCATGGCCAGAGGGAGTCCTGGCCAATTGGGATTGCTATGGCAGCCCAGGAGGTCAAGGTCAAGTCCAGATCTTCAGTGTCCAACAACTCAACTAAAGGGATTTGCCTCCAAGAAATTCAAACCTTTGAGGCTTTTCAAATATTTCTTAGTGAGGGAGTAATTTATTTGTTTTAAAGAGGTAATTGCTGTTATTTTCAATTTTGACCGAAAGGAAATTCTTAAACCAGGCAAAGAAATCTGAAATGAGTTTGCCGTATTGCATCACACTAAGTGCTATAGCCATTGGCCATCTAAGGAAAAACATTCTGTCAGATAATCATGGCCATTTTTGCATTTTAAGGGAACAAATGTCATATCTAAGAAACACATTTTATTCAGGATTTAATTATAATTTATAGTACATTGCACAGCATTTGTTTTCTGTTCATCATTTTATTGCTCTTCTGCCTTTTCCCTAAATTTATGCTTTAAATTGTATGTCTGTGTGTCTGTATGCATGTGTCTGTGTGTGTATATGTACACATATGCAATATAATAAAAAGTGGTGTAGTGGGGACAACAGACGGCTTGTGTGTGATGTATTATTGGCATTTTTCTTTCAAATTACCATTTTCTTGCTGCTTTGGGAGAAAGCCATGGTTTTGCTGTGATTAGTACACTTTTAACAATCTGGAATAAATTCCTGATCTTATTCATGTGACTAGTCCAAAGCCCATTTTTACATTTTAGTGCAAACCCCTACATATGTGCCTGCAATACCACAAAAATAAGATGTTTCTTTGTGGAAATTTTTATAAAATTTGGATGCTGATCAAATATTTTTAGAAGTGGAGAATTAATGCAGCTTGACCATGTAAATGATTTTTTTAATGAAAAAGACTTTAGTATTCATCACTCTTTCTCTCTCTCTCTCTCTTGTTTGTGTATTCCTTTGTGCTAATCTTAAATAATGGATCCATATCAAAGTTAATAAATTAGTAACTATTAGTGGTGTTTGGATTACAGTAAGTAACCCAATGACACTTCGTTGACATTGACTTTTTATGTGTTCCAATAATACATTTTGAGTTTTAAAGATAAGACAAAGCAAAATAGGTTTTGCAAGTAATTTGAATCCTTAACAACTCATGGGCAATGGCTTTTTTTGAATCCAAGGCCCCTGCTTATATATACTTTCCTTTAAAGGGTCCTAAAACCCAGACTTTAAGATCCATGTCTTTCTCAAAACCTGCATTTTCTGACTCTGTTCAGCTGATGCACCATGTTGGGCTGCATCAGTCATGCCATATTACGAAACCTAATGCAATGTGACTGATGCAGGCTGACATGATGTGTCACAAAGCAACATATCAGAACACAAACTTGAAAGAAAACAAACTTTTTTTTTCTCAAAGCCTAAATTAACAAAGCAGCCTTTATTTTAAAAATGGTGGACTAGTTTCAAACATTGAGGGATTTTTCTAAATATTGGTCCCACAGAAAAGTACTCCATCCTGACCAGAAAGTACCTCCCATCACACTCCTTGTTCCCTCCAGGGTACGGTGAAAACCAGAGAAGATGATGAGCCTAGGTCATGTCAGCACTGCTGCCATTGCTGGGTCCAATCCTGGAAGGTTTAGATCAGAGGACTGGCTTCAGCAGGTGCTGGAGGTAATCACCCTTCCTAGGGAAATCCGCACCTTCTAAAAATGTTCTTTGAGTCCAGCTACCATTGTCATTTTAGATATTTTTTATTATTTTCTGCTGTTCCATTTCTTTAGACTGTCAGCTTCCATCCAGAGGATTATGAAGTCTCTTCAGACACTCACAGACTTCATAGAACATTGCTCCACAACAGGATTATTTCAGCTGCAAACAATATATTGTCCTCTATCCTCACTTTTTGATCAGAGAGAGATGCACCATAGTTTGCCCCCCTTGTTGTCCCACCTTTAGTCTAATTCTCCTTACTACAAATGCAATGTGTTACACATTATCTCCTGAACTATCAGGAAGAGTTCTTTTTTTTTTTTTTTTGAAGGGCTTTCATATAATTTTATTGGAAGATATATAGTGGGTAAAATATATATCAACTACAGCTTGCTAAGAACCTACCAACCACTGCTAGATGAAATGTTATAAATTTATTGCCAACTTATCTGGGAAGGGTTATTTTAAGAGCCTGCTGCCCACAACAAGTTTTTGAGCTAAAATTAATGGATGAGATACCTAAGAGAAATGGGCAGTTTCCTTCACCCCTTAGTTACAAGCAAATTGCAGATATTGTTATCTTTGCAAGTGAGAATAACCTCTAGTTTTTGTACTACTTCTGCTGTAAACAATGTACCGCTTGCTTTCCTATGACCCTCACTCCGTATACATATTTATATATTATTCATACCGGATTAAAAATGAATGTGCTCTTTACCACAGTTGTACTGCATAGTGACAATACAAATTAACTTATTGTGTACTTACTTTTCACAAGGCAGTGATGTGAAATTTTGATGGCCTGGAAAAGTAAGTTGTGGGGGAGGCAATGCAGAACTGAATCCTTGTAGGTGCACTTTATATTCTCTGATTTATTAAAGTGCATTGAATTAATAAATGACATTCTGTGTATGGAATTGTATGGGTTTGAACCTGGTTTGGTGGTGGGCAGAAAGAGTTCACTTTTTTCTCTGGTTTGGTGCATGTGAGGTTGTTAGCTCCATCCATGCTTTGTGGAGTCCTTGTTTAGAAATTGTTCTTTGCAGGAAAGAATTAGGATAGCCATTTAATGATAGCTACCTGTGGGCAAAGCATTAAGAGCTGCTTGGTGAGATCTCACACTGTTGGCTAGTGGTACCAATTCTAGCTACAACTGTCTAGTGTGCTTCATGGTACGTCATGCTGGAGGGGTTCAGAGGGTGGCTGGTGGGCACAGTGTGCCTGCTTGCTCCTGGAGTCTCATAGCTCTGTCTGTGCTCCCTGCATGCTGCTCTGCGAGCAGTTATCAGGGACGTTCTGTCATCTATGGTACATCCAGTCGCTGGCCATTGCAGCACACAAGAAGGACCGAATAAACAGGATATCTTTTTGCTTTTTCCACAGCATCAATAAACCCAGAGTAAATAAAGCTGGAGGGCAAGTTGTACTGTTTGTCACAACTTAGCGGGGTGTCTTCTGTTCTTAGCACGGGAACCAGTTGTCAGATGGTCAAATGAAACACTGGAAATACTGGAAGGTAGCTGGTGCTGCTGGTGTAGATAGTCTCTTGTCTCAGTGAATGTGAGAGTGGCAGGCCTTTCGCTTTTGGAGAAAGGGAAAAATCACTTCACTTTTTCATGGAGCAAGTCTCCTTCCCCTTTACTCAACATTTCTCCCACTTTGGCCAAGGCATTTTGGCACCTCCCCAAGCAGAGTGTCTGGTCAGGAGCATTACCCAGGAAGGAGAAAAAGGAGAAGGAAAGAAAGAGTCCTGAACCCAGCTGTCAATTATGGTGACTTTATCCATCTTTGACAAATGATGGGGGAGTTGTAATGGTTTTCTAAGATTTTTTTTTTTTTCCTGAGTTTTCAAATATATCTAGATTTTCTGAAACAATGAAAACCAGACTTTCTCTGGACCTTCTTCATATCCAGACAGTTTTGAGAGTGCTTCCAGTTTTCAAAACTATTATATTCAAAATTTTTCAAGCATATTTGTGCTTCTGTATTGATTTTAGGACTGACTCTAAGAGGCACTAGGGACACCTTCAATCTCTTTGTTGACTATTTCCTCATATCTTCCAGCTGAAATTTTTCTATAAAAGCTCAATCCAATTTCTGTAACATTATCTATGTAGGTTTCTTCCATTGCTATTGCTATGAAATTTTCCACTGAAATTTGACTTTGTAATGATTAGAAGCTTACAGATTTAATTTCTTTTTCCTTATGAAGTTGTTGAGGAAAATGTCTTTCTCTATCCCAGGAGAGAACTAGAAGATCGACCCACACTCCATCCCAAGAATTATGCCTAAACATGCATGTTAGAGGTCTTGTGGGGGTGGTCACACTTCTGGCAGTCTTCAGCTTCTAAAAGCAAAGGGTGGAGGGGAGCTTTCAATCCTTGAGAAAGGAAACATGCCTGTAGTCCTGGGGCATAGGGCTTAGGTAACTGTGGACTGGATTTAACACTTCTTTTCTCTGGGTAGCAAGCAGTATGTTTTGGGGGACAGCCTTCAAGTGGTAGTTTTGACATTACAGTAAAAACGGCAGGTTATTTGGGCAACCCAGAGCACTAATGCTGGCTCAAGTGAATTTACTCTGCTAGAGGTGCTCATGCTGGTGTGCCAGCAACAACGCGAGGTGAAAACCAGCAGTTATCCAGGCTCCCATCTCTGCTGGGGCGACTACAGTAGCATTCCCACTCCAGTATGGGTAACATCAGACCAGTGCACAAAAAGCATCCATTTGCTTATCTGTTAAATTGCTACCTAAAATCGAAGTGAGATGGTCCCAGCCCCTTCCCACATAGCAGGAAGCACAGTCCTCCTCCTCTGCTACACCAGCATCTGTTTTATGCCTGCTAGGTAGTACCATGACAGTAAAGGAAAATGTGCTCTTCAAATGTGGAGATAGGGTATTGTTTTTCACTTATCCTGTCTTTATGTAGATGGTCTGGCACATTTATTTATTCGTTTATTTGAGCAAATTAAAGCAAGCTAAGCGCATTTGACCTCAGATGGTCCTGGTTTAAGTTAATTTGAGAGACAAAGCTCATAAAGTTCCAGTAAAACACATCAACAACTTCCCAGCATAGGTTGAAATGCGATTGCTGAAACATAACCTCCAAAACCAGACACAGCATGGAGATTCAAAATCACAATAATCTGAAAAATATGGGAGAGTATATCGATAGGCTTACTAAGAAGTGGTATCTTTCATTCATGCCTTTGTTTTGCAGTCAGTTGCTGTTTCACCCACAAGTGCATCTATCAGATTTTGTGCATTAACATTCCTTTTCTAATCTAGCTTGGACATTTTATTTTAAAGCTGGTGATAACCTCAGGGCCCTGGTCCAGCACACGCTTATGTGCTTGTGTATCTTTACTCACAGGAGTAATCTCACTGGAGTAAATGTTTGCAGGTTTGAGGCCTTGGTTATCTCAATCCATTATTTCTTTCCATTAAAAAGTAATCTGTGTGATTGAAATAAAACATACAATTCTTTAGTCAGAAACCCACCCAAAGACAAAGTGTGTTTATTAGACTACGGGTCTGCACATTGTCATCCTTGAATTGCACTTCAATAAAAAAGATAATTAACAAATGTAAAAGAAGGCAGTCTCGCACACGATTGCACTGTATTTACAAGAGTTTAGTTTGGATTGCAGGCTGATGGATTTACAGCTAGATCTGAGGAGGGAGATGAAATAGCTGCACTTTTCTGGAAAATCTGAAGCAGAGAATTTTTAAAATACAGTTTCTTTAACAAGGCATCATGCAAATAGCACAGATTTCTTACTCTTGCTGAAGACACATGGCGATATCCTCCATCCAACAGGAGGGATTTCTGCTGGGGAGGCTCCCGGAGCATTTGGTTTTGTCAGGCTGTGCAACGGCCGGGTTTGCAGGCGCCGCATACATAAAATAAAAAACTAACCAGACTCTTGTCTGTCACGCAGGTCACAGGCCTTTCCAGTGCAGATACTGCCCGTACAGTGCCTCTCAGAAGGGAAATCTGAAGACCCATGTTCTCTGTGTCCATCGCATGCCTTTTGACAACAGCCAGTATCCTGACCGCAGGTTCAAGCGCTCCAGAGTTGACTCCGAAGCTTCTGGGAATTTGGAGGAACCTGCAGCTGTCAAACCAGGGAGCTCGGCAGAGCTAACGGAGGAGGGCAGCAAGGCCCAGGAGTGATGCAGCTCGGCGGTTCCATCTCCATACTGCAGCAGCCTTTTACACTGGGTTTAGATGTGCATTTGGGTGAGGGTCAGCTAACTGCCTTCCAAGGGAAAGAATGGCGTGCAAATTCCCAGAAGTGTACAGGATGCTGAAAACATTCAAATATATGTATATGTACACGTACACACACACGTGCATATATATATATATTTACACACACAGAGAGATATTCAGTCATACACACATTGAATATATATCTACATACACACACACAAAATACACACATTCCATTCGTGTGTGCGTGTGTTTAAATATATATATATAAACAAACACAAAATAAATTTCCAGCCCTTGAAAATGGCTGCTAAACTGTTACCTGGCAACAAGTACTTCCAAACAATGTAGGTGGGATAATAAAGTGATTTAAAATTATTAGGAGGTTGTTAGTTGTTTAAAAAGCAGGGCGATTTCAAACTTTAAAGTGGTCTTTGTCCAAAAGTAATGCTCTTAACAGAAAAATGATACCGTCTAAACGATTTAGTGTTGCCTTGAAGATGGAGGGGCTGTGTTTTCATTGTTGAAAACACCTTTATAATATGACACCAGCTGCTGTCATTTGCCTAGCATAGTAATGAGATGTGTTGGTAGACTGCCATGGTGCCAGTCTGACTGGAGCTGTCATTGCAGAGAAAATCAATTCAAGTGGTGTTGCAACTGCAGTATAGGAGAAACCTTAGACGGCCCATAAGCTAGGGTCAGTACTGACCTATATTGAAAAGTATTGTGATATTACATTTTCTTTTTTTTTTTTTTTTAATATACAGCCAAATGAATCAATGGTTAGAAAAAATCTGCAGCCTGATGTGTGACTGCCGATTTGAAATGTAATTCCATTTTTTGTAATCATCTTGCAGTATTGAGGGAAATGCTTTTATTCTGTTTTTTTTTCCTTGTTGATGAAGAAGTAAGTTGCTATAAAAGTAGAAGTACAATATATAGAAATATTGTTTAGTGAAACTAGTCAGCCTTATCTATAGAAGGTGCTGGTGAGAAACAGAATTTTATTACATAGAAGGTTGGTAATTTTTTTTCTTCCTCTGTTCTTTTCTTTCCTCATTGTTTTCTTTCAAACTTCCTTTAAATTCCTTTTTTTTTTTTTTTTTTTTTTTAACACTTGAATGAAGGATTCCCCAGTCATGGTTAATTTTCATGTGTTAGTTTTCGTAAGTGTTACAGACATAGTGCAGAAGTTTCTTCTGGAGCAAGCTCTTATAAAGTGGCTTGACCTAAAATATGAATCCAAACTTCCTGCTCTTTGTCTCTAATGAAGAAAAGTGATATTTCTTTGGTTTTGTAAAACAAATGTGTTCTATATTTTTGCAGATTTTAGATTTTTTACTGATTGGATGCTCCAAAATTAGTAAGGTCTTTGCCACATAGGAAGCTTTTGAGAGACTGTAATGAACCACATACCTAAACAAAGTAAGAAAAATAACTAAAGGTTTATTCTGAAATTCTCTGAATGGCATAAAATTTTAGCCTTCTAATGTACTTCCTTTGATAGAAGCAAAATTGGTGCTGTTTATTGCGATGGTAGAGAAGTATTAACTTCTTCTAAAACAAAATCATCCAGACTTAAAAAAAAAAAAAAAAATTCAATATTTCTTTGCAGGCTGGGAGCACAGAGTAAAACCCCAGGGCCTTAAAACTTCAGCTCTGCCTAAAGCAGTTTACAAAAAATACTAAACTGCAATCAATGTAAATAAAATTCTTAGCGCTACCCTGAGACTGGAAAAAAAAAAATCTCAGGCTAATAAGGAATACGGTTTGCATATGCTGTCGGAAAGGATGTCATCCAACTGAAGTTTCAGTTTAAATGAGGTCACTGTGTAACTTGGACCCATCTGGCACAGAGCAAGCTGCTTTTCTTGTTTTTCTAGTATAGTTCTCACTGCCTTACTTAAATCGAGTTGATAAACTTAATGCAACTGTTTCTATGATCCTAGATAAAGGATTGAAATGTTATTGAAACTTTCTGACTGTAGTAAGCTTTAGGATTTTAACTGCACTACTGTGTTTGGTGACTGTGTCAGTCGCTTGCTTTTGTGTGTTTGCGCCGCCTTCAGTATCTTAGCAAAAAAAAAAAAAAAAAAAAAGAGAAAAAAAAACCTGAAACCACCCCCCCACATTCCATTTCTTGCACTTTTTGAGCTCTTTCAGTATTCTTTTGTGTCTTCTGAGCATTTTCAGATACGACAGGCAATAATTCTGTTTGTGACACTGGAAACATCTCCCGCTCCTTGTGATGTGTGTGTTGATTCCATTTGGTCGGGTGCTACTGTCCCTATCCTCCCCTCTGACATAGCCCTTTTTTCCAGAACATTTGTAACTTGTAATACAAACAAGTGACAGCAGCAGTGATGCATTGTCAGTTTCTGAATATCATCATGCTTCTCATATCTAAACATGTCAAGTTTTTTCTCTGTAACTTCTGTAGTCTGTGATACTGGTCATAATACTGTCTACATTCCTACACAAAGAAAAATTTCTATCTTGGAGGAAATCTGAGATCAATAGAGTAGAGGATTTTGTTGCTATGCTTGTAACAATTAGAAAACTTTGTATTTAAAGTTTATTCTTGGTCATTATTTATTATTATAATACATCAGTTGACAGAACTTTATTCTGGTATAGAAGTATTAAAAGTTGTTTTTTCAGCAATGACTGTTTTCTTTCTGCTGTTAGAATAAAAACGTCTTTGAAGCAGTACAGTTTTATCCAGTGTTTTACGCAATAAAACCTCTACCTCTGAAAAAAAGTTTTCCTACTTGCTTATGTTTATTAGGAACAGTTAAAACATTATTTTCTGCAGCTTTGTCAGATTAAAAAAAAAATTAATGTCAGTAAATTCACAGTTGTTAGGCAGTTACTGGAGTGTATTATGCTGGGTGTGTGTGCTCAGTCCACTTATTAATCTGAACAAATCTATATACAGTATATACATATATATATTATATATATTGTGCTTAATTAAAAGACTGTGGAAATCTGTTTTAGCATGTAGTAATAATTGTTTTATATACTACTACTTATGTACTATAGAAAAAGTCTTGGGGTCTATCAAGCTTTGATTTGAAAGTGTTTGAAGTGTGTATCATACACTATGATGTATAAAGTCATGTTTTCACATTAAAAAAAATTGTTTGTATAGATCATATATTTGGCTTTAGAAAATTGTGAGGTGGTTTATTGTTATGGTGCATGTTAAGAAAGCTGCCTACACTTCAAAGAATGTGCAAGTGCGAGAGCGCTCCCATTCTCCTGGATGAATCTTTATTCTTCCTGTTTAAGGTTCTATTTGCACAGTTGAAAGCAAATAAATTAAAGGATTTTTCACTTCTTAGAAAAAGTAAAGATGATTAACATCAAAAAAAAGATGCACCAAATCTGAGAAGCTGCAGCAAGTGTGGGGAGGAGAGAGGAACATGGCCTTGCACAAAAAAAAGCTAAGAACGAAAACACATTTGGAGAAGGGAAATTTTAATATTAGATGAAGCCAGTCGTAGCCACAATAATAATGTTATGCTGTAGCTTGAATTCTCCAGTAGAAAAAGGTACAAAAATTGTCTTAGAAGAGTTAAGAATTAAAGCGTATCATCATGGAAGTTCAGTTATTCAGTGACTGAAAGTTGCAGCGAGGAGTTGATGTTACTCGTGGATTGGTGCAGTGTGTGCATGGCAGGGTGAATTGCGGAGATGGTGCCAGATTCACTAGTGTCAAATGTCACAGGGTCTCTTCTTCATCTGCAGAGAATAAAATCTGTAATGCATCAAATTGAAATCAAAATCCAAGAAGTTAATGAAGGATTTTTGTGTTTTGCAAAGTTTAGGTCTTTCACACCCTCTCTTGTGGCAACCTGTCCTCTTAGGCACAAAACTGTAGCACGTAAAAATGTTGCCTGAGGATGGATGAGCTCCAGGCTTAGAGCTGAACTCTGCCTCACTACGGGATCATTGTCCTTTCAGGTAATCACTGTGCCCTGGACCCAGGGAAAAATAACTGTTTGGGGTGAGAGGTGGGGGGTCTCCCAAAGATTTTCCAGCCTTCTGGTTTCAATAGACAAGAAATGAAAATGTGAAAGCCCAATTAAGGAGCAATGACCGTCTCATTGCACCTCTGTGGAAATGCTTACAAATGCAATCTACTTTATGGTCCCAAATGTATGCTCGGAACCGGGCATTAAATGGTACATATATCCTCTAGGAAACACTAAAAACGACCACCAAGTGGCCTTGTACCACAAAGTGTGGCATCAGCCGCCAAGGCAGTCCATGGGAAAGAAGGTCTGAAAGAGAAACGCGGTTGTCTCACCTAAGCCTGTTTGTGGAGATTTTTGTTACCTGGCAGCTGGTCGGCAGTCTTCCTAATGCAGATGGTGGGTGTCTTGACAAGAGTCTTCCCACCTAACATCAGAAGGCTGCTCTCAGCTCTAAGATAATGTTTCTTGTTGAAACTTTTATAAGGACTATAACCCCTCTGTCTACTGTAATTTGGGAATTGAATATTTCCCCTCTCTGTTTAACATCTGTATTGTAACAGTATATTATAAAAATCTCACCTTGTGTATTGTAAGCATGATCCCAGTGAAATTATTCTTAAGTATTGTGTTTTTCATTTCTGGATATCACTGCTTGGTATGATCCACCACAGTGGAAGTATGTTTCCGTGGGGAAGCCCAAGGAGGGGGAGGAGGAAAGGTAAAGCTGTGGCATAGTGTCATATTAAAAATGTCACCCAGCTGAGCATTATAGGGGCTGTGAGAAGTTCTGCAGCTCCTCACCTGTTGGTGTTGTATTGTTTGGGGGCTTTTTGTTGTGGATTTTTTAACCAAAAGGGTCTCAGAGAACAGGGAAATTGCAGGAAAAGAGGAAGACGAAAATTTAAATGATCCCAGAGTGAACTGTTTTGCTGTTAATACAGAAATACAGAGCAAGACACATTTAATGGGCTCTATTTTTTATTATACTATGCTGAATAATTAAGTTTGAGGCTAAGTGTCACATAGATTTATCTTTTAATTAAAAAAGCATGGTTCACGCATATTTGAGTGGTAGTCCAAATAAATGCAATATAGAAATTTATGTTTGTTTATCTAGGTGTTAATTACCTAGAGATTGTTCTGGATTACTTCTTTTTATAAAGTGTCATAGGCTCATGTCACAAGTAATAAAGCTTAACAGTGGAACCTTATCAATTTGCTAACTATAACACTAGTGTGACCTGGAGGAAAGGAGAAAAAAAACCCAACTTTGGAAAACGTTCTCTGCATGCACCCCATTCAACACATAAAAACTGCGCAGTGAACAAAGCAATCATTTTTAAAATGTTCTCGTAAGTAAAAGTACAAATATATCTTCAGTGTTTTACAGCCTTTCATACATGTAATTATTTATATAACATACTGTTATTTATGCCTGTGTACTACATGTTGTGCAAAGACAGACATGGTAAGCAACAAAATGTAGTTTACCTGGTGGGCAAGCTATTCATTTAATGTATGAAGTAACACTTGCAAAGACTGAACACTATATTTAAAGTGAGATGTAGCAGATGTAATTTTCTTAATATTTTAAAGGTTTTACAGTGTTGCTAGCAACCAAGAGGACGGGAAAAGCAAAATGAAGTCTAAAGATAAAAGATCATGCATTTCAGTGGCGCAAAAAGAGGGAAAAATTGTGTACAGACACAAATTGTTCATCAAATTCTCTGTCAGTCTAGTTTTTTCTTTGTTTATGACCAGAATTTATATTACTGCTCCACCGAGCCATGTGGAAGGATGCTGAGCACAGGCAGAGAAGGCAAACTTCACAGCACATGCAACTGAGGGGCTCTCCACTGCTAATGTAAATCAAATGCCATCCACCATATCACCCCAGGGGAGGATCTGCCCCCAGGATTTGAAAGACTGGGAAATCTTTATGTTTTTCTCATAGGTGCAAACACCCTTCTCTTTGGGGTTAATTATTTATGCTTTTCTTAGAGTTCTGATGATTTAAAATAATACCAGGTTTCTATGGCACTGTGTTGTGCAGCAGATGTATCTGAGAACCTTCACTTACTGATATTACAAAGAAATCAATGAAAATTACTCGTGCTCACAGTCATTAATTCTTACTTGATATACAGATTCTCAAAATGTGAAGAAGGCTGGAAACAAGGGTTTCTTCTATTTATTACACATCAGTTACCTGTATAGACATAGATACCGCAAGCTTTGTCTCATGTGCAGGCAGTAGTAGTAGGTAAGTTACATCTCAATAGATGAGGTTGAAGGTAAATCTGATCTTTAAAAAAAGCTGCTGAATGTGTGATCCTTAGTGATAACCGAAATATTTTAAATTTTAAAGGACTGAAATTGATACATATGTAATAATTATTCACATATTCACAATGTTCACATATTCACAAATATTCACATATTAATTCACATTCATTCACATATGTAATAATTATACATATGTAATAAGTCTGTGTGTATATACACAAACATATACAGGCTGCAAGTTTTCTTCTAATAGGACCCTGATTTAACCCCTTAACTCCATATTTAGTGTCCTGATGTGTCTGATTTTCAACACAGTAGAGAAACCAATAATGGATATTCAGCATTTACGAGCATCAGCTAGTTACTGAGGAGCATAGATATGGATCAAGGGGTTGAAAGTCTGAGCCATGGGATGTGATGAATCACTGTAGCTTCCGAAATTCCAGCTGCATAAAGTTGAAATAATTTGATGCTGAATCAGGCCTCTTATTAATGAAGCTAAAAAAAACAAAAACAAAAACAAAAACAAAAACAAACAAACAAACAAACAAAAAAAAAAAAAAAAAACACCCAACAAACTTCTATTTGAAAGAGAGAATTTGTGCAGAAAACATGTCCTTAAGTTGTGTGAGATATTGAGACATAGAATATGTGATTTCTCTTTAGGTTGTGCCACTGTGCTTCCTTATTATTTTTAAGATTTTATTCTTGGGGGATTGTTTTCTCAATTGTTTTCTGTTTGAAAGAAGTTGATGCATGAATGAGTGAAACACAAGGAGTAATAAAGAAAAATGGCGCTATTAATCCCAACAGAGAAAATCTCTCTTTTGTTAAAAATCTCTCACACAATATCTGTGACTGTGGTACATCTGTCTTCACTAGAGAATTACTGCTCCTTATTTGTGCTAGTCCTTTCCATGCTGCCAGTGGAAACCAACACCCAGCGCAATGTGAACAGCATTTGGTAAGGGTCTGCTCCCAGGGAAGATAACTGGTGATTTTCTAGAAAAAAGGTCTGCTGTGAAAAATGTAGGTATCTCTAAAGCTACTTATGATCAATCAGTATTTGCCTTGCTTTTGCCAAAGCAAGGGGTACTTACCCCATGAAGCAATGTGTTCATATCTGTGTGCCGATTGCCATTTGTGTTGGTGTGTCTCCTCTCAAACCTTACTGGTGGTACTGGCATCACCAAACCCAGCTCACCTATGCACTAGGAAAAGTTTCATTTTCAATTAGCTTTGAAAAACTGGAAGGCTTGTTCATTTTTTCCAAAGCCATTGATCCACCCCATGCTTCCACTGAGCTAAAGCCTCCAAATGCTATTGATTTATGGGAGAAACACCTTGCCCTTAGTATTATAAATGATGATCCTTTAACACCTACTCCTTCCCTCTCCTTCCATGGGTGTTAATGGCAGAACATTTCTGATGTTCAGAAGGAGCAGAGCCACTACCTGAGTGACCTGTTGGTGCTCAGCGGTATTTGTTTAGTGGAAACACTGTCACCTTCCCATGGCCTTATGGCCATGTTAATTTTCAGTTCACTTCAGGGAGTTCAGTAATCTCTGCCTGAACAAGAGTCAGTTGAGCAACCTCATGCATTGTCGATTAAACCTTAAATGCTTAAACTAATGCAAAAAAGTGCCCAATCCTGTCACTATTTCTGTTTGACAAAAGCAGGAGGGGAATCTGGACAGGTTGCCCCGTGCTTTGGGCTCATTTTGGGAATGATGGCACCCAAAGGTGTGCCTTGCGTGGGTACAGCTGCTAAACTCCTACTGCTTGGGTAGGGGCTGAGATGCTGATTTACTGTCTGGTACTTGCCAGTCCCACCCCCAGGACTGTAACACAGCACTTGGCATCCAGCAATTGCCCAAACACAGCCTGTGTAAAGAAGTGTGATCTTGCTTGCTTAACCCAAATTGGAGAACAGTGTCTCCACAGAATACCAAGCCCTCATTTCTTCCAGTTAAAACCATTGCTAATCTCCAACTAACATCAAAAGCACTAAGGCTGGGAGGCAGTAATTTTCACTCCAGTGAGAATGGAAAAGTGAGCTAATGTGGGACAGTATTTGGCTCGGAGATGAAAATTAGAACTCATTAAGTCTTTATTTTCAGCACACACTGAAAATACTGTTTTCCTCCAATACTTCAGAAACTTTTATTTCAAAGTACCGCATTAAACAAGGGATAACAGAGTAAATGCTGTACACAGGCATATGCTTTATTCCTGTACACTGGCCATCTCCTTGCCCCCCAGCACTGTCTCAGACCAGGTAGGTGTCAGCCAGCTTTTGTCTGTAGGTGAGGAGGACACAGTTTCAATTTTGTCAGACAAAAACAATGCAGAATACAGCACATATTGTTCTACATACTGATTTCTCCTATTTGGTCAAATAATTCCTTCCAAATCACATGGGTGGAAATATCATAAGAAGAGCGGATGAATCATGCATGTACCAAAGACCTAGCACCACCTTCAGACAGAGCTTCAGGTCAAAGGAAAGGCGTGTTTTCCTAAGAAGATGGCAAACCACCAGGCTTGGAGAGGAGGGATGCAGGATAGGATGACTTCTGGTGAGGTGGGGTTTGAAGCTGGCCCACGTGGGACCCTGGGTCCCTGCTTAGCCCCTGCCCCGGGCAGAAATGCCACCAGACCATGACACAATGGCCCAGGAAAGGTGCTGAGCTGCATACTCCTCCCTTATGCCCCAGAGAGCTTGAGCCTCCGACAGGCAACCCCAGACCCACACTTGTAGGGCAAGTCCCAACACTGAGTTGTGTCCCAGGATGGGGGCAGAGAGACAAGAGGAGAAAAAGGGAGAAAGAGGAGACATCAAGATCATCTTCCCTTCCTTCCTGTAGTGATGTAATCCCTAATTTTCACAAATGAGGAAAAATATTCACAGCGCCTGTCTAAGTATTTGAATTTACCACCATGTTTCCTCTGTGCATTAAAAAAAAGGCAAAAAATCTAACAAATCCAACCCATAGTAAATTCAAATACTGAATTGTAATGTTTCCTTGGTTGCTATTTCTTAGTAGCAACCAATGTGTTAATCACTAGTATATAATTAGATGTCATTTTGGAGCAATTCAAAATCAAACAAAATCTCAACATGCTCTGAACATGTTGTGAAAGTTTACATTACAATTAATTTATGATTACCCAAATGTGCATCCAGTGATCTTAAGTCTTCCTTCATACATTACAAGGAAAAAAGACAACTTCTGTTTCCACACACCTTAATGCCAGAAGGCCCCCAGAGAAAAGGCTCTCCTTTAGATAAATGTATTATTTAAATTCTGTTTAAATAGCTAAGCATGAGATGAGGAAATGAGATAAATTTGATAAACTAGCCCCAGCGTATCCTTGGACCTATCTCTCTTCTTTTTCTGTTTTTGGTTTCTGTAAGCATTTGGTTTTTCTTTGCTGTCTCCTCAGCAGATAGAAAATTAAGGGGAAACAGTATTTTTTCATTTCACACCAATTCACTAGAGCCATGAGTTAATTTCAGCACATTTTCCTGAAGGTGAAAAGAAGTGCATATCCTTTTGTCCCAAGAGCAAGCCATTGCCATGAACTGCTGAGTGTTCCCAGCCCTGTCAAAATCAAAGGAACAAGGATGGCTAGTGAGTCATGGGAAATACTGGATGCATTAGTGAATACAGCCAATATGCTGAATTATGGTTGCATAATAAACATACAAGCTGTTGTATTAGGACAAAGCTACAGTAATCACGGTAAGTAAAGTTTTAAAAGCATTCACCCTCCTATCCTTTGTTGAAAACAGGGGTAATGTACATAAAAAGTTTAACAAGTGGCTGTGCTTTATTTCTCTCCAGCTAGAACAGAGAAAACCTTGCTACTTCTGTTATAACAAGCTGCCAGCTGATGTCTAGTCTTGCTCTTTTAGTAT
This sequence comes from Morus bassanus, assembly GCA_031468815.1. Classification (NCBI taxonomy): domain Eukaryota; kingdom Metazoa; phylum Chordata; class Aves; order Suliformes; family Sulidae; genus Morus; species Morus bassanus. Next base: position 33,014,183 of record CM062573.1, read on the forward strand.
GTATCCTTTATATGCAAACACAAAACAGGGAGGAAGATTATTTTGGGTGTGAAGAGAGAAAGTTGTTTTATGCTTTAATTGCTCATAATGAGCATGGCAAATGCTGAAAGATGCAAGGAAAAGTCTTGTCCAATATTATAGTTCTTTATTACCTTAGGATCCCATCTTCCTAACTATTTCAAGGATGTTGTTAGCAGAGGAAGGCATATTTTTATTTAACATCTTTATTAATGAGCTAAAGAAAGAAAGAAGTAAACACACTAATTACATTTGCAAATGACAGTACATTAGTAGCTATTGCAAACATCACTGAGGACAGAAGTAACAGAGGAAAAAATGGGCAAGAATAAAATTTTAACCTGAAGAAACACAAATTCAGGTCTGAAAGCAAAAATACTCCATGTTTAGACAAGCAACAGTAGAAAGCAACACTGAAGCAGTAAAGATGAGGGGGTGAGGGGGCCAGAGGCAGGCAGGGGCAAGCAGCTGGGCTCCCCAGCGGCTCGACAAGGAGCCCTCAGGAAGGGGCTGGGAAGGGTGTGGGGGTATTTTGGGGCATCAGCAGGCACCTCCCTAGCCCCCACTAGCAGAAAGCACGGGAAATAACATTTTTCTTTTTTTTTTTTTTTTTAAAGAGGAAAACCTGACCACCACAGCTGGAACTCAGAAATGGGCAAAGATCAGCAGTTAAAGCATGGGTTTCCCTGGTGCACTGGGCTGCACAGGCAGGTCTTCCCAGCTGGGCACAGTCCTGCCTGCATCCAGGTGCTGGGGACTAGCCCAGCCCAGGCCCAGGTGTTTGCAATGGCCCAGCCCTGGGCTATAAAGGGGTGAGGCGCAGCAAGGGCTGCCTGCTGGGAGAGGTGTAGGCAGGCTGTAGGGGTATCCTGCTGGCTTCTGGGGTGAAGGAAACAGAGGGGCTGTTTCCATGTGTGTTTTTTCATGTCAGAGGGGACCCTCATGCGGCAGGTTCTTTGTTGGTTGTGCATGTAAGTGCCTAAACAGCAATGGTTAAGAGGGAAGAGAGCTATATGGGGATGGTCTGAAAGAATCCAGGAGCAATGAGATAAAACTGAGTGAAGGCAAACTTCCCAAGTGCAGCTCTTCTAAAATCTTTAATAAGCTCCCAGGAGAACTGGTAGATGAGCAGTCACTCCAGTGACTTAAAATTAGACTGGATACAACAGGGAGTAATGTGCCTGTGTCTAGTGTCAGAGGGGCAGAACCCCCTTGGTGCTGAGGGGGAGTGTCTGGGCTCCCTCCTGCAGACTGCTGCTGCCTCCTGTGGGATGTGCTGTGGGGTCGGTGTGCTCCTCGCTTACCTGCTTGGTTTGTGGCAAACGTGGCTTTCCTGGCTTAGCTGTACAGCTGCTGGTTATTGCTGCTTAATTTCACAAAAGTTGCAAACTATAATTAGTTAAGGGCTATCTAATGAGTTATAATGCAGGAAGCAACTACAGATGCCTATATACTGGTGAATGACACTGTTATGTGTTATCCTTACCCTGTTAATGATTTCAAAAGAAAAACTAAATCAACCTTCTCCCCCAAACCCCTGGAGCATGAATAACCTGGTGCAGCTCCTTTCCCAGAAACACTCCTAGAGACTTTAAAATTGCAGCCTTCTTACTTTAAGTTGTGGTATGTGGCTGTTTGAAGTTTTAGTAGCTGTGAGAGGGAGCAGACTTGCTGTCCTGAAGTACTCCCTTCCACTTCAGACTGGGGACAACATGTGCTGTACTAAAGTGTCCTGTTTTGACAGGTTGTGATGGAGCTGAGCACATCAACTCTCCAGTTGCTTGGCTGCAAAGGCAACAAGGACCGTGCACCTCGATGGCACTGTGTGAGTGATGACAATAACAGTTCAAGCTAATGCCAATCACAGTGGTGACTTTTGCTATAGTGTTACTTGTGCAGTGGCAATTGAATTGAAACTGCCACATCAGTTTGCATTAGGCCACTTAACAGCTGATGTGGTTTCTCACTAGCACAGCAAACGGGAGGGAGTGTGGCTCTGGTGAAGCCCCTGAGAAGTCTGACTGGGAGCACAACTGCACTCAGCTGCAGAAGTTGTAAACTGGCTGCCTGGAAAACAACTTCCTTTGAAATTTCAAATTTAAAACTTTTTTACCCTGCCCCTAAAGAATGGTATGGTGGGAGCCTGTGAGTGTTCAGCTGCAGAGCTGTCTTTCTGCAGCTGGAGCAGCTCTGCTGAGTATTTGTGGTGTCCCCAGCACACCCAGGGCTTTGCACCTGTGTCACAGGGTGGGAGCAGCAGAGGTGGATGTGGATGGCAGCATTGAGCTCTCCCTACCTGGACCTTGCTGGGGGCAGAGAGTTGCCATAAGATGGGTATTTGTCCTCAGTCCAGCATACTACCTGCAGTGGGTGTAAAGGAGGGGATTTCCCCTGAAGCTCGGGGGCACCTGGTTTGGGGCCAGAACCTGGTTTATGTCTGGTGGTGTCTGGTTGGGTCTGTGCTCCCCGCCTGTGCGCACTCTCACCTTGAGGTGGGAGGATCAATATCTCATTACCTATGGCTCTGCTTCTCCAGAGCCTCACATTTTGTGGGGTTTAATGTAATATCCCCGCTCTTTTAAACTGCAATATCTGAAACACTGATGTGAGCAGCATAAATCCATTTTTTTTTAGTGAGGTGACTTAGCTAAGTGTCTTTATTTTTTCCAGTTGTAGAATTGTTCTAATGCTTCTTTTGACCAGCCTTGGCTTAAAAAAGACTTTATCTTTAAAAATCCAATTTTACAAACAGTTAGTCTTTAGTGTGGACTGTTGCTTTTTAGTAATTTTGGGGAGAAAATTAATGGCTGATATATTTAATTTTCAGACACAGCTACTGCATGTTTAAAGTGTCTTTTTTTTATAATTTTATTGTCAACAGTATAGGTTGAACATTGCAGAGATACTGCCCTTGCAGGCTTGTAAGATTAAAATCATGGTATTTCTGAAGGGTCTGTTAAAGTGTCTGTGGAGATATCTGCTACTGCATAGCTCTGAACTAATTCAATGAATATATACTTTAAATATCAGTACAACAGCTTGTTTTCCAACTAGACAGAAAGCTCTAATGTTAGTATTCTTACCTCGAAAGAGGAGCTGAGCATGCTTAGCTTTCATTTTACTTCTTTCTTTAAATATGGCTAAAGAGCAAAGGCTCTGAATCTACGTAGTGTAACTTGAAACTAATGGGTAATTAATGTACAGTCAGATCTGCGATAGCTCCAGGGTATGGGTACCTAAATTTTGCCTCTCTTCCCAGGACCTACTTTCATTGAATCCTTTTATATCTGTATCTCTCACTTACATGGGTTAGCGTGTGTTTAAGCTGTGAATAATGGTTGAATTCATTCCTGCATGGGCAATACTGTATTCCTTTAAAGTAGATCATTATTCTGTGTGGAATAAATAGTGTTACCCAGTTGATATGCTTTAAGGCTAATGAACCAAAATCTACCATCTAAGAAGCCAGATAACAAGACATGTTTCTCCACTGGTTTCGTCTGATATATTAATTAATGAAAACCAAGATTCCTCTCTGAAAGGGAAATACACTTCTGCAATTCCTATCTGGTTTCAGGAGTTTTCTTCACTCTTACTCCTTAACACTTGTTAATGTGCATAGCAGGGGAACAAGTCTCCCAGTGATCTGGGTAATGAAGTGCTTTTGCGTGCTCTGGGTGTGTGTGTGAAAGTCAGCCCCTTGAAGCCGTGATGGGAAGCAGCCTGGCCCACGGGCAGGGGCAGGCAGGAGTCCAACACTCCTGAACTCCCCTGGTTCTGTCCTGCCTGGCTCTCTGCACTGAAGATATTTTTGCTGTGTATTTGTTATGGCAGTGCCTGAGGCCCGTCAGGCATGGGAAAGCAGTGTTTGTCTGCACAGGGAAAGTTAAGCATTGCCTCAGTGTGGATGGAGATCTGGGTAGGAGGAAGGAGCTGAGGACAGGAGGTGGAATGCAGAGCAAGGTGCTCCCAGGCAGGTGAGCCCCTTCCTCAGCAGGCGTTCACTGGGAACATGTCCCCATGGCTGTGAGAGGAGACCTTCCAGCACTGGCCAGTGAGAGAGTGTGGGTACCCTTAGGTGCTTAGGCAAGGGCAGAGCACTGGTGTAGGTGGGGCCATGAAAGTGCTGCTGAGGGAAGGTGAAGGCCAGCAACAGCTTTACACTTCTGAATCTGGGAACATGATTCTCCCTGGTCTGTGCTTATGTCATGGTTTAGAGTCCTGCCAATTCCAAACACGAGAACCTCATAAACCTGGTTTAGGAGGCATGGGATTAAGTGAAAAATATAGAAAGCAACTTTGTTATAGTTTTTTGACTCTTTAGGATATATTGGCTGCAAGCTAAAGCTTCCTTGCAACTGTCAGCTGGATGACTACCTCTTCAAAACAAAAGCAGATCTCAGACTTGGGCTTTAAGTAGATCAAGGCTGTGGGGACAATTGAATGCCAAGGTGTGGTGGCATTTATTTGGAGATTGAGCAAAAAGCCATCTGTGGCTTAAAAGAATGGAGTATGCTTACAAGAGTATGATCTGTATGCATTTTCCAGAACAAATGGCTACCAGAATATGTCATAACACGAAATTGCACAGAGGGGAAAGTGTTTGTAGCATCTTTTCTGTATGTTTTTCCAGTCTGAGGAGTTTTCTGACCCCCCCTGTTCTGTGGCAGGCTGCTGCTCCCTTGAAGATCACCTCAATTCCATGGGATCTTCTAACCAGGGGCACGCTCCAGCAAAAACACCTGAAATACTCTTTGGTGTTGGCATTGCCCTGTAGCATTCTGCCTTGTATTGCGAGTTATTCCCTTTGGAGTCCAAGTACTGAGAGTTATTACATCTTTAAAGGCCTGCAGACTTTGAGGAAAAGTAATTGGTTTGTTGCTCCAAACCTCTTGGTGGAATTATGTGAGAGAAAAAAAAGCTTTTCAACTTAATTTTCTATCTATATTTGGAGCTGTTGGCATGAACTCAGCCTGTACCATATACCCACAAGCTCCTCAAATGTGTGCAGCTGAGTATTACTACAGCATATCTAGTTGGGATAGCCAGTAGGACTCTTTGCTAGGTGCAAAAGTTCTCTGCTGAACAGCTTTTTTATACAGTACACAGCAAGTCTGTTTTATATCGTTACTAGTAAGTGGTTCAATTGCAATTTTACGTTACTGTAAAAGCTGAATAATGCTGTATGTTAACTATGCATCATCCTTTTCAGGAACAAAAGGAACCAAGTCCCAAATCATATCTTCTCCTGTTCTGACTTTGTGTATTTCCTTGTTTATTAAGCTGCAAAAGCCTGCTTTTGTCGTGCTACAAAACTTCCAGATTCATCAGTTGTAGTTTTGGGAGCCACTGAGACATCTTAGTCTTTCATCTACGTCTAAGGGCAAATGTGCTGTTGCAGTAGACGAAAGCCTGAGGCCCTGGTAAGGAAGGCCAAGGGTTTCTTTCTGATGGTTTTACACAGGCTGTCTGCTGCAATCAAATGCCATCATCCTCCAAAGTCTTCTGGCTCATGCACCAAGCAAAGCAGGTGCTCTGCAGTGTCAGGACGGATGGGGTGAACAACACTGTGGTGTCTTTTCTGATGACTCATTGCAGAGGACTTCTTGGGGACAAACTTGCATAGCAACAAAATATGTAATAACAGGTGAATGGGGTGTGTTATATGGTCCTTTTTCCAAAGTTTCATCGCTCCAATATGAAGCTTTAAAGTATGATGCTGAAATGAACAGCCTTAATGGTCTCAATCTAATTCACTCTGTGGTCTCACTGAGCCAGATGGACTTTGTCCTTTTCCCTTGCCTGGACAGTCAGGAGCACCTGATTTGTTCTGTGTGGTACTTCTAATGGGCATCTTATGTCTTCATTGGTGGGCAGGAGGAAAACCATGATGGGTCCCTCAGTCCTGCATTGTCCATAAGCACCATCTGGGAACAATGGAGGACAGCTGGACCACCAAATGCTTGTAAAAGCTGCTGCTTAGTCAAAGTAGGGGAAAGCTAAAATCTGCTTGAAACACCCCTTGCAGTTCTGAAATATCACTTCTCTTGTCTAAGTGCTTTCCCAACTGCTTCAGCCCTTTCCTTCTCATGTTTCCCTTCTCACCAACATGAATTTCACAGGGTGGTTTTATCTGATCTATGGCACAGATTCATTTTTCCAAGTTTTTGTGCTAAATGACTTGGCAACTCCAGTCTTTGAATAACTTGCTTGTAAAGGTGGAATTGTATGGATCTCCCAAACCCATCACTCTTCCTGGAATTTAACATTGAAATAATTCAGTTCACAGTTTAATCCAGTGAATAATGTCTGCTAAGATCTCTGCTTACAATTCTAGGTAGGGGAGATCAAGAAAATCCAGGTTAAATATACCCCTTGTTCTGACAGAACCCCTCTGGACTTTCACTAAACTACCATCAAAGGGAAGCTTACTCCTTTGAGGTCTAAACCAGCCTGTTTTTCCAGTGAGTCTTATTGATTGAAGCTGGAGTAGGACTGAGCCCTGCAGCTGCAGAGCTGATCTTTGTATTTGATGATATTGACAAAAATTTTGAATAAATCAAAGGCAATGTAGGTACTTTAGTAAAACATGGTTGGCCTATTTCCAGACACTTTCCTGGGTTTCATTAGACCTGGGCAGGTGATTCTTCAAGAAATGGTGATTTCAAGTTATCCTTCAATGTTCTTCAGCTGTTGAATCTAATGACCTTTTTTAAGTGACAAATATGTAAGGGGCTGGATCTCTTACTACATAAGAAATCACTGATCTATTAGTTCAGATATTGGAACTGGAAGTAACATGCAACTTTCTGCTTCTGACTTCCATTAAATATGGCCAAATTGTATTAGATCATCATCTATAATTAGGCCAATTTTTCCTAATCTTTGTTGAAATGGGTTCAATCTGGTTTACAAATGAACACTCTTCTTTTTTTTTTCATAGGCTGCAAGCTTTCCACTGTCCAGTAATACATGAATCAATTCAATAGTAAGCTAATGTATTGCACATGCTTCATATTTAGGTAGTTTTAGCCTTAAATGATTATCTCCAGGCTTTCTGTTCTTCCCTGTACATAGCATGTGTGTGGTGTAAGTGTTTCTGTGTGGTAATGCAGCCATTAGAACTTTTTGATGCCCTTGTGAACCTCTGCAGTAAGGTTCTTAGGACCTAAGGACTGCTTAATGCACCCATGTTTAGGCTGATTATTAGTACTCAACAGAAGCTACCCGGTAACTATGGCTTTTGTTACACCATGGCAGCTGAGTAAGCCCGTGCTGTACATTATCAGATTACAAAACTCTACTTACCACTAGCATTTTTCCTACACTACACTTTCTTTCTCATACCTAAATATGCTCGTACAGAACACTTGTCAGATCACTCTAAATCCTGAATCCTTTCAGCAATGACACAGAACTCTTCTGATACTACTTTTCAATCAGTCTTAATTACTACTCAGTCTAATTTCAAGGTCTCCTTAGGTGTTGGTATTAGCTAATATTCGGTAAGTAAGGCAAAAGATAATGCTGTCAGTCTCATTTGCCTTTCAAGTTAGTATCTATCTTTTCCCCATAGAACACAGTAGGGCTAAAACCTTCTTGTTTAGCTTGGGGCAAAACACACCCTGCAAAAGCTGAGAAATAATCTAATTTTTTCAATGAAAGTCACTGCCAGTCAAAGAAGCTCTTACTTATTGTTAGGGTATATAAAAAAATGTACAAATACTGGTAACCTCAGCTTATGTACAAGATTATGAAAGAAAACCAAATTAAGGGAGGATATTCATGAAGCCTTTGAAATAATGAAGGAATGGCGAATGCTGCTTCATTTTAATGTTCTGGAGTTACTGAAAATGAGGAAACTATTGTTACTTTCATTGGATAAGTTTCTTAGTTTTTTAACACAATACTTATGCTGCTCAATTGTCTCTGTTATAAATAGCCTCTCAGAAATCTGTGTGGGTCCCTTTTTTAGTTTAGATATTTAAAACATAAGTAGCCTGGAAGTAGCTAAATACCAGTGCTACATGCAACTTCATCAAAAGGCAGAAAGAAGGTGCTCAAACACTGGATCTCCTCTTCCTCCCAGGAAAGAGTTAACACAAAGAAATAAAATCAGATATGTGTAGCCTCCAGACGTCCATTAAAGTGCAGAATGCTGTTTTCTATCACAGATTATATGCCAGATGTTCAAACTATCTCTAATCATTGCAGATGTAATGGAGTAGAATGTTGCAGTTTGTGAGTTTACTGGCATTAATTCTGTATACTGCACAAGGGAAAAGATTTTAAATATATAATTATATCTCATTAATACTCAGGTTTTATTTCCTTTCAATGGAACAGGACTTATTAAAGCAACCGTTTACCGCATGTTTTCTTTTAGTGTTTGGCCCCAGCATAATCCTGTGTGCATTGTACGTGTAAATATGTACTAACCTGAGTATATAGAAACATACAGTGCTGTATAAAATTTTACTGGTACAAACCCCCACCTCTTACATGCATGAGATGTTTTTATAATGTAAATTGACAAGGAAAAAGATTTTACTTATACAGTACTGTTCTAACCACATGCTATCTTTTTATGGAAAACAACTGTAAAAAAAATTTTTAATTATATTTATTCAGTTATGCTAGAAGAAAATTGTGCAGATATGTGAAACATGTTAGGCTACTTTCATGCCCTCTGACTGCTGCAGTCTTGCCCCAGTACCAAAGGCAGATATTACAGTGGTGAGAGTGACTCACTGAGGTTTTTTTCTTTGGTATTATTCAGTATGCCAAATGCAGGAAAGCTGGTCCTGCCCTGCCTCCTCCCTTGCCCCCAAATGCAAACTGAGTGAAGGGACAGTCCTACTTTTTTACACTTCCTTTCTTCTGTCTTCCTTTGTATCCTTTGGGGCTCAGCTCCCATCAAATGGTGTCCACAGGGCCCAGTGTTTCCTTTGTCCTTCATCCTCTGCTGGGGCTTCCTATCCAGTGCGGAGTTCAGCCACATATGAAAGCCTCTTTACATCCTGTATCTATTGAAATCACTGCAAAAGTGTTCATTGTTCTCAGTGGGCCATGGACTTTGCTGTCCTCTGAAAGACAGTGACAAAGCTGTGAGTATGAACCTTGTGGGGGAGTTTCTACATCTGCTTTCAGATACAGGATCTCAATTATGATTTCCCCAGGAGCCATCCTTCATTTATATGACAATTTTTGTCTTCCAGCTTTAACACGTAGCCTCAACCTATGTAAAACATACCCATTGTACCAAATGCAGAGTCCTTTCTGGGAGCTGTTTCTGCTCTGTTGTCATTGTGTCCAGCAGCTCCAAAAACACTGGCTTTCCCAGTCACATAGAGAGAGCAGTTGTAATTATAATTGGGTTTTCTTGCTGGAGACCAGGCAGCCAGTGAGGCTAAAAGGGAGTTTCCCTAAATCCCTGCTGAGGGCTGGTGCACAGGGTGGGACACCTGAGTGTCAGTGCTCAGGCTGCAGCTCAGGCACCTACTCCCTCCCACTGCTGCTCTGCAGCCAGTGTCTTGCTGAGACAAAAATATTTTGACTGCACCAAGATGGTGGTTAAATTAACTTGCTTGGACCCTTTTTCTGTGCAGAGATTTTCTTCAAAAATTCAAATCAAAGATTTAGTTGGGCAAACAGAAGCAGGTGCAGAATACCTTGTGCCTAGGTATGCTGGGGAGGCCCACTCCTGTGATGCAGTACTTGGCTAAAACAGGGGAACTGTTCCAGTGTTCTCTGTACCCTGGACATATGTACAGGGTTCAGGCAACTACCCCTGTCTTTTAAGGCTCTTCAGGCAGACACTACTGGGAGGACATAGGCATTTTGGCCAAGAACTGCAGGGAAAAACCTAGACATGCAGATGGTATGCATATACGAGTGCCACATCTCACAGTTCGGGAAAGCCAATAGAAGGAAACCTGTGGATAACTTCCTTTCTCCCACAACTCATTCATCTAATTACTTTGCCTTTTCAAATATCAAATAACAATAGTAAATTCTCAACTATTTCCTTGAAGTAAGCAACTATTATAAAGTGTAGTTTAGGCTCTGAAGTGGGCTGAGTGCTGCATGGATGCAGAGGTTTGCTTTTGTGGAACTTGCTGCTGTGTGCAAGTGTGCCATATCATACTGATTGCTTTGACTTTGAAAGGAATATCTTAATCTCCAATAAAATAGAATCGGGCAAGGGGTACTGGATAAAGTTCAGGTGTATTTAGAGAAACAGATATGTATGCAGGCAGTACAGTTTTGCTGCTGATATTTCAACATGATTTGTGTATGATATTCTTGATTAAGAAGAAAAACTGGCCATTTGTTCTACAAAGTTGCATGTAGGTACTCCTTTTAAACATAAGCAAGTGTCCAGCCTCACACAAACTGAACAGGGTTTGGAAAGCCACTGGGCTCCCCCCAGACACTTCATCTTGAAAGAAGACCATTTCAAGCACTTGATAATTTAGATTATATAAAGTATGTAGATATATACTACATAAAAGAAATAACACTACACAAGCCCCAGTATAAAATGAAGATTATCTTCAAGATTATTAATAGCCATTTTCATTTTGTATACTTTCAGATTCATTAATGCAATGCTTTTACACTAAGGCCTGTTTTTATGAATTTTCATGCTATGTGCATCATATTATATGCTGTAGCTAATAAAGTAATTAGCAGTTGAAATGCCATCAGATCCTATCCACTGAATTTGATAAGGAGTTAAATAGTTAAAAGGTAGAAAATGTGACTTGCTCTCTGTTCCATATGGTCCAGAGATGCAGAACATCAACTGAAATTTCTTTTTAGTGGTGCACAAGGATTAAGTCAACCAGGTAATTTGCTCTAAGAGTCAACAACACTCCTCATCAAAAAAAAAAAAAAAAGCCAACAAAAACCACCAACACAAACCCAACCTGGTTAGCAATCTCAAGAGCAAGGAGGTCAGGGATGTTCTCTTGATGAAGACCTGCAATGTCTGATAAGACGAGAGAGCAATTTTAAAATCAGTGCAATATTTACTGGAATACTGAAAATCATTCCTACTTTATTTAAAGGGATGTTTCATGGGTATCTATAAATAAAGGATCCCTTCCTTACGTGCCAGCCTTTCAGAAACAAGGCAAAGATGCGAGACAGCAAAAAAAGGTCTGACCATATCAGCACACAGTATGATAGACTGCACCTCCAACTGACACTTTCATTATCAGTAAATTTATGTTCCTATTTCAGTCTGTAATAATGACCATTCACAGCAAAAGCATGGTGGCTGTTAATGGACAGGAGTGGGGATAAAAATTCATTAATTAATGTGGAATTGAAGCATTTCCTCCACACGCTTTGAGCAGCCAAGTATTTCACAGCAGATCTTGGCACCCAAGTGCAGGTATAATAATTATACACAATTTTCAGTGATTAAAAGGTTGTAAAGTAATTTTAGATACATCTCAAAATTATTTATCTTATAAATGAGGATAGAGTGAATACGAGCTGAATCATAAGTATTACTGTTCAGAGCTGGGCTGAAGAGCTTGCAGGGGGAGATTCCTGCTCTTCAGCAGTGATGTCTCAGCTGCACCTCCATGGTGGTTACCTACTCATTTTCTGCCTTTCATTTTCTGAAAAGGCAGGTGACTCTGAATAGTATGATTTGCAACTATCCATGACATCTTTTATGTAACAGTAATTTAGGCAATGATATTCTGGTTCTAACAGTATGTTGCCCACTTTGATAACCAGCACGTTAGTATCCGCTGTTGTGGTGAGGATGGCAATCTTGCACATCACTCTGTCATTCTTCCCATCCGATTGCATTTACCCATCCATCTACCATGGATTAATTTCCAGCTCCTGTCTCTTACCTTGTCATGTAAAAAAAGTTGCCACGCTGAATCAGACGAGCAGCCCAGCTGTCTGCCACTCATGGGACCACTGTCTCCAACATAACTGCAAGTTAACCTGTCCAGAAAGCAGGTTTCCTCTTTACTATGTCACCACAACTTAGGCAGTGAGATGCCAGTGCAGATGCCAAGGTGTGGTATAAATGCATATTTGGAAATAGTACTGGGCGTTTTGTTATTGAACTTTTATCTTTGTTCTGAATGATGTGGGCTCCAAAACTGTTCCTTAATCTTTAGAGATAGACAGTGAAAACAGGTCTTTCACCATTCCTGGGCTCTGATCTAAATTATTTCAGCATGGCACCAAAGGCTATGTTAGGCATCAAAGGCATAATCGTTTCATTTCAGTGTTAAAGTGTTTCTTTATGGAAAGACCAAATGGGCCCCAGTGGTAACCTGAAAGGAGGTGATGGTCAAAACTTATTCGGGGGTTGGAAATGTCCTGTCTGCATCTGGTAGTCCTAAAGTTTCAGGAGCAGAAAGGATGTCCGATCTGCTTTCTCATGTATTTTCACTTAGCTTTCAGGTGGGAGGGGGAAACCAAATGATTAGACACTGTTAAGGGGGGAGGGGAAAAGCCTTTCATTTGGAATCAACTATAAAAATAGCCAGCTCTAAAATATATTTTCCCAAACAGGAATATGCAGACCTCTTGTGTTTTAAATGCAAACGAAGCTGTTACGGTCAACTATTCTACATGTGTCTGGTAAAACTGGCTAGCCTTGCCATTTTTAGATTAAGCGTGATTATACAAATGAAATCCAGCAAAATATATGATATGGATCAAAACGTAACAAGATACTAGGTGTGTTACATTGTTTCTGTATCACATGTTTTCCACTGAGCGGAAATGTAGTTTTTTGGAAATTTCTCCTGGTGTGACTGTAGTAAGAAAGTGGTAGGGGCCATAAAGCTGCTATTCACTCAGTGAACTAGAGCACTTATTTCTGTCACCTTAGTAGGGTCAGCTCACTTCTGAGCCAAGCCAGCTAGCAGTTGGATGTGTTAAAAATATAAAATGAGGCTTAAGAGAAGGAAGAAAACAATTCTAAAATGCATTGCATTCAGCTGAAAAGTGATGTTTCTTCCCTAAGACCTGAAGATCACTGTGAATAGAAGGGGAGGTTGAATTTTGGGGGCACTATATTGATGTCTCCAACAATCCACATACATTAATGTAAAGCTACAGAAAGAAAACTTAGTCGGACTCTGCAGAGAGTTTCCTGATATGAAGAGGTATGGAGCTCCTGGCCAGAGTTCAAGGGAACATTGTAAGACTTTAAATCTAAGAATAATTTCCATCAAAGACACGTTTTAATCTTGTTTTCCTATTATTTCTAGAAATTAGAGACTGAATGATCATATTCAATGACTAATACCTGGTTATAACATTAGCTGTCTTTTTTTTAAAGGATATTTACCTCCCCAACTTTTTTTAGAAAATCTTCCAGACTGAGTTCCATTTGTAATACTGACAAAAACCACAAGAATTGAGATGCAGGATTTACTCACTTGGAAGTGGAAGATCTCTCTTCCATATTGCAAAGGTACAAACTAAACAGCCAGTTGAACTTCCCAAAATCGTCTGTTCATATCAACAAAGTGAATATTAATGAAAAACAAAATCGAGTTCTTCCTGTGGTTGATTTTCATTTCAGTACCTAGGTTTTAAAAATGGCCATAGAAATTGAATCCATCAGTCATTAAAATAACTTTGGCTTCTCCTCTGTAGCAGGCAAGTACCACTGCTGCCCACAAAGACTTGAGGCTGTTACATGGAGTCTCTTTGGACACTTTATAACATGTAATGGAAAGGGAGGCAAAAACATCCAATGTCATCTCTCCCTATAATATAATCCAGTGCTGGTGAGGAAATGTGCTTGTTCCAGGAAACACATCAGCACAAATCCGTCAACCCTACTATCCTGGCTGTCTCTGCATCTAGGGCGCAGTGGGGTTGTGCCCTAGAAGAAAATTAGGTCACTTTATTCCTGAGACTTAAGACCGATACCCACACAAGGACTTAGTCATTTGAAAGAGGATGTAGGCATGTATGTCAAAAATGGAGCTTTACAAAGCTCCTCTTCAGCTGCTGCCTTTTGGAAAGTGGGAATATTGCATATTTGGCCCTAAGAACATTGTCTGGAGAAATGGGAGTTGATGCTTTCAGATTGCTTCAGATAGCTGAGGGAGCTGATCCAAGGTATGCTCTGAGTTGTATACATGTGCTGTGAGGTCAAAGCTGTTGGATGAAAGTTAGTGGTGGAGAGGGACTCCCAGTGCGTTTTGAAGGAGACCTGTACTTCCCCACTGCTGGCCCTTCCGATGGTGAAGTGGAAGCTGCAGGAGATGCTTCTGCTGGGCTGTTGGCAGTGTGGGGCTCGCTGCCCACATCCAGAGGCAGGGTGGGAGTGTTTTTAGCATTGGCCTTGCAAATTCTGCGCTGCCCACTTTCCACAGTGTCTGAGAGGGACAAGTGGGCCATCTAACTCAAGGCTGAGGATTCGCTGTAGGGATGCTGTACCTGAAAGTTATGTGGTTTTGTTCTGAGCATCATGGGCCCCCATCCCTTTGGGGTATCTTGAGTTGTGAGATGTGTTTATTAGATAACCTGGGGCAAAATGTAGTTGCATTTAATTGTACTATCCATGTCGCCAAAAGGCTTCCTAATGGCAGGGTTAGGAACTCAGTCCTGCACAAGTGAGGTGTGAGGATATCATAGTGCTAGAGGGGGTAGTATAAAATAAATTCATCTGTTAAAACTGTACAGGGAAAATGTGTGTAGAACTGGAAAAATATTCAGGTATCTTTTGCCTTGAGGAAAAGGACAGTCACCATCTTAGCCAACAAACCAGGCAGTGAAGCAGAGCCATCCATAGCTAAAAGCATGAGCTTCTCCTGGAGCTACAGCTCTGCAGCTGGGAGCTGCAATAATTCATATCCTCTGTGGACTGGCACAGAGGGAAATTTATAACAAATGCCTGCCAGTGGTTTGAAGAACATCCCTCAGTCTCAGCATTGACTCTGCTCCCTCAGTTCTCTCATTTTATTGTTGAAATATTATTTACATCATAAATAAAGAAGCTGAGGTAATAGATGGGGACTTTTAATAAAAGGATGAACTCAGAAATGTTCTGACTATCGTCCTTCATACTTTTTGGGTACCTCATTTTGTGTCTTTATCACTCATTTGCAGGCTTAAGAGTTCTCTGAGCAGCAAATTAACTTGTAACTTTCATGAAAATTTCCTTTCTCTGCTTTATTTTGTGCATTGGTGTTACCAAACAGGGAAGCAATAGAGTCAATTCAAAAAAGGCTAGTAACAATCAAGGTAAAATAGAGATGTGGTTTGGGCAGATACCTCATTCATGCTGGCGTTAATCAAATTCTGGATCACCCTGTCTCCAAATGCACACAGGGCAAGTGCTCAGTTTGGTTTGCTTGTGCAGAATTAGGGGCAGTTATTTCAGCAGAAGCTGAGTTATGTGGACCCAGTAGTGACTGGAACTTTTGTTTCTCCAGGAAGGTCTGGCTGATCTTGTGTTTAGCCCAAATTCTGTAAAACACTGAAGTTCTTCAGCATTAAGAACGTAAAGGGACACTTGGACTCTTAAAATCCTATTTTCTCCCAGGTGTGTTTGTAGGTATCACCTGCGGTTGCCTTCACTGATGCACACCAAGCTAAAACCATTGTTTCCCCTTTTTGGCTTATTTACATGTAACAGCATTCTGCTTATACGCAGCATCACTGCTTTTCCCCTAGTTGTGTCTTGATCATATGACTGCTTAATTAAGCATGTGCTTAATTTTGTATAACTTACTTATTCAGGAAAGTTTCTCACTTGATTAAAATTAAGCATATGAATGTTGCATATCTGGGGTTCTAATCAGTTTTCTTGGCTGCTTGGGTCTTTTTATAAACTATGACGGGAGCAAATGAAGACAAAGGAAAACTATATCTGTAAAGGTAGTTTGGGGCTTAGCAATGGCATCTGACATGGTTTTTACTTCACTGAAAATAAAAAAAATCAAGTCAATGCTTCCTTTTAAACTGCTTAAGGATTTAAAAGCTTCAGGGGAGAACGAGGTAACTGCTTCAGACTTTGCTTTAAGGATTTAAAGCCCAATTCAAATCGTGTTGAAGGCAATGGAAATCATTTAACGGATTTCACTGGGCTTTGGATCAGGCCCTTTTAGCAAATGAGAGCCTTAACTGCATTAAGGAGTTAATGTCCCTAAAGCTGTTTTGGACCTGAAGTGGTTTAAGATCTTATGGTGTATTTTCAGGTATTGTGGTGTGATTCAGATGAGCTAAACTCTTGCATTAAATGTGCTTTTCTGTACCGGTAGCCCTTGCAGTAGCAAAGCCTTTAGGACATCTGCCAGGGCAGATCTATCTCATTCATTTTTCTAGAATGAGGTCTGTGTGCAGCAAAGCTTCTCCCCGGGTGTCTAAGCCCCTGATGAGCTGCATTGCTCACAGTTGGGCAGCTGGGACAGAGCAACATACGGGGCCTGATTTTAAGATACTTTCATGGCCGCTGCTTGGGAAGGTAGTGTGGGAGGATGTGTTGATGTGTGTGTGGCTGTGTGAAAATGCATACTCACACAGGCTGCAGGGGAAAAAGCATCAAAAGCCATATTGATAAAAGCCAGTTCAGTTTACTGGCCACCTTCACCAGCTGTGACAAGCAGCTCCTCCTTTGGGGAGAGAGGGGCTGAGGCTTTATGGACTACACACTGTCACTGTTTTCTGCTGTTGTGACCTTCCCCTCCAGCTGCCTTCAAGTCTGAACCCTGGTTTTCTGCAGCAGGTCCTCAGTGGGGAGGCTGATGCTCCCTTTCCTTTGGTATGGACCAGTGCAGGCAAATTTTATCTCATTGACTCTGCCATCCTGCCGCTGAAATTTTACCGTGTTCTTGTTATTATTTAATCCGATATCCTTGAAGTGTGCCTCTAGTCACATATTTAAAGATGTTTTGTGTTCTCGGTGACCGGCACAGAATATAAAAGGACACTTTTACAGTCTTTGATTGCATGCTATTTCTCCCTGGCTGGGTAATTGTTGAGGAGTGAGTCAGAAAGATGTTCTGATTAATTAGATATGGTATTTTAGGATGCTTCAGCCTGGTAAAGTATGGACTAGAATCCAGATTTCCCACTTATCTGCCTTAAATACTCTGACCCTATCCTGAACTTCATACTTGCTGTATGAATGTTTGTTTACGCTGGAATTTGCTACAGGAGGCCTTATTAGCTGGTGGTCAAGAATTTATTTTTAAATGGATCGTTAACTTGTTACATACTCAAGGAGAGTGTTGATGCATCTTTGCGTAGGAATCCTTTCCTCCCATTCCTGCATCTGCCCTGCGTGCCCATAATGTGAACCTGCTTAGAGACCTTATAGATTTCTGTCCATTTGTGAGAAAATAATAATAACTAAAAAAAAAAAAAAAGCAGAGGAAAAAAACAGGGAAGTAGCAGCAGTGGAAGTGGAAACACATTCTTTAATCATGGTAATGGAGCAGATGCTTCAATAGCAACAGCAGCAGGTCCGGTAAGTGCTGTATCTTCTTCTTTCATTCCCCTCTAACCAGAGCTGCTAGCAACATGCCATCTTTCCTTCTCAGCATTTTGCTTCCAGTAGCATCTGCTGTGCCTCTTTCTCCTACATGCTGCAACATATGTAGCTGCATCACAAGAAGCAGCCAAGTCATACACTAAGGTAATTTCTATTAATGATTTGTACTTGCTTAGTGGATAAAATCCCTATTTGTAGCCCTGATTCATCACAGCTGCTTTGTGCTACTAGCGTGTGCAGAGGAAGTGCTACAAAAACAGACAGATGATTACTGGATAGCCCAGGACTGACAGGAGAGCAGGAGTGCTTGGATTAAGGGAAATAACTTCAGTGAGGGTAATAATAAGATCATGACTTTACATTTGTTGTAAGAGATGGTGGCTGCTTGATTTCCATGTGAAATTCTTCTCTGTTCTCACTGGCTTTGTTGACAGAATCAATTATCAGAAATTTCCAATATAATTTCCAGAAGCACATGTTTGCATAGTTTAGATTAGAAAAAAGAAAAGGGTGGGAAGGGAGAAACGCACATCCGTGGGGGTATATGCAAACTAAACTGAATCTCAGAACTGTACTTTTGCATCCATCACAATTTTGCCTCTGGAGTAGCCCAAATATTGACTGTGGTGGAGCCTATGTTCTGTCATCTCTTGAACTGATATATTTTAGTCTGAAGGCTGAAACCTCAACACTTGCTCTTGTGCTCCTAGAAACATGGGTGTTTTTACACACCTTCTGTTTGAAGGATGACAAATGTGGAAATGAAAGGCAGGTGCAGCACTCGGCACCTCCTGAGAGCCCCGTGTTGGTGTCCCTTGGCTTCAGGGGCAGCCAGAGGCTCTCAGGGAGCTTGCAGGATCAGGCCCACCAAGAATACAGTGTTTGAGCTAATATGCAAATTCTAGGTGGTGCAAACACCAACACAGTCAATTACACACAGCAAAAACATACACAACAGCCAGGAAGCCATATGATAGATATCATGTTGTGACTATGTTGTGGGACTTTCATCTTTATTGGCAAACATTTCAGGCAGCAGTTCAGATTTACATAGAATCACATATGTGCTTAAGAAAGCATTTTATCTCCCCATTCCTTTACTGAGCTGCAGTTACAAATACCCTGCTACCAGTAAGTAATTAAGATATTTCAGTGCTCTTCAGATAATCACTCAAAATGTCAGTATCTTTTCAAAATTCCATCTAAATGTCTTGAAGTTGTAAAACTGGGACGGAAATTTCAGGCAAAGTGGCAATTCTGTTTCTTTCTAAACTGAACCTGTCTTTTTTTGTCTTTGGTATTTTGTTGTTCTTGGTTCTTGCAAGAGCCCAAAGGAAACTGTACAAAAAGAAAGCTTATTGTATTGAGAGAAGTGATCCAGAAACAACCTTTTTATTTGTAAAGGTATCTAAAACGATAGACGTATTGTCAGTGTGTTGCATTAAGAAGAATTCTGTTTTGATTTTTGTCATGTAAGAGGTTTGTAACTTGGATCACATTTCTCCAGCCTTTTCTAATTGCTTAGTAATAATTCCTTAAAAAATTAATTCTGTAAGCTTCCACATAACTCTTCTGAATTGGGATTTTTTCAAAGGGACCAGAGGGAGTTTGGTGGTTATTGAAAATCAGGCCCTGAATGATAGTCCTAAACACAATGAGTATTATGTAGTCTAGTAATAATTTAAATTCACTAGCAAATAGAGTAGTATATTTTAAAATATTGCTTACACTCTCTATTTGTTATCCACCATAAATTCCTAGTATCAGCTGATTTTTCATTTTTTTCCCCCATGGTTCAGTTTGGTCTTTTTAAATGTAAACATTTATGAACGCTCTGCTCATTAAGATACTCAGCACAAAACGAACTTGGGGAAGGCCAGCAATCCCACTGTTGTACAGAGATTTTTATCAGAAAATTTTCCCCAAATACCACATGTATCACTTAGAAAATTTCCATAAGATTCTTTCCAAATGAACAGTATTTAAGTATTTTTACAAAGAGCAATCAAAACATGTAGCACTTGAATTTATGCTATGTTAAAGTTCCCTGATTGTGCAATAATAAAAGATGAATGTGGATTTATATTGTATGCAAATTGATTAATCTTTTTATAGCATTGCTCAGTAAAAAACATGGAGTAGAATCACAATGGTTATCTACAACAGTTCATAGAACATCCATGTGCAGGCATAATGTATATAGCAATTTTTCATCTCAGTTTTGATATAAAATATGTGCAGTATCTGTAGTACTTGCAAAAAATACTCAAGAATGGCAGTTGCAAGACCAGGGCTAGGACTGTCGCTGCAGTACTTCAGAAGGATGTGCTCTGAGATGCCTTTTTGCAGAGCCTTTGCAGTAGCAGCTGTTGGGGAATGCGGAAGTGTCAGCTTCTGTTTTGCAGTGGTATGTCTTGGAGGATGATAAGACCATTCCTAGTGTGCCATTTGGGGCAAATATGTAAGACATCTTATCCTAAAGGTTCAAGAGAATATGATCTCTACCATTGCAACATCTGTAACTGTGGTGAAAACCCTTTGTGAATAAAGAAGACAGCCTGGTGGAAGTGTAAGCCTCTTAGGCACAGAAAGAGTTATCGTGCCAAAATGTGCATATTTTAATAGCAAGGATCATTAACAGCAAATGTTCTTAGCAAAATGGTTTGTTGCAAATAGAGGGCGCTGGGGCTCCTCAGGTGTCCTCAAATGTGAATTAGATTGTGTTTGCAAACTTTTTTCTGGTTCATTGTACTGATCAGAGACCAGTGGATCTGGAGAGGAAGGTAGCATTTCTGTATATGATTAAGATGTAGTAGCTGGGAGACTTAGACTAGGATTAAAAAAAGAGGTATTCATGTTTACTCAATTAAGTGATTTTGGTCAGCCATCTCTCAGTTCAGTAAGTGACTTAACAGTATGTTTGAACATTTGTCCGAGTAGGATGCAAGTGTTTATGCCCATCAGCCATTGTGTGAATTCAGCCTATGTCTCTCAGATGCAATTTCAGGTATATTATGAATTCCTCCAACAGGAGCTATCACTTTCTAATGTGTTCCCACCTTGTACAGAGGTGGCTTACTCTGTGTCTGGGCCTCCTGGGTGCTGCTGCAGTACAAAGCCGTATAGTAATCCTCTAGCAAAAACTGCCTCTGGTCATGCAAAATATGTAGGGATAAATATGGCAAAAGCAACTGTATGATATGAGTTTGTGAGGTAAGCAATGTTGGACTGTATGAAGAAGCCATCCTGGCATTTCCTCCTACCCCTCTTTTTCAAGACCTTTATTTCAGAGGTCTTCCTGCTGTCCTCTTCTGCACTATTAAAAAAGTGTGTGCGGATACAGTTAATTGGCTAAAAAGTAAGGTGCAACCAGCCCTGGTGCTCATGTGAGTCTCAGAAACATCCCCTGCTTCTCTATTTCTCATTTAGAAAAAATAAATACTGACGTTAAGGCATCTCCGAAGCCTTAGAGATTCTTAATTCTTAACTGGTTTTATTTTGTTTCATGTTTCCTATGTGGAAATTGAAGTTGCAATTAATCTCTATTTATGAGAATTTTTGCAGCTGATGACTCTCTGCTTTAAACCCTAGGGGCATGTCTGTCCTTTGGCACTGGGTTGGCTGGACCCCACTCACCTCCTAATAGCACTGTGTGTAAGAGTGGTTGGGTGTTTATATACTGGAGCTGGCTTGTGTTTGACTAGCTTAAAATGTGAATAGCATATATAGGATTGTCTGTGCTTAGCCAAGTGAACACCTGACCATGGGGTTAAGGTGATACCCTCACAGGCCAGGGAAAATAATAGAATAAGCCTGATTTTCCCCAGTTAATTGCTTATTGTGATTGTTTTTGCAAAGTATTACAGGAAGTTTTTATAGTTATCTGCTTCTGTTTTCTTATTTGCTTATTTAAACGTAGTAAATTCATATTTGTTCACACAGCACAACGCTTTTTTGTCATAAAATAAATAACTCTGCAAAATATCAGCATTACAAAGTGATATTATTTTTCCTTTGAAGGTTCACTTTACACAGCGTGTCATACTAGAGACAGTGCTGCTTTCAGATGATATTATGATTTTTTTTTTTCTCCCACACTTTTAATTCCGTTTTGGTTCAAGTTAATCACACTGCGTGTTAATATTGCTGTTACTGGTCTTTTTGTATTTCATCTGCCAATCTGTTTACTCTTCCAGTGAGAGACAACAGAGGACATGACAGAGGTTTTTACAGGAATGAATGGTGTAGAGGAGGCTACCTGCACACTGCATTTCACCCTTCACCAAAACACAAGATCCGAGACTTGCATGTATTAGCTTGAGCCAGGATTAAATGTTCTGGCCCTTTGCACATCCCGTGGGCAGCATTTGGCCCTTGGGTCTCACTAGGAAAAGGCACCCAACCTGGGCATCTGTGCTTCCTGTAAAGTGATGCAAAGTAGACCGCTCCAAGGCATGGCACCAGCAGCAAGATGCTGGCATGGTTTGCTGTGGTGTATTTTAGGGCTGGGGAGCATGGGAGCCCGCAAAACGTCAGGAAAGCACCAAACCATTTAAATTAATCACTTCACAGGAAAATACATCTTACTGCTACAAGACAAATTCACTTGCTGCAAACCCTTCTTGTTTGACAGGAAAAGTGTGCTTCTCTTTAGGACTCTAAACAATGAGTTGAGAATCCTTTATAATTAACATTTTATTAAAAGATCCTAGATAAGCAGGAAAGCCATTGTCAGAGCGTGTGCTGTGTCCTCAGTAGGCACTCCGCTACATGTACATCATTTCCTCATACAAATCCTAAAGCTGAAAAAAGATCTATTTAACCCATCAATTCCCTGTACAATGTCCTATGTGCTTTCGTACACCTGCATTGCTTTAATAGCATTACAAGCAGATCTGTTGTAGTTTTAGTCCTAATTCTACAAAAGATTCACCCAGGGGAGAAGTGGGAGTCTGGGCTGTGTCCTGAGTGGAAAGTAACGCTAGGGATGTGTGGATAGTATTGATTTTTGGTAACAGCAATCATTTTAAAATAATCTCGGTCTTGTGAATGATCTCTAAAACACTATTTATATGAAATGTTTTTAAAATGTAGTGGTTTTTTATTTTTTACATAATTTAAAAACTTATTCCAGGTAAGTTTTGCAGATAATTGAATAGAAGGAGCTTACCAAGTTTCTGAACTTGGGAGACCTATGTATGTAAGGAAGCAGATAGAAAACAACAGTGACATGTAAAGCTCAGTAGTGTTTTGGACAGTGTTCCCTGTCTAAGATGTACAAAATACAAGTGGTCACAGAGGGTCTGCTTCTGGAAGGTCCCCCCATGCTCTTGTATCCCTATGTGAGAGCAATCATAGTCAGTCATCTTAAAGAACTGGCTTCTGTAGCAAATAAACATATTTACATACCGAGAGCTGAAGCCACCACATCAAAGACCCAGCTGAGGTCAGGTGCTTGTTCATTTCAGAAAGGTATACTGGATGCTGTCACTGAGGCTGTGAACACTTTACATCTATAAAACATCAGTTATAAAAGCACAGAGTATAAAGCTTTCAATTTAAAGGCTAGTAGCAGATTCCTCACTTTCTGATTACCTCCCTCCCCCACAGACATGCTCACAATCATCCTTCGACAAGTCAATCAATGCTTAGCCAAACAAGCAGGGCTTCTGCTCTCATCTCCAGCTTGATAGACCAAAGCCCTCAGCTGACCAAAGCTGGGTACCTTAGGGCCAAGACTGTAGAGTTTCCCCTCACCAAAAAAATTAACCAAGCCACCCCCTTCCCCTTCAAAGCCCCACCCAGCATAAATGCAGTAACCACCTGAAATTATGCCAAGTCAATAATACTGTTATGTTGTAAATTTTGGAGAGAGATTAAGAAGAAGCAAATTTTGTGGTTGATTGCTCTAAAGTAAGATTAAATCCAGAAATATCAAAAGGCTGATGACCTCTCAGGGATGGGTAATGCCTAAAAGATATGACATTCCTATGAATTATTGAATACATGCATGTTTGCTCATCCCTTTAAAAGAGTAAGAGCCATGCCACACAGAACATCTGCCACCAGTTGTAAAATTCCTGGAAATGCAAAGAGAAAAATAGAAAAAGTTTCTCTTTAAATAAAACAAAACATAGGAAGTTGCTTCTTTTTGCTAAGTCACTGTTTTCTGTGGGTTTTTGATCCATTTCTGAAAGGATTGGCAGTGCAGCTGATAATTAAACAGCCTCTGAGTCTTTTTGGAGTGTTTCGAACAGTGTCTCCTTTTTCACCTCTTCTCAGTATTTCTTTGAAGAACCAAAGTCAAAGATGTATTTTCAAAACATGTCTAAACTTTGTGAGTTGCACACAGAAAGATCTAGACGACTTCCATTGCACAGCGGATACTTCATGCTATATAGTGCTCAGGTATGTACAAATGTTACTGAATGTCCTTTAGGTTTTTGAATGATTTTGTTGACTCCATTCAGGAGTTCAGGAAAACATCTTGAATACTACTTAGACAATACTTTCTAGGTCAGTGGTTTTTCTAATCCTTAATGAAAAAGAAAGACGAAAAAACATTTTAGATATTACTATGTATGAGCATGTGAAATGTGAACTATAATTTCAGGACATTGAATAGTTAATTACAATATATTTCAGAAAAGAAACATCAGAGTTTGCAAATTTCCAGTTTAACAGGAACAACATATAACCTTGTCTACTTTAAATTAATTTGTTTTTTTTGCTTGGAGACACTGTAGTCATTTAGGATTGAATTCTCAAAAGGTCTAGGCATTGGTCTGTTGCTGCTCCCCGTGAGCTCTGGGATGAACTCATTGACTTCACTGGTGGCAGAGTTGCAATGTTGCAGCTTTTCAGGGTCTTTCTATCATTCATGTGCTCTTAGATTTGGAATAGGAGTAGACTGGTGGATGCCCAGGGTCCATGGAAAGTAATTCCTTGCCCAGATCAGAAATTCCTGCAGGTACTGCCCAGTGAAATTCCCTTTTGGTTGTTCTGCTCTGCTGGGCCACACAAAGCTTCCACAAAGTCCCCATGAGTTCTTTAGGGAAGACCCATGGGGAAGCAAAAATGGGAGGGTCTTGGGCTGGTCCTTAGCATAAGGGGAATTTCATCGGTAGCTGACTGAAAGTTGTTGTTCCCAAGTTTTTTGAATGTAATACAGCTGTGTACAGTCATCTATTCAGCAAGTGGATATAAATGACCAGGAAGCATATCCATATTTTGCAAAGAATTTTGAGCGTTCTGAAAAGACTCATTAGGAACATTCCCATTTATAAACCCCCATCTACTGCATTATGATTTAATTGTACTTGCAGATTTAATTGTACTTGCAAATAATTAAACAAATCCACGAAATGTTTGCATTACATTAATTTACTTCACTTGGCCCTGTAATACTAGAACCATAATTACTTACATATTTCCCTTTACTATTTTCTAACCTCTCTTTGTAAATTGTCAATAAGCATTCTGGAGACAGTTGGATTAAAAAAAAAGTACCAAGCATGTGTCTGATTAATATTTTAAGACCATGAGGATCAAATCTAAAAATGTGGCTATTTTTTTTCCCAGCAAGTTCAAATTAACTGATAAAGCTGTACAATGTGTATTCAGAAGCCCTTTTTAATCATTGACTGATATGAGTTTTTTATACTTCAAAATGCAACCACCTATACAGTAACTACAAAAGGAGAAGGTAGGTTTCAATTTGCACTGGTAGGGTGGCCATGGAGCGAGCGGAAGGTGCGCTCAACACCTTGGCTGTACAATGAGTGGTCACCTCAGGCAGATGTCCTTCATGTGCCATCATGGGCACTGGCATGGGGACATGTGGCAGCCCCAGCACTAACTTCTCCCCAGCCTGGCTGGTAGCAATGCTGGGGCTGTCAGTGCAGCTCATCCAACCTCCACTGTCAATAGGGGTGGGGTGGTGTCAAGCTCGCTCCCTCCTTCCACTGCAATTGCCAAAATGGGCTCTTATTTCTGATTTACATAATTTCCTGAGTTATTAGGAGGGAAGGAAATATATAACATAACATGCTGCTGCTGCATTCTCAGGTTTATAGCCAGTCTACCATGGCAGCAGATGCCATGGGGCACTGAGGCTTTGCCTGCTTGCAGTAGGCACCAATCCTTCTCCATCTCCATGTGCAGGTACTTCTGTGCAGGGCTGCAGGGTCCCTCCTCTCCTTCAACAGGTGTAAACCCCTCTGTGTTAGTAACAGTGCAATTCCGTGTGGGAAGAGACCCCTTTTCTCGGAGGGGCTATATGAAAACTCCTTAACTCTTCCAATGAGATTTTTGGTCAGGGTTGGTAACTACGTGGGTTGTAGTTCAACCTTCTGCACAGGGACAAGCTGAGTTAAATGTTTGAAGGTGTCGTGCTTTTTCACTTTCTGTTTCTAGAGAGATCTAAGTCTCATTTTCAGAGAGGTGTGTACCCCCATGCCTCTGCTGATGTTAATTTCTGATACTATAATCTCTTACTGAAGGATTATCAGCAAAACTTCCTCTACTTTCCTCCATTAAGAGTTGTGCAATGTCTTCCTGCAGCCATAGGATTCCATAGGAGGCTTGGGAAGAGCATACCCATTCAGTGACCGACTCTTGAGAACAACAACTTCATTGCTGTAGGACCAGTATTTCACTTGAAGTAACTGGTGGGTTCTTGATTCCCCAAGGCCCTATTCCACCATGTTATACACTGTTAAGTAGCTGTCATGTTCCACCCCAGAAGGAAGCGCATTTCAGTGATGGGTGAACTAATTCTTATTCTTTCTGCTTCATTGATATAATGGGGTGTCATTAATCTTTGTAAAGTCATTGGAGGTTGTCATATGGGAGATGGTGTCCAAGTGACAAATATTAAATTAATTAGGACTAGTAGCATTCTGTTTTTTGAAAAAAAACCCAAAAAACAAACAAAAAAATCAACCAAAAAACCCCCAAACTGAATTGCCTCTGTAGTGACTATTTATCGGTTTTGTGAGTGGCACTGAAGGATCTGTACAGAGTAGGATCATGTCAGAGAACACCGTGATGATCTGAAAGGTAAAACTATCCTTTGCTGATAAACTTTTACTGCCACTAGTTGAGGAACAGTTGATTCTCTGCACTAAATTCAAAACCATAATCCCTTAGGGAAGAGGCTAGTGCATTAAGGACAGTGCATCCATCAAATGTACCACCCAGTCCCCTCAAGCTTTTTCTTTTTGGAATGGCAAGATTTATGGGATTTCTGCCACTTAGTACCTTATAAGAAAAAAAAGCATGTTAAAAAAATGACACAAAGCCGCCAAGTTTGGCATAAGTCCTACCAGCTGTCTTGGCTTTCAACAAAATCATGAACCAAAGCATGCAGAAAGAGAACTCCTTTCTCCTGGTTATGCCAACCCTGAAGTCTTTCCCCTGGCAAAATCAACATTGGAGATGAGAGGGGATTTACCTGGGTAAAGATGACAACATTTGCTCAGGGATTTGAAGGAGTATTTGGGAGTATCCTGTGAAAATTGCTAATGGAGGGACAGACAGCAAGGGCAATGGTACTAGTAAATCTCTGTTTGTCATTTGGCCGGTTAGGATGCTACAATTCTTAAGGCCTGGAGGGCTGATGGACATGTTAGCTCCAGAGACCTAAGGAGCCTTCAAAACAGATTTAGATGCCACCCACAGCAACCTTTCTCATTGCAACATTATAGGACTTAAGGGAAAGCTACCATTATTGAAAGTATAGAGCTGGATTTGTTCACAAAAATATGTTTGGATGTTTCTCTTCACATTTTTTGTGCAGCTCTGAAATTACATTTCACATATCTTAAGGGAAATATTTGATTGTCCAATCAGAATAGAAAAATAAAAGCATGCCTTGCATTTAACTTTATTAGCCAGCATAGTATCAGGCAGTAATGCCTTCATTATAGCAATCTGAGTACTTCCTGAATAATTCAGAAGTGCCAAACAGAAGACTTGTTGCTTGGATGTGCTAATGAAAATATCAAGGGAATTAATTAACAGTCAATTATATCAATTTTAGATTTGGACATTGATTATGACGCTGAAAGCAAAATCTACATTCTTTACTATACATAATTCCTTACTTCTGAGTGCTATAGCTCAGCTTAATAATTCCAGTCAAAATTGTAAAGGAAATACAAATTCAGATTATTTTTTCACTCTTTTCCCTTCCTTTTCAATATGCTCAAGATAAATAAGATAAAAGGCATGGTAGAAACATACATGTACATCTTCTTACAACCATGGTGACGCAGATTTTGCTAGTTTGTGCTTTGTAGCAACATGTTTTGGGAAAAAGAACTTGAATTCAGGGGATGATAAAAATAAGCATATAATATGGACATGTGTATTTTCATATTTTCAAGTTTATTTCAAGACTGGAAAAATAATTATTTCCTATTATTTGGTATTTTAATATACCAGTTTTTCAAGAAGGGAAGTTCTGCTTTTTAACACTCCACAAAGAGCAAAGTTTATCCAGAAGTGTTTTGTTAAAGTCCACATGTGCTTTAAAAAAAGAGAACATCTTCTGTTCTTTGGTGTTAGAGGAAGGCTTTTCATTGAGATCAGTTTTTGCATGATTTGGCATGAGTTGTCTAGACTGGTTTATGAAAAATGACAGCTAGTAGGAAAGTAATTAAAAATGTATTTTGCTGAAAGCAAAAGTATTTTTGGAATCTATAACAACCATCTTTAATTTCCCAACCATTTCCACAGTTAATATAAAATAACTGAAGGATTTTGTATTCTAGAAAATATGTATATTGATAGCTGAGCATTGATAGCTTTCTGGTTTGATCTTCTCACAAACTCTGCTCTTGTAACAAAATGGCAAGAGCTGAAAAAGTGATCAAATAGTACATTCAAATCTCCATGGCACCCTTTATGAATTGTTACGATTGACAGTAGATGGTGATAGGACACTCTTCCATGGATGAAATGTTCCAGCTTTTTTGGCTGGAGCTTAAGGAAACATTTCTTTACTTGGAGCTAATATACTTTTTCAGGTTTGAATATAGTATAACAGTGTCCCCAGCTTGGGGGAAAAAAAACCCCAACAATGTAAAAGTCTGATAAATGGAAAAGTCATAATCTGGAATCAAAGGCATGTATTACCTTATAGGTTCTTCTCTAATAATTAAGGAGCTGAACTCTTATTGGCAGTGCTGGAGAGCCCTTGGTGTATTACTCAGGAAATTACTGCTAGTATAGAATATCTAGATACCTCTCTGCACTTCATTGAATCACTGTCTTCGTACAAGCTAGATCAACCAAAATCTTGGTGTAAGTTATTTCAGATAATTTTGAGCTGTGAGCAAGTCCAGGGTGTGCCCCTGCATTGGGAGGTCGATGAGTTAAAAACCAGTAGGGAAATATCTGAGTATCACCTAAAACTGGGCCTGTTCCTTAGTACTGTTTTCAGATAAATGTTCACTAATTGCATAGTAAGCTTTAGTCTCAAGAGGCCACTATTTACTTTTGCAGGTGCCAGTGGGGGGGACTGTGGGACCTCGGGGTGGGCAGGTGAGGCGAGGGTTTCCACGCATTCATCGAAACCCAGTCCCTTCCCAAGAATAGCATAAGTAATTCATGTCAATGAGTTTATTATGTTGGTGTAAATTTAACATTCTCAGGTTACATTTCTGATTCAGTGTTTTGGAGATGAGAAATCAAATCTGAAAGCAGTGAATGTGTTACTTATTTTAAAGATGGAGATTAAGTTAAAGTATTAATAACAATAAGTTGATGGCTGAAAACATGCTTGATAGTCCATTGATCTGCACCTGTCATTCATTGCTCCCTGGTATTCTTGGTGAGTGCTTTATTTATCACACTGTCATTCTCCTATCAAGTATCCATTCCATACTGGATCCGTGGTTAGAAGTCCAGAACCAGCTCTCTTGTGAAGAAATTCAAATATTTCACCATGATGGGTACCCCTAAAAGCTACAGAATAAGTAACTCTGTACACTGTGTTTTCTAAGCTCTGTTCCAGTTTTGAATGATACTGAAAAGTCCCTACATTTCTATGTTTAGATATAGGGAATTATAGTTAGGGTACAGCCCGAGGTGAAGCAGGTGCATAATATTCTCTCCATCAGGCATATGAAATCCTTGTTAGGATACCTGCAAGAAACTCCTACAAAGTGCTTTGAAATCCTCAGTGAAAAATGTCTCACTGATGGATTGGCCAAGTGCATGACAGCTGCCCAGCCGTGCAAGAAAAGTTTTACCTATCAAACATTCAGCAGGGGTACTGCTGTGTACCACACCTCTCATGCATGGAACTATAGCAAGCTTTCGATTTATGTCAATAAAGTTGTGGTGCAAAGTTAATAAAAAAAAAACTTTAAAAATTTAAAATTGTATGTTTACCTCTGACATTTCATACTGAATATTAGAGCTGTTTCTTTTCTTGCCCCTCCTCAGTTAACTAGTCACCTCTTCCCTGGCGTGTTTTGTCCCACTGTGTGCAAGTGTCACAGACCTTCAGCCTCCTCTCCTCTGTGATTCTGCCTGTCCTGCATCGTGAGTTTTCATTGCTGCCTTATCTCAGAGCAAAATTTTCTCCTCAATTGATATGCATAGTCAGACATAGTTAATCCATGCTTATCTTATCTATATGTCTAAGTATCCCGGAGATTTAAGGAACACTAATGATCAGTTTTATAAGGGACAGCAGACAACTCCCAAACTTTCTGTACATAAACTAGTAAATGCAGCTCACGATTTATTCCCGTGATGGGACCCCAAAATCTCATGTCAGTGGCCTCGTGTCTGCACAGGCTTGGAGACAAAGTCCTGAAATCAGTGAAATGATTGCAGGTTTGCATGTGTATAACTGACAGATTGTGTCCTCAATACTCCCAATCTTTCCTGTGGCATTAACTAAATGTGTATAATAATTTATGTTGTCATTTAAATTTAAAAGAGGCTTTCTGGGCAGCAGTATTTTGCCTGTTAAATCTTGCAAAGCACACCTTGAACTCCATTTTAATATGAATAGGTAACTAATGCAGATCACAGAAAAACAGACAGTGTATAAGTTGAGAACTAACCAAAAAAATCCTGGGTTTTACACGAACTGAAGTTTGTGAATGATTTTCCAGTGCAAAGCATATTGTACTAATCCAGTTTTGTGTGAAATGTTCTTAGGATAAGCTCCTATCAACTGACCCACTAGTTGTGTATGATATATACAGAGAGGATATTAGTTATGGATTACAGACATCTTTCTACAAAGCATCTTGTTAAGTCCTGCCAATTGCAAGACAATGGCTATTGTTGTATATTGCCCTCCTTGACTAAGCCTGTCTTTGGATTAGTAAATGCCCCTCTTAGAGTTTCTATTGTGCAGTCCAGTGCAGAAATGTAGATTAGTGGGCAGATGTCCTCAGCAGTGGTGGAACAATAACTCTCACCAAGGCTGGCAGAAATCACCCCAGTGCATCTAGACCTCTTAGCGTATGGACTAAAGGCATTTGTCACAGCTGGGATTTCTATCTAATGCTGGAGGCAGTTGAAGTGAAGTCGCTCAGAAGCGGTTGGGTTGGTGTCAACTCTCCCAGTGGGGGTGAAACCAGAGGGTGCTGACCTACTACGGGTCTGGCTAGAGGGCCACCTTGCCTTTCACCCCCACCGCAGGGAAGTGCAGTTTGAAAACCTGGCCATTGTGTGGGAGGAGTGCCATCTTCATCTTTACCTCCAGTAACAGCCAGGGGATGGGCACAGAGGAGCAGCGTGCTGGCGGCACTGGGGCTTCTCCTGGGGCTGCAGGGGCTCCTGGTCACTGCAGAACCATGGGCAAGAAGCAGATGTTGACAACTGGAGCCACCATCCCCAACCTTTGCATTTCTTATTTCCCTATTCCAGCCCCTCCCCACCTCCCTCTCCTGCCTTATTGGAGTCATTAATGAGGGTGTAAGCCATCCCCTTACTAGACAGGTGTACATTTTGGGCTTGATGACCCTGATCCTCCTCATGCTCAGCCTATCTCCTTTCAATTGTTTCATCAGCTGTGTGACTGCCAGCTCACACCTGACAAGTGACAAGTCTCAGGCTCCTGCTGACTAGATAATCAAAGTCTTGTCAGAGCTGTCAATACCCTGCAGATAGGAGAGGACAAAGAGAGGAAAGGTTTCTACAGAAACCACTGCCTTCAAAAAATACTGTCAATTCTTCTTACAGAAATCACCTGTTTGTTTCAAAACATTATTTATTACTGAAAATACGGTCTCTGCAGAACAAGCATGTAAGCAGGATAATGACAGCGGCTTTTAATGACATAGCCCTCCAAATCCACCGGCCCTAACATTTTGTTGGGAATTGTTTTGAATCCCTGACTAAAGGGAAAATATTAATATTCAGCAGTCATTTAACCTTCCTGAAGAATTTAAGGGGGATCATTTCAAGCACAACCATAATTATCACTTGATAAAAAACACATATTTTTTTTAAAAGCAAAGAATGCACAAGTATGTTCTAGTCTAATATCGCAGACCAAGGTTATTTATGATCTCTTCCAATTTTGGAACATTTTCAAATGCAGATTTGATTTAAAATGTTAATTAAAGCACAGGGCCAATTTTTTCCCTTATTTACAGAACTCTAAATCTGCAGTCTACTGAAGTTGATGAATTTCATCTGGTTTCACTAGCACAAGAAAGTGTCATATCTGACACACAGTTATTTGGATATTCTAACGTATTTACAGTCAAAGTATGTGTTAATGTTTTGAGATTTTTGGGATGGACAGATGTTCTGAATGTGATGGATTCAAAAGAATTTTTTAATACTTTGTGTATTAAAAAAATAAATGACCTTTGATTTGAAAGATAGCTATGTCTGGATAATAAAATGACATTGCTTTTCACAGCTGAAAGTCCTTTAAAATAATATCAGAGGTGAATTTTCTGAAGAGCTAGTAACTATTTAGCATATATCACTTACTGTAGCACCAGAAATAAAGTAGTGGGTCTGGCCTGCTGCTGGGAGAAAGACATATGGCATTACTTGCCTCAGAAAAAGAAGTCTTTAAGCAGAGTTTTCATCAGCACTTTTCATGTGCTTGCCTTCAGTGCCACTTCCAGGTAACTCATGGTTTGAAAGAAGCACCACTATTCAGTCACTCCCCAAGCCCTGAAAGCACACAGTCCTTTTCTCTGCTTTTATGCCTATTTCTTTTTATTAGGAATGGCTTTGTTAGACATAAGCCGTTATCTGTCTGAGCTGTGTTCAGCTGTCAAGAGCTAGCTGCCTTTTGCTGCTTCACTCTGCAGTCAGCATTAGACAGCAGAAGGTGGCAGGAAGACCTGGAAGTTAAAGCTCGTTAGATCTCTGGTGTGTTGCTACTGGTGCCCGTGGGTTTGCTGGAGAGGCTGGGTGCATGACACACAGCTTGGGGTAGGCAGGCTGCCAGGGACACCTCACTAGCAGCTCCCTGGTGGGCTGCGGTGTCACCACCCTTGAAGTGCTGCACTGGGGGATGAGGAAGGCAGGTGCAATGCTGATGCCCTGGGAACACCCATCCCCAGGGGATTGCCAGCCTGCTGCTGGTCCAGACTGGATTGTTGGGTTTTTTTTTTTTTTTAAGAGAGAGAGTTGCTGAGAGACCTTGCAGATATTGTAGTGTTTGCTCCTTCTCTGCTTGGTGTGGAGTCAGTGTGTTTGTCTTAACACAAGTGCTGGAGGTAGGAGAGCACTGGGAATGGTTGTCTTGGGTCCAGGTCCCACTGCTTGGCACACTACTGCAGTAGAGGAGAACAGAAGGATCCATCCTGAAACCTGAGCTGTGGTGGGCACCTCTGGTGTGACAGAGGAGGAGCAGGAGCTGAGGCCTTGGGACACTGTCCCAAGCACTGTCCAGCTTTGCTGCGCAGCTGTTGACTTGTCTCCGCAGTGGCGGCTGCTAGCAGAGCTCAGAGGAAGTTTTCAGAGAGAAAGTTTTTTTTCCATCAGAAAATGCCGATTCGTCAAAAGCAAAGCATTTCACGAAAACATCTGGCTTTCAATGAATCTTCCCAGAGAACCTAGCCTGCTAAGCAGATTTTCATTGTAAATCTGTCTGGTTTCCTGCCAGGTCACCTGCGTGGCTCCGTGGCTGCCTGCCAGCTCTTGCGCTCGAAGGTAGCCACACCAGAAACCTGCCCCGCATCACAGACCTCAGCTTTCTGGATTTACATCTGTGTAGGAAGACCCTGTCCCCGAACACAAGCAGACCCCCAGGCTTCCAGGAGGCATGGCTCTGGGCAGCTCTTCTGGATTTCCATTCTGTGAAAAGTTTAGGGAAAATAGCAGGGGGAAAAAAAATATGAAAAGGGAAAAAAAAAAAGAAGGTTGTTCTGAGACTGAATGGAAACTGATTTCAAAATGCTGACATTTCCTGCAGACCACAAATTCTGAATTTTGGCAGTTCCCAAATGCCAATTGATAGAAACAAGCTAGCAAGGCTCAGAAGTAAGATGTGGGATACAGGAGACAAGCCTGATGCTTCCAGGTTAAATGCATTTAGGCATATCTTATGAAAAAATCTTATTTGTGTGACATACATATATTTATCCACAAAGCAAGTATAAGTGATATCACTGGACTTAAGCATTTATTTCATTAATGTTATTTAAGAAAATAAAAATTATCATATGCGCCAGGTTGTAACAAGTACTTCTTTTCTATAGAATTCTTGAACCTCAATAAATACCTTTTAAGTAATTTAATTTTTGTGTTTAGTTAGCATACAATGCATGTCCTGTTAAATCCTGATTAAATACATAATTAGGTGTATTTAAAGTACTTAATTTAAAGTATTAGTGCTTATTTAGACAGTAGTTTTTTTATTAAGGGTTAGTTTATTTGTTAATCAAATGTCACTTAAAATGTAGAGTGGGTGGAAAAGAGTAATTGTATGATTTACTTGAAAGAAAGCTGTAGACAAAGTAGGTGGCAGAGAGTAAACAAGAAACTGTTTGAATGAATATCACTATTATGTGTATGTTTCTAATTTTATCCATCTGCCTCGAGCAAAGAAATTGAAGAGAAGGGAGAAGACTGAAGGCTGGAGCCTGTGCTGGGTTGGGCAGCTCAGCGGTGCTTGGCCTTGTTGCTGGAATTTCTAATTCCTCTTATTTTCCTGAAATAAAGTTTTCACTGTGAAACTCATGAAAATGCTTTGTTAAAGTTGTTGCATCCAGAGATAAGCCGTCTCTCTTGATGAGACGTGGCCACTTTCACTGTGTTTGTCACTGTGCACTACCCAGAGCTAGCTGGAGGGAACACGGTCAAGAAAGCTGGCTTTTAAAACCACTCAAGTTTGGGTTCCATGACTCTGTGACAGTTTAGTCACACTGCCTGCTCTTGGACAGGCAGGCAGTACTACGAACACTTGTTATGCAGAAAAGTTTAAAAAGGTCTTTTTCCAGAATATTTGAAGTTTTGAAGCTGCTGTTTGTTTCAGGTTTTGTAAATACTGTCATTTGTGTTCTGCTGATTGTTTTCAGTTTTGATCATAATGTAAAATCCAGCTGCACTAAAAATGTTGTGAGAATGGTTACTGAAATTTTGGATTAAATTGTCCTCAACTTTCCTCAATAAAAGAAAACTCCTGTTTAACATGGTCTGTCTTTGATGCCTTTGTTTACAGTAGCGTGACAAGCAGCCCTTGCCTTTCCATCTCTGCTTTTCCCTTCCTTTCTGCATTTCAGATGGTGGGAAAAGCCTCAGAGGTGATTCTGGCAGAAGTAAATGCTGATGAAGTCTCAGCTTCTCTGAACGGTGGGAGCTGTGCAGCAATGAATGGAGCTGCAGTCACATTCCCCAGCCCCACGGGCTGCCTCTGCGCTCTGGGGCATGCTCAGCATTCCTTTTGCTTCCCAGTGGGATGGTGAAACGAAGAGATGGGTAGGTCTCATGTCACTTGTTAATTAATTGATTCTCTACATCATCCAAGAGCTAAACAGCCCCATTTCTAAATCCAGAATTTTCAAATTGCATTTGCAACATGCTGAGACATCTCTCTGGCAGCACAAAAGGTCCTGACTTCCAGGGTTTCGTGGGACTTCTGAAGCTTCCCATATCATTAATTTGTCCTGCATGGAGAAGGCATGGGGTGATGACAGGTGTGAGGATGGTATGCACCGAAGCAGAGAATTATTCAGCGGTAAAGTGAGTAATTTAGTTTTTCTTTAGGAATTCTCTTTGTGGACTGCTTGGTGATTGTGGAGCTCACACAAAATCAGAAATATTTGGCTAAGTTTTTGTTTCCTTTTCTGAGAAGGGTATAACATTATTGGAATTAGATCTATAGCATGTACACTTACTGCTTGTAAATCTGGTAGTTAGCATGTCAAAACCCCTTTTATCAGTTGTTTCAAGGTTATGCTTAGAATTGAGTGGGTCTCCAATAACGTTCTGGGGAAATCTGTATTGAAATCTCTTTGCAGGAAGTATTTTGGGCTATCTGCAGGTTGTGTGAGGAATGCCAGGCATTGCACACTGCCAAAACGTGATAATGGACACACTCCCAAGGAGGCTGCTGTGGCAAAGACTTACTGTTTCTTCCTCCCAGGAAAGATGAACAAACTTAAATATCTGTGTTTTGACATGCAGAAGATATGTATTTTTGTGGAAAGGTTGTGACAGTTATATGCAAAATGTTAATGGTCTATTGAAGCAGAAGTGGTAACTGTGAGGTTGTGCGTACCATCAGTTCTGCTGTGTGTGATGTGTCTTGTGTTGAGCAGGTTGTTGCCTCCTCTGGGTTCATAAAAATCTGTTTCATCTAAATGACATTGCTTATGTAGCCTTCACTGACTGCTTTAGTTTATCTGTGGTCGTACAGCCCCTAAATTAGTAATTCACAACGAACCCTGTGTCCAGTTGATTGGGACTCTTTTTCTGTTAAGTGTGTTCAAAGCTGACTTTATTGAAGAGGTAAACAATTATTTAATAAGTATTTATTTGCCCTTCCCATTCCAAGAATCCTGCCCCACTGCAGAACCACTGTTAGTGGTACAGCACATTCGGGGTTGTTCCTGTTTTTTCCAGATTCGTCACAGTCTCTAACCCCTCTTCCAGGCCTTGGGGTATTCTAGCTCCCCTCGTCCTCTCCCCTCCTGTTGCAGAATTTCCTCCTGCTGCTTTGAAGTGATTGCCCTGTACTGTACAGAGATGAAAATTGGAGCAATACTCACAAAACTTTTGGTGTTGATTGCCTGGTTGGCATTCATACTGGCAGGTGTTTTACTGAAGCTACTCAAAAGTTTCTTAATTGTATGAGCCTCATGCCCCTCTGGTACTGTTTGACCCAATACTCTCTAGCAGAGACCAGGTTTCTTTTACTCTGTGTTTCTTTTGACTGCTTTCATAGGTTAGTGGGACTAACTTATCCATGAAAAATGAGGAAGGCTGAGAAATACTGTGGCTTCAAGATCTTGCCAAGGTTTTTGTAATATTCAACAATAGAAGCTGATTTGCTTTTGTTATCATCATTATCATCATCATCACCATCATGAATGGAGAAAGGAAACTCCAAGACAAGGCTTTCTGGCATGTAGGAGAACCAGCTTCAGATTCTCATCTTGCTGGATTTAGGACCTCCTATTTCATTCACTTGGTGGTACCACTGGGCTGTAGCCCCTCCTTCTCCATCCCATCTCTGAGACACCATCCCTAAGGACATTGACATGTTTGCATGAAACATGTAAGTAGTATTACATTGCATTTTTCAATGGAAAAATTTCACTGAATAGTTCTCACAATCAGCTTTTGATTAACACTTCTTTTCCATCATTCCTTTCCCTATCCCAAAATATTATTTAGACAGGAGTTTGGGTCATGACTCCTTGCAGAATTCATATTTAATATTTCCTTAATATAGAATCTAAATTATTTTTTGTAATCTATGTAAAGATTATGTATAATACGATTAATTGATATAAGTGGTTTCACTTCTCCTTAATATGACAAATCTCTAGTGTGAAATATTCTTAGTTAATGATCAACATAAAATAGATAGAGTTCATTTTTAATGCAAGTACAAGATTTGAATTAATTTGTAGTTAGAGCAGAGTTATTAAACTGTATAATATATATACACATACATTTCCTTCTTTTGTTTTTAAAGCTTTTCATATTCAGCAGATATGATGATAAGGTTGGGACCTTTCTATCTAAATTCTTTTTCTTTTCCATACTGAACCACTAACAGACATTAATTTGGGATTCCTCCACAACAGACCAACACTTCACCGTGCTAATACTCTCATAACTGACTTGCATTTTGGTTTACAGTGACTCGTGTTTCCAGTTGATACGAATTGTTAGGTGTGTAGGTATGAACTGTTGGCCCATTTCCACCTGCCATAGAAGCACCTTCTGTCTCTGAGACCCAAACCTGCTCACTGCAGCACAGTGTTGATGAAGAGTGTGCTGGTCCACATGCAGAGGTAAAATCTCTAGTAGAGTGCAGCAGGCATGGTAGGTTTGCACAGGCTAATCTACCTTGAGCAGAGTATTAATGCAAGCAAAAGAGAGCACACAAGAGTACTGGTAAGGGATTAGCATAAAACTATGTACATTATCATGATCTCACTTTTTTAGATTTAATGTGAGTGATGTTCTTTAATATTACTATTAAATTTATAGCAGTGAGATAAGCATCAAATTTTCCTACAATTGCATTAAAGATGGGGAAAAAAATATTGGGAGAAGTGCCAAATGGAATTTGAATGTTGCTTAAAAGACGCGTGGGATGGAAGAAGCAACTTGCAGGGAACATCTGTTTCTGCTGGACCTTGTCACTTTTCTGTCAGTTGTAAAACTGAGTTAATCAGATTCCTTTAACTTTAAAAACTGTTGTGTTTAAAATGCAGCAGAGATCAAAAATAACTACCCAGTGTGCTGGAGTCTGTAGTTTATAAATGAGGACAGAGCTTGGTGTAAATGTATCCGCTTGTATTTTCTCCCAATACAGTGTATGAGTGAGAGCTGGGGGGATTTAAAGTGGTTTAATCCTCACTGTTCTTTATATTCCCACTGTTTCACAGGTCACTGAGCTGCAACATTTGTGTTGTGTTTAAAAATACATATTTTAATGTATTAGCTAGATACCAAAATTTATCTGAAGAATACAATCGAAAGGCTTCTTTAGTCATAACCACCTTGTTTAGTTTATATAGCTCAAAAAAGTATACCAAAAAGAAAAGTGTAATGCCAGTCCGTCCTACTGCAGGAGCTCTTTGTGTTGTAGGAACCATGCCAGTCCTAAAGCCAGAGCAGCCCAAGGGGCTGGGCCAGCATTTCCTACCCCAGGTGTATCCTCTGGTCACTTTCTGATGGGATAAGTTACTGTAGGTTATACTGTAGGATACTGAAGGGGGCGGGGAAGGAGAGCCTCTGTTGTCTCTTGAAAGGACCAATGCATATGCTCTACTATGTGTTTCCCAAAGCTTTTCCAAGAAAAGTATTTTATTCTGTCATGGTATATTTTGATTCTTTAATTTCAAAACTTCTTTTTTTTTTTTTTTTTTTTTTTTTTAAGGAAAGCAAATATTTCCTTGAAACATTTTCAACAGAACAGATGTGAAATTTTCTGAAACCTTTTGAAGGCAAATGTTTGACCCGTGCTACCATAAAATCCATTTTAGTATGAAGGGAATCATGGCAGTAAATTAAGATCATTTTTTTTAAGACACAAATTTAACTGTAGATGTAATAAAGAATTAAATAGTACCCTGCATCACTCTTTATTCTCTCTACAAATTATTATCTATGTTTATTATTGTTATCTTCAAAAGTACAATAAAAATATATGGAATTGTTGATTAAAAGCTTTAGTTAAAATAATCACAGTCTCTTAAAAGAACATTTTAGAAGGTACAGAGTCTTCATACTGTAGTTACAGTTATGCCAATTAATGCTGTGATGTTGTTAAATCTCACAAGCTGTGAGGCATCATTACTTGAGTAAGGGACCTCTGAAGAGATCCATTGCACTTCATGTAGTGATGCTGGTAAATCAGTGGGCAATATTCTCCTCTTTGAGTCAACACGGAACAAATGTCCCAGTATGGTGCTGGGAGAAGACAGTTTTGCTGGAAACACCATGCTAAGATGCCTGTAAGTCATAATTTTGAGGTCATGATTATTTGTGGTTCACACACCTCATTGCATTATTTTTGCAAGACAGGGGTGTGAATCCTGGTGTGCTGGCTAAACTCCAGTTTGAGCAATTACATTTTATGCCTGAAATTCCCCTGTAGTTTCAGCTTGATATGTTTCACATCTTGGTTTGTACTGTTGCTGTGCAGTGTTAAGCAGCTAAAATTTTTTACTCTATGAATTGCTGCATTTTAGATGTGAGTCTTGTATGTGATCATAGTCCAGTGCTTTTGAAAAGACTCAGAATGAAACGTGTTGTGCAAGAAAAAAGTTGCTACAGAAGTTATGGGAGCAAATGCTGGAGGCTGCTCTCTGCAGCCTCCAGAAGTTTTGTATAAGTGTGCAGTACAGAAGTTGCATAGCTCTTTGTCCTTGCACTCCTCGCTGTCACAGTTGGACCAGTAACCCTTATGGGGCATGCTCAACCACCCAGGAGACATTGACGTGGTGGAGAGGAAAGCATGGGCCATGGGAAACTTGGTGGCAGCTCTTAAGAGGCTCCTTTGGAAAACTTCAGTAGCACAGAGTGAGCTGGCAGTGACAAGTACTTCTGAGGTCCCTTGCCATCGTGCTTGGTCATTTCCCCCCATTGTTGTGTTTTGCACAGGATCCTGCACATCTCCCCAGGAGCCTGCGCAGTGCCAAGCCCCAGGCGCTAGCCCCAGGCCCTGTGTCAGGTGTTGAGTCCTCAGGAGTGACCCTGGTGCTAAGCTCCACACAGCAGTGGCAGTGCAAGCCCTTGCCCAACCACCATGGCCCCGCCACTGGGTCGGCCTCGCGACATGCAAAACCCATCTGCACACTGCAAGGTGGAGACCCCTCATTGTGAATAAGCTCATCACTCCCGTGGAACAGTGACAGTGGCATACACGGTGCTGTAAATGTAATTGTCTAGGACTGATCTCTGTTTTCATTCTTTTTCTTTCAAAAGAAGAGGCCAAGCTCAAAAGCCTTAGCCCAATCAGTCAGGCTTTAATCAAATGAAGCACTTGAGCACATGCCTTACGTTAAGCACATAAGGATTATTGCTGATTTTAAGGAGATAACCACATTCTAAAACAGGGACTCATATCTGTTTCACAGCAACCTTGCAGCCCCACGTCTGTCTGTAACACACACAGTTTCACTCTTTCATTTGCTTTAGAGTGAGGTGAACATGCTGTCTAATAAAAAATAAGCAGATGAAGGTACTAAAACACAAAAGACTTGTTGCTTTAAGATTAGCTTTAAGCAAAACAGCAGGTAGAATTTAAGCCAACAGAAAGGCTTTGTGTAACTTCAGTGGGCTTTGCAATAGGCATCATATCATGGTGTCTAAATAGACCCTTGTCTTCTCAGAACTTCTGTGATGAGTGAGAAGAATTTGGTTTTCCACTTCTTCCATTTCAAAGTGGGAGGTACGTGCAAGGACTGTACGCATAAAGGCCCACAGAGGGCTAGCACTGTGCATACATAAAGCATACCTACATCCACAGCAATGATTAGTTTACAAATTAAGTATTTTTGAGATCTCTCACTTAGCAGGAGGTTAGTATATATCAGAGTATAAGGTGTTTGCGTCGTATTTATATAGTATTCTATGATCAAAGATTATTGCTACGTGCGAGACAGCTTCAGCAAACTATTTTCTGGTGAAGCTTTGTTTCCACTTCTGAGTTTATGCATTACCTTCATGATTGTTTGTCTGTTAATGGCACAACCAGACACTGAATCCTGGTTCCTAAAAGCAGAAATAGTGGTTCTGGGAGAAGTCACAGGGTTAACATCCTGACTTAGAGGCTTGGTCTACCTTTAATTGAAGTGGGTGTCCTCAGCAAGTGGCTTCTCCCATTAGAAATGATTTTCTGCCAGAAATCTATATTCTGTCATACCCAATTATGCACCCTACTAATCAACAGAGAACTTGGTAGCACCCCGACATGGAGAAGTCTGCATCTGTTCTAAATCCTGCCCTTCTAAGCAGGATTATTGCCAAGCACTGTGAAGATTGCTTAGCTGGGTACAAAAGATGCTGTACCCAAGCCAAAACAGGGAAGTGATTCTGATTTTATTTGAATGAGCTTATTCGATTGGATAGAAGGAAGTAATTGAATTATATACAATAAAATAAGGTCTGTGTTTTAAGAGAAACATCAGCAAAAACTATCTTGTAAAATCTCTTGAAACAACAGAATAATGCAAGGGTTCTCAGCAGCTCAAATATCTCAGATGCTTTCCTGCTCCTCTGAAAGTGAATACTACTAGGTGTATTTTAGACTACAGTAGTAGCCTTCTATCAGCTCATTTATCAAATCTGTCAGGCCTTAAAATGCTTAAGCATATGCTTACTGTTAAGCACATCAGCATTATAACTGATCTCAGTGAGACTACTTGAAGTGTTTTGTGGAACATTTCTTGCTGTTGTCTAGTCCCCACGCCAGTAGCACAGCCATGTACATTGTGATTGCTTGTTTTCTGATGACATCCTCAATATTTCCATGTTTATAGGCCACCAGAGTCCCTTGGAGGGACTAGCTCTGTCGTTGAACTAGAGAAGGTGCTGAGGAAGTCCACAAGACACTGAATAGCTTCCTGGGTGATGACAGATTAAATAGATCAACATTTTTTGGCTCAGAAAAGAGATGGCTATGAGAAGATGTGGCAGAGGAGGTGTGCCAAACAGAGGAGGGGTGGGAACGGTTGTTCAAGAGCTAGGAGGTATTGCATGAACTATCAGGCAGCAGGTTTAGAATTTAACTTCCTTGTAGAGAAAAACTTCCTTGTTTTTTTCGACACATCACAGCACATAGAACATTGTGGAGGCCAGAAGTGTGAGTAATTTGAACAGGAATTCAATAGTTTCAAGCAGGAATAGTCCACTGAGTACGACCAGGTATGCAACTGCAGATATGACTGCCACAAAACCACAGTTTGTGGCAAGCACAAGGACCCTGCTGGTCTGCAACTATTTATTGCGTGTAGGTACTCTGTAACTATGCCCTGCTGCTGCTTTGCAAATTATATTCTGCCATTTTGGAATAACTGCGTTGTGGTTTGTTGGGGGTTTTTGTTGTTTTTTTTGGTTTTTATTTTTTCTTTCAAGATGTTTATTATTCCAAATTGTAGGACTTTTTTTCCATGGAAAAGGCAAAGTATAACTCAATCATCCATTCCTCCTTTCCCACGTGGTCACAAGACAGTGTCTGAGAGGCTGTTACAAAACTGGGCTGATGGAAACAACTTTTAGTGATTCAGGTGAGTTGTTTTTGTGCCAACCAGACTACGGCACTTTTGATGAAGGTGCCAAATGTCTTTCCACTTTGCAGCAACATTTACAGGTCTGCTTTGTTTACAGCAGGATGGGAAGCTCCTGAGTATTTCTGAAAATGAGATGTGTGTTCCCAGACAGAGATTATATCAATGTTGCATCTGCCTAATATACTGTTCCTATACATGAACATGTCACATCAGTATTTTAGCACTCCCTCTGTTCATGCACGTTGCGTGAGGAAGTTGAATAATGTGGCTCGTTATGGTTTTGGTTAAGTGCTGAGAGTACTTATTGAGCTTATAACTCCATTGTGGTTTTACACTATTATTAACAAGTAAGTGGCTCTCTCGGCTGGCAGTACAGCTGGGAAGGGCTTCTCAGGCACAGGAGGAGTCCGTCTCCAGAGTTCAGCGGGGTGATGTTATGTGTGCAGATGGGCAGCAGGCTTTACCTTGGCTACAGCTATTCTAAGGCACCGTGCTAATTTTCGCTTTACCATCTTGAAAGGATTAAATCCAATTGAGAGATTTCACATCTGAGATGCACTTTCTTGTTACTGGAATAATTTGCAAAAAATCTCATTCTCAAGAAAAAAGGAAATAAAGGATCCAACTTAGAAAAAGTATGCCTCTGCTTGCAACAAAATCCTTTCAATCTGCATTTAAATAAAGGTATTGACTATGTAAAACACAAGGCTGCCCAAGGCAGAACATAAATAGTGTTTGCCAGGTATACTGTTTGATGTGGGCTTCCACATAAGGTATTGAAGGCACACATCAGTAAATCCTGAACCTGCCAACTCTTTCCTGTGCAGTGTCACTCCAGTCTAGTTAGAGTGTATTTAGAAAGTAGCTAAACACACTTTTGTGGAAATCATTAAATAACACAACAATTCCTACATTTGTAGCAGACAGCCTCTAATGCACGTTATTAACTGAAAATAAAATCCCAGCATTTATCTTATATGTTATTTTATCTTTAAAAAAATCAGATGCCCAGTATGACTGAGAATATAATACCCTAAAGTTTAAGACTGGTTTGTAAACACAGTCCCTAGTGTCTACTATTGATCTCTTGCTATTTTAATGCATTTTTACTGACCGACATCTCCTGTGGTAAAGAATATTGCCTAAATTAGTTATCTGATTGGTTCTTTTGATTAATGATGGGACTGTGCTTCATTACACATGACAACATGATCAGAATAATCACTGCAGCCATAGAAGCTGGGACTGGCATTTTTTATTCCTTCATTTTTAAAGTTCATTTATAAAATTATTTAATGTATACGTCCTAAGTTGTAATTTATTTACATGACACTTTTTTCGATGGGAACTGTTGTACTGTGTCACAAATGGCTAAGAAAACAAGGTAAACTAGATGTACAAATCAATGTCTTCTGGCTCAAGGGGAAAAAAACATAATCAAGATTCAAGAGCTGACCTTGTCCAAAGTCCAGCTTGTCACACAACAAACAGTGAGGTGCCCAACAAATCACTGGGATCAGCAGGATGTATTCAAAGGAATGTTTAAATGATATTATTCCTTGCTGAAGTTCTTACCAAAACTTCAAGAATCGCATGTGTTGGGGTGCAATCAGCCCAGGACCCATGCGTCGTTGGGTCCCCGTGGTCAAGCACAGGGCAGGCACGCTGATGCGGGAGGAATGCCTGCCCAGGACACCCCTGCTGAGCTGCCAGTGGGGCTGTTTGCCTTGGGCAAGCAGCGTCTCCATCAGCTGCTTCAAAACGTTTC
This sequence comes from Morus bassanus, assembly GCA_031468815.1. NCBI lineage: Eukaryota > Metazoa > Chordata > Aves > Suliformes > Sulidae > Morus > Morus bassanus. Next base: position 33,058,878 of record CM062573.1, read on the forward strand.
TGACAGCTCTTCTCAGATGGGGCTGTCCCAGAGCAACTAACCTGTAAAGACACACGAGGCTGCAAACAGGTCCCCAGAGCGAAAAAGTTTCTTGATTAAACCCCAGAGCCAATCTGCGCAAATGCTAACAACTTGCAACTGTATACACTTCCTCAAAATTAAACCACATTTGACTATCTCTGCGTAGAGGACCAAGACCAGATGTGTTGCTTAGCATCATCTTACCCGTGTGCTATCTGCCATAGTTTATAGCACCTTTACATGCTTTGAGGTTCTTGATTGCTTTTTAGTAGGTCATTCTGGGATTGATCTGTTTGAATTTATAAGGACATGCATGCCACCTTATGTCATGTTGATGAATGATTCAAAATTTTAAATGGCAATTCAACATTTAATGTTTTGAAAAATGTTTAAATGGTGTCATGCACAGAATAAATGGCAGCTTTCATTTTCTTTCTTCAAAATTTCCTGCCAGCCTGTTTACATGATGTTGACAGACATTTTAGCATTTGCCAGGGAAATAATGTGAAGGGTTGGATACTTGCCATAAAATGGTTTCCTCTCTATGGCAAATGTGGAAACAAATGTGTGCATGCACAGTACATACACACACATATATTTTAAACGTATTTCCAAACAAAAAATTGTTTGTTTGCTGTTACAACTACAGAAATGTATCTCCAAGCAGGACTAACTCCAAAAGGAGAAGAAACTCAGAGCTCAGAGGAGTCGGAGCCTGACTGACTCCTGACCGAGTCCAGCTGATGGTGTACAATGTGATACATTCATTGCAAAGCTCAGGAATGGTCTTGTTGATCAGCAGCTAAACAATCTTAATTTCACCGCCTAATTATATTAAATTCTGATCCGACAACTAAAGAGTGCATTTGCAAACAGAATACTTCACATGCCAATATAATTCTCTTCTTATAGTACCATTTTTATTGTGCTCTGTCTCACTTTAAGACTTCATTGTACTGGCTCCGTATAACACATTATCTGCATATAAAAGTAAACGTCTATAGAGATTTAGGGCCCAATCCTTTACGTACATATGCACTTTAAATGGACCTCGGCATTGGTGCAATAGATTTTCCTCCTGGGATTGCAAGAGGAAGGCTGATATTTGTTGTGTGTAGTAAATGTGAAAGTTTAATATGCCAATAATTCCATTTCCATGGAATAACTATGGATTTAGGATGTTGTGCAGCGTTAATTTTAGCTTGTGTTTAGACATTCATTTTGTGACTAATAACATTTATCTAATTATGGTGGCTTACCAAGCTTTTGTTTCCTGGGAAGAGATTGCTATTGTATGAAATATGTTTAATCACAGTTAAACACCCTTTGACTTCTCATGCTGGTTCTAGCTATATAAAAGGCTGTTTGGTGTTACCTTTGCACGTAGGTGACTGAAACATTAATAATTCTTTTATGAAAGCAATTCTGAATGATGGATTGATACATTGAGTTTATGATTCTTATATTCCAGGATTGTTTCTTAGTAGCACATTAGAAATTGTGTCTAGTCAATGAAGTGTCAGCACTTCAGGGCTTTCTGAATCAGGACCTGTCTTAAAAGCAGTTGTAAACTACTTTTTTCACTGGGTCACTGAGTTTTACTATTAGAGGTATAAGAAATATTTAAGGACGTTGAAGGTTTCACGGTGTACTGAAAAAGTAAATTTTTAATTTGCAGATGTATAACGAGAAGGGAAAATCAATTGTTTTTTTCTGGAATTGATGAAAATGTTATATGTAGAACATGCATCTTTACTTCCAAATGAGGAATTGATGCATTTTTCTGTTCAAAAGTTGTTCTCTATCAACACAAGCAGATAATTGGTTACACTAGTTGAAGCTCTGTGTGCGTATGTATGTGTTCCTTAAAAGCTTACCAATAGGTACAGTAGTTTTTGGAGCTTGTATTGCACAGCAACCTTTTAAACAGTATAGGATTAGAGTATGTAAAATTGATGTTGAATATGCAAGTTATATGTTAATCTGATTAAATGAATGGAGAATTGCCCAATGCAATCAATTGAAATTTTCAACAACTTTGTGTTGAACTTTAAGGAAATTATCACCTTGAGGCTGCCAAACCCATGATACAACTTTGCATTTGCAATAATATTTGCCTATTTAGCATTCAACAACATATATGTATAGTGTTTTTGTACTGAAGTAAGATTAGTCCATTGAGGAGAGACTTAGAACTGGAAATGCAACAAACTCTGCTATATAGGAACATTAAATGTTGGATGAAGGATTTTAGAGTGGTTTCACTAATAATGCATATTTTTTAAAAAAAAGAAATGCAAAGGCATCTATATTATTTTATCATTTTATTATTTGTTTATTTTCCCTAAAAATAACATGATTTAAGAGTGTGATGCTATTTACTTGTATTTTAAAGTCTCACATAATATTATACAGTAGATTGAAATGCATACTTATGTCTTTTTCTTTCATTGGCCAGCTATGCTAAAGCAAATAAAATCAAACACATACATTCCTTTTCAGTGGCTTACAAACTGTAAGTGATGGAAGGAAAAAGCTGCAGCCATTTCACTGAATCCTATTATTGACAACAGCAGAAGTAAAAAAATTAGAAAACAAATCCCTTTTTAAATAAAATGAAGTAAAAGACCTACATTGCTTGGAGGAAATGCTAATTGAAAATACCTTGCTAATGCTAGCTAGTCACAGGAAGGAAACATTAAGTTATTATTTTTAATAATGTTTACAAGTATATCCAGCCATTTCCAGCCAGTGAAAAATGTTAGCCTTGGTAAAATGTGGCAGTGCTACTTTTCACTGGTGATGCTGCTCATCTTCTCTCTGATAGCAATCATTAATTTTATTTTTTAACCCAGTCTTCAAATGAAGACAGATGAGCAGGAGAGTTTTAAATGCAAGCTGCTTATGTTCAGAAAAATGGCTGCTAGATTACAGATCACTGTGCCTGAGCTGAGTCCAGTGACTGTTTGGAAAGGGGGAGAAAAAAACCAAACAAGCGTTAGGTGAGCAGCAAACAGGCAGGCCTGTGAGGAGCCGCTGAAGGCAAAGTGTGTGTGTGTACAGGGGTGCGTGTCCCTGCATGCCTTTCGGGATGTGGAGGGGAGGAAAAGGAGGATGAGGGAAAGGAGTTCTGCACAATGGTACAGCAATCTGATTCATTTCCTAATTGCTATGGAGACCCACAGATACTATTATTGTTAATTGCTCTTGATAATTTTGATGTTACTTTTTAACATTTATTTCTCATTAGCACTAAGAGACCAAAATATGTAATATATCATCACTGGTAGCATCATCCTGCATCCTTTTATTTGTTCTTTTAATGTCATCAGCATTGTCTTCTTAGTCAAGTACCAATGAGCACAATGTAATTTCTACATCTTTTAAGCTGTGATTTTTAACATCTGACAGCTTTACCTTGATTGTTTCTCACCACAGACACACTGGATTTATCCTCATGCTCTTAATGCTCACAAGGCTGAAGTTTTCAAACTTGGTCCTGCCAATAGTGAGCTCGTGACTGATTATTCGGGTACACCCTTTCCTGGGTACTATTTCTGTATTATTGGAAAGAAAGAGGTGGTTGGGCAGTGCATTCATAACCACAAGAGGTAGTTAAAAGGCCCCTCATTTAGTGGAGTAGAGAGCTGATTGCTGGCTGACCTCGTAGCCGGTCCTGCACTGGCGATATATTGCCTTGGACAGACCTCCCAAACATCCTCCTTTCTGCATCCCCACCAGTGACCATACCCCACCAGGTAGGAGCTGGGGTGTCCCTGCATATCCCAGTGTTGCTCATGACAAAAGTCCTCTGTCCCGTTCAAGGGGTATTTTTAACATAAAAATCAAGAACAGATTAGGTCGAGTCTGAACTTCACTGTGAAAGGATGGAAGGGCAGATCTTGGACCTTTAACTCCACACAGATACAAGAGTCTGGTGCCTGCAATGAGTGTGAGCAGTCCCTGCAGCTCCTCTAACATGCAATTTTTGATTAGTTCTTGTAAAGGAGCTTTGCTGGCTCAGAGTTTGAGTAAAGACAACATCGAACATGCCTCCTCTATACTTCAGAGTTTTCTGCCAGCCCAACTGCTCCTGGGGAGTGACCTTGTCTCTAGGAATTAGGCCTTTCGTTACAGTCCCTTGTAAGGAGTTGAGAGAGGATTAATTGGTTTGCTCACTGCAGTTTCTGGAAGTATCTCACATTTTTCATTGGAAGATGACTCTGGAAGTACTTTCCTATGGTGAAACAAATCCCTGCCAAAATAAAATGATGAATCCTGAATATTACTGGCAGCATTTCATGCCAATTTTCTAACAGTTCGTTTCTATCTGCACCTCCGTTGCACACATTCAGTGAGTTTAATGCCCAGCTGTCAGTGTTTTCCTCCTTAGCTGACCATCGGTACAGGAAGCACAGGTGCAAGTGTCCTGAGCTCCCCCAGGTCTCATGTATGAGGTGTGAACCAGGCACAGCAGAAACCCACTGCACTGTCAGGGCAGATGCATGCCCTGATGCTGAGGATGGCTCCTCTTAAAAATGCTTTTAGGGAATGTACAGCAAAGGTGAAATGCTACTTAAGCATTTTTTCCTCCACAATCACAGCAGCTTTAACTGGGATATCACTAAAAAATTCATTGACTGAGAAGATTTTTTTTTAAGGTTCACCAGGACAGCTTAATCCTTTTGGTGGGATAACATCCACACCCACATCTGGCAGAGGGCCAGCAGACACCCAGCTGACTCAGGTGAGGTTTGGCTGTCCTGGTACCTGAGGTGGAAGATGCTCTGCCCTTGGCAGCAAAGAGGGCAGGGCTCAGCTGGACAGGGAAGTTACTGCCCCTCCTAGGGCCAACAGCAGCCAGAGGAAATTTCTTTGGTGCCTGCCCTTGAAAGGCTGTAACACCTGAGAGATGCCTGACAGCTCTCAGCATCTTTGTGTGTTAGTTATAGGAGTGAATTTACTAACCCATGGATATTTAAATCCTGTTCTAATTTTGTTTCCGTGTTTAGCTGAAAGGGGGTTGCTTTAGTGCAAAACCGACTCTTGCAAGATGAAACCATATTCCAGATGATGGTAGGTCCTGGGTGGCAGCAGCTCACTTGCATTTCTCAGAAGGTGAATGTAGAGAGAAAGTTGAAGTGTGGTGGGAGGGGTGCTGGGAGCTAACGAAGGCCTTCAAAGTAAGAGTGATGTTAGAGGGTGTCGGGAGGCAGAAGGTGCCAGCTGCCTGACAAAAGAAATATCATTACTCACTATTAAAGAACACTCCAGATGCTTGATATAGTCATGGGTGTTCTCCTGAAAATTTTTTTAGCAAAGCTCCTAGCCTGCCTACAGTGTTGTTTTCTGGAGTCAGGGCCAAAACCTGTGAGCTTTCGTTCAAGCAAATAGACCATGAATCTCATGAGTAAGAGCCAGTCTTACCAGCTAATGCTGCAGAGTGGTGGTTGCCACTTCAAAATACTAAAATCCTCTTCACATTGTCTTATTCCTCTGGGACATCATTACTAATGGGGACAGATTGTGCAGATACTCTCTCAGCAGTCCAGGGTGGGATGAACATTTGCTCTAGGCACTCTCCAGTGTTTCTGCATCATAGATCTCTCTCCATCTCCACTCTCTTCCTTGCCTTTATAACGAGCTAATGGGTGACTGTTACTCATGCCTAGAGATGCATTTGTATCAAGAAAAATGGAAGCATGAAAAAATGAAAAAGTTCATCTATTAACTCTCTTTGGCAGAAATGTTACAGTGAATTGCACTCGGACTGTAGGACTCTCCCTAGATTCTACAAGTGCAGGGGTGATTGAAACAGAATAGCAAAAAAAAAGCGTAAAAACAGGTCTGCTGAAATTAAACAGGTTGAAAGTTGTCTGGCAGCTCCAAATACAGCAGAGAAGTATAGCCCTAGAGTGCAGCAAATTTAATCTTTGAACAGGTTTACTGTTTTATCAGGTTTTTGTTTAAGAAGGGTTTCATTATATATAACATTGAGATAAATTTTTACATAGCAGATTTATTCAACAGGTTTATTCTTTTAACAACCCTCATTGTATTTCAGCAGTTGGTGTGTGGGGTCTTATACATCAAGCAAGTTTATTACTTTATCAAGTATGAATTTTAAGAAGTTTTCCTAATAATAGAGGATACGTGGAGATTTATAGGCGGTACATTGTTCTATTAGGTGTTTGAGCCGTTTTACCTAATGTAAGCTACATTGTAACTACATGACAATGCTGCTAGAAATGGTGGTAATTGTGCTGTAACTCATACTATCTTCCCACCACTGTAATAGATCTCACTTTGCTGTCCCAGTGTTTTAAAAACCCTTAAAAGTCCATGTACAACTACCCTGACTAAATCGCCTCTGTAAATTAGAAGAACAAAGTGAGGTAAAAAGCAGTATTGACATTAGTAAGTAAATGGACTGTGCTAAGTTGTTTTGATAAAAATTCAGTACTTCTGAACTAGAGGAATCACAAAATCTCCTAGATGGGATGAAGAACTTGCTTTGGCACCTGTGATAAGGATGTAGCAGTGTTTGGTGTCATCGCAAATTTTTGATCCAAGAGTTTTCTTCCAAAAATATCCATTACTGATTATTCAATCCAGAAATCAGTTTTGGAAGTTATATCCTCCAGAGGGAATGGCATGAAAATTCAGGCAGCTGTCCCTGATTTGTGGCTCTTGCTAAGGAAATTAATTAAAGAATACTTGGGGTTTATGGCATTTTTAGGATTGTTTTAATCTTTCTGCATCTGCCTGGAAGGAGAAAAGTAATATTAAAAAACCCTTTGAGATGTGAAGTCAGTTCCTATAAATGTTATTATTATTTGTACTTTTACAGCATGCATTTCAAATCAAGCTGAATCTCACTGATTTGTTCTAATGACAAAAGAAAGATCTATCAGAAATTTCTTCATGTTGTGAAGTAGCAATTAATTTGTAGAGCTGGTTCAGTGTTTGCTGATGAAATGTTTTTTATCAGAAAATGCTGATTCATCAAAACTAGCCTGTTTATAGATAAACGTTAATTTAAATTTATTTGTCTCAGAAAGGGTGGAAGACATCCTCTGAAATTTGTTTGAATGACAACCTGTATGTCTGTAGTTTAGGTTAAAAGGACTTCCTTTAGAAACCTAAACTAATTAAAGCAGAATTTAAGTGCTTCAAAATGAATAGTTCGTTTGTATTGTACTGGGTTTCCTTTTTATCGCACTTGGGTTCATGAAGACATTTGAAAGTTCAGGTTTCCATCACGGCTTAGGACAAGACATTTCCTGTGTCTCAGATTTTTACAGATGAGAGGATTTTTCCTCCTAGCACTGCTAAGGCAAATGTATAAAACCCAAGAGTATTCCACAGCAAAATACACAACAGCAGTTTTGTATTATGATATGTATATTCTGTAACTTTAATCTTTACCTATAACAGTTCCTGTTTTCCGGACATCTTTACTGACATGAGTAGTCCTCACCCAAGGAATGGTAAAAGCTATTCATGGTTAAGGGATACATACAGTAAGAAGTGCAAAGTTGAAGTCCTTATTGGCATTGTTACTGTGGTACAGATTGCCTTGCTGCTCTCTCATATAAAAACTTTTCTGAGCAGTGGGATGCTGCTGTCTTGACTGTGCAAATTACTGGATTTCTCTATTTGGGAGGGCAACATTAGCCATGTTCTAGTGTAAAGCTGGTATTTAGACTTGTAAAACTATAATTGTGAATATGTGGTTTAATAAAATGTGATATATATAATAAAATAGGTGTACTTCTATGCACTAATCATACAGCTCTTTTCAGTGGTTCTAGTATAGAAGCTCTTACTTTTTAAAGACTAGTTTGATTGACATCTACTTGATATTCTGTAATGACTTTGACATATAGCCTATCTGGTTGATAGGTGCATTGGGTGTACTCTACAGATATAGATAGACTTAAAAATATATATTTTCTAAAGGTAATTGTATGGTTTAGATAAAATCTGCTGTTCTTTCCAATGTAACTGTTATATCTGGCAGCTCTCAACTGGTGAAATATTCTAGTTTAAGACCACTTAAAAAAAAGAGGCTGACACTCCAGATGAAACAGCGAGCCTGATAAATTCAGTGAGAGTTTTGTTATTGCCTTTAGTGTGGCCAGGAGCTATGGCAGATCTCCCACTTTGAAGGGACGTGGGTAGACAGAGAATTGATACTTTACCTTGCTCCTACTTCCCAAACACAGCCAGGCTGTGCCCTGCGCTTTCCTCCTTGCTGTCCCAACTGGGTGTAGCTCCTCTTTATACCAAATGCTTTTCATTTGACAGTTTGGATCTCAGTGGGCCAAAACCACCTTTCATTTATGTTGACTTAATTCTATTAGCTTCAGTGAGGTTATTTCTGGCTTCAAACAGGTGAGTTGGCACAATAATTAGGTCATATTCCTGTAGCATTTTTAGTCTGGGGGTGGGAGGGAAAAGTTAAGTATTTCTCTGTGCTTTTAAAAGGTGAGGCTCTTGGAGCCAGGAGTTTGCTATTCGTCATGAACATTTGTTCCACACTTCAATAAAGGCATTGGTAAGTTCATGCTAAATTGTGGAATTTTTTTCCTGAATCTCATGCTTTTCATTAACTGTCAGTTTTGGGAATGGCAAGCTTTGTCCTCCAGTTTATAAGACGACTAACAATGTAACACTGTTGAGTTCCAGTATGGCATTGGTGGTACCTTTCTGCTTGCATTGTTGTTTCTTAGTAATGTTGTGTTGTCCCTCTTCCTGAATCGTAATAACTATTGGTGCCTTCCCTGAAAGTATTGATGCATTTAACTTATGCATGGATCTAGCCCAGTGGCTGTTGTATTTAAGGTGTAGTGGTGGTAGCATGCAACGTTACAGCAGCGCTGTCACCAGCCTCGTACTGTCTCTTCTCTGTTGCTGCATAACCTTCCTTCTCCCACACTTCTAAATTGCTCTATGGAAATGATCCATTAAGAATCACAATAAAGCTTGAAAGTTTGAATAACCTTTGAAATTATTGACAAATCAGCCCCAATGGGCTGCCTAAGAGCTTAATGTAGAGCAAGAGATCGATGCCAATGCTGCAGAGACAGGATCCAGACTGCAGAAGCAAGGGGATATGTCATATGATTTTTCCATGCTGCCACTGGAGCACAAATATAGCAGGAATGATGCACTCTTTGAGTGGACCCTGCTTTTTTTCTCATGTTCTTTTGGCAGATTAACTTCACCTGGTGCCTTCTCACTGCAAGGCCTGGGCTTGTCATGAAGTTTGGAAGAAATGACAAGCTGAAACTACCAAGGGTTATAACCCAAGGAGGACTTGCTTGAAGTTTGTGTTGCATGAACCTGGAAACTCCAAGCACACATTGTCATCTCAGCAAATTCACCCATGTCATGGTTTAACCCCAGTCAGCAACCAAGCACCACACAGCTGCTCATTCACTCCCCCGTGGTGGGATGGGGGAGAGAATCAGAAGAGTAAAAGTGAGGAAACTCCTGGGTTGAGATAGACAGTTTAATAGGTAAAGCAAAAGCCGTGCACACAAGCAAAGCAAAACAAGGAATTCATTCACTACTCCCCATCGGCAGGCAGGTGTTCAGCCATCTCCAGGAAAGCAGGGCTCCATCATGCGTAATGGTTACTTGGGAAGACAAAATGCCATAACTCCAAACGTCTCCCCCCTTACTTCTTCTTCCCCCAGCTTTATACGCTGAGCATGATGTCATATGGTGTGAGATATCCCTTGGGTCAGTTTGGGTCAGCTGTCCCAGCTATGTCCCCTCCCGGCTTCTTGTGCACCTGGCAGAGCATGGGAAGCTTAAAAAGTCCTTGACTAGTGTAAGCACTACTTAGTAACAACTAAAATATCTCCACATTATCAACACTGTTTTCAGCATAAATCCAAAACGTAGCCCCATACTAGCTACTATGAAGAAAATTAACTCTATCACAGCTGAAACCAGGACAACCCATCACATAAGGAATTCACTCCAAGTCCTTGTGTGATCCCTCCTGCCATCACATAGGAGCATCTACAGTATAAAACATCCTTTCAGCCACCAACTAGCTTCACATTATTTCCATTTTGCAACTGGGGAAGAAACAGTTCATTCAAAATCGCAGAAGAAATCCATTTTAAAGCCCAAGTCCCTAGTGTTTAAGTCAAGTTCATGTGTTATTTTTTCTTCCTGCCATTCTTGTGAGAACTGAGTTCCTTTCCCTTGAGTTTAACCATTTCCATATGAGCAGAAGCCCCTGGCCGTCAGCTGGGGTAGGCACAAAGGCCATATTCACTTTTTTCATTGTCTCTGATTTTCTGGGCCATCCAGGAGGTCTGAAGCCAATGTGCACACAGTTAAAAGCTGGGTAACAAAGCTAATTTATTAATGGCTGTTACTCCCCATTGTCCAGGAGAAGGGTTATTTAGCACAGTTTATTAGTACAGCTTATGGATTAGTACACCTTGGTGGACTAATGCTCCTTCCTTTAAGCACCACTGTTTTCTTTTACCAGATAAATGTAATCCACCCAGGTCTGTTTGGCACAACAGTGACCTCTAAAGGCTCATCAGATGAATGGTATCTCCAGAGACATAGCTGACTTTAATTCTTATTTAAAGGTAGATATGTGGCTCTGTATCAGGTATTAGCCCCTTCATGCTGAGCACATCTTTAGAAAGGTCAGCTCTTGGAAAGATCAGAAAGCCTGCTCCTTTTCCCCTGTGCTGTATAAAGGCACCTGACCTTTCAGTGATCCTAATTTCTCTTCCTTTCCTCCACCCTCCCCCCAGCCTATTATTTATTGAAGTTGAATGGACCTTTTTTCCTTCCAAAATAGTTTCTAAAATAATTGACCAAAGACAGCAATGATGCAAGTTGAAATCCAGTTTACCTCCATATTGCACCAGGAATCTTCCCTTTTCGCAGCAATCCTGTTGTGTAAAATTTGGAGCTGCATGTATTGCCATCCTCTGGCTTGCACCAGGAGGAGTCAGCTAACTCAATTCACTGAGCTCGCTCCCCAGAGCCCGTCAGCAGCATACCAGCAACCACAGCTCGTGCCTACCACACTGCTTGTATCCAAGGAGGTCCACTAGCGTATACAGAAACTCTGCTTTTCTGTAAGAATTGAGATTCATGCATAATCCTTATGTTTCTGAAATAAATCTCCTGGATGCCAACTGGGATGCAGGCTGACTCTGGAGCCTGCTGCAGCAGAGGCTTTGAACTCACTCTGCTGCTGCTGGGCTGCTGGGACGATGGTGAACCTGGATTTTCCCCAGCTCAGCAGAGGTTGAGGGTCTGGTCTTGCCTTCCCAAATCCCCACAGGAGATGGGCAATGCCTCTATCACCATAAGCAGGGCATTGCGGAGAGATGCAGCCCACGTCTGGCACAGGAGATACGGGAAGGGGCAGAGGAGATATGGGTGGGCACAGAGACAGCTGGTGTGAAACTGTGTTTGATCTCCTGGCTCTGCTCTCAGGACTGAGTTGTGGCTGGGCAGCAGTGCCTCGAGTGCTCCCAAAGACCCGGGACCCAGTGGGCCTGTGGACTTCAAACAGGTCAGTGTGCTGGCAGCATGTGGGAATCTGTGGTCATTGGACAGAGATGGCCAGGGCATACTACTTACATTATTTTTAGTAGATCAGTGCATTTAAATGTGAGATATGTATGTTTGTTTTTTTCGCTTTAATTAAAACCTATTTTTCAGGTACTAATGCCAAGAAGCTGGAGTTTGGTTGGGGATTATTAAAGATGGGAAGAAGAACAAAAAGGAATCAAGCCCAGAAGAAGAGGTAAGGGAGGATAATGGGTTAGTGGGGCTTGAAATAAAGAGGAGGAAGCAGAGTGTAAATATGAGCAAAGGGGCAAAGTGAGAAAGGGGACAGTGAAGACCTGGAGGAAATAGGAAAGCCTCAAGTAATTGCAGGATTTTAAAGAGAGCTGCAATGGGCAGGAGGCAAAAGTTGAAGCAAAACCTGTGACCCTACCTAGACACCTTAATTATCACTGTGGCTTTCCAGCCGTGGATTGTACATGTCTCCTGTTCAATTGACTTGCTGTCCCTTTCCCCAAACCACTTTACCTCTGCTTCGAAAGGGGAACTTTTCTAGTTTATCAGTTGTATTTTTTTAATTGAAAAGTGACATGGTTTTGGCAAACTCATTTTCTGTCAGTGAGAAGCTGGTTAGCTCTTTGGTTGGTTCCACTTCCCTGGGAATTAGCACTAATTGATTTTTTGTTCAAATCACTGCAGTCCAGGGGCTTGTCTTTCTTGCTAAAATAAGACTAAACCCAACTGCAGTTGGAGGTGGTATCCCAGCCTGGGCTGTTCAATTCTTACACTTTTATCCTGAACATCTTTGCCCTTTTTGTATGATCCTGATGGCACTCTTTGCCTGATAATTTTCTTCCCAAAGGGTCACTCTCTCCCACTCATCTTAGTGGGGGATTTGCTGCTTGCTTTTCTATGGAGCTGGTTTCAGCTGGGATTAATAAAAAGGTCTTTTTATTCAGTTTGGCCAACTCAGCCATAGCAAGGTTGAGAGAAGCACATTATAGATAAAATTGTATTTCCAGAATTTTGTTTTGGATCTCACAAGAGCACCCTTTTGCCCAGGTTTGGGAGTGGGACTTTTGACTCAGAACAATGAGATTCTGCTGGAGATTTATCATGTGCTTGGTGACAGGGAGCTGGAGAATTATCTAGTATTACTCAGAAAGAGCACACGATGCATGCAAAGCTGGTCAGAAACAATATTAGCCAGACTCATTATTAAAAACCTTCTAGAATTCAAAGTGTGATTGCAGACAAAAACCTAGCTTGAGAGGATGGGAAGGAAATGAAACACCCTTTGCTTTGAAGTACCCATAGAAAAATGTTGCGAGAGAGAACTAGCTCCAGTTTACAGAAATAAAACCGATGGCTGAGAGATCTGAGGAAGAAGATGCTGTTCAAATTGCTTAGCAAAGCATGTCTGGGTCTGAGGAGTGGGTTCACCCCCCGGCCATCCTGCCCAAAGAGAGCTGCAAGCCCCCCTAGCATGCCAAGGGTCCCCTACTATGGTGGCAGGTCTGTGTGTAGCCACACGCAGTACAACAAAACAGCTACAGGCTGTCATGCCAGAGGCTGTTAGAGGACAGCCTGGGCTGAAGTTGGTGGGGGTTTTGCCTGCGTAAGGACTTGGGAGGCGTAGGGTTTGCCTCTGCGTGATTAGCACTCCCTGTGACCAGGGGCACTTTGGATGTATCTTGCTGTGTTTATGTTTTTGGTTCTTATAATGAAAATGAGATCCCTCGTGTAGCCCTCTGCCATTTTGCACGTCAAACTGAAAGTATATATGCTCATTGTGGGTATTAGTGTCTCAGCTTAATGACAGGAGCCTTGGACAAATAAATCCATGTGCCATGGAGGATTTTCCTAATGAAACTGAAGTACAATACTGTTTACATAATGTCCTTTAGACTCTATTCAAAACAGCAAATGCTGGACGTCACTGTTATCCACTGACACCAGCTAATATGGGCAGAAATGAAAATGTAATGCAAAGTGGCAGCTCCTTTCAACTTTTCTACGAAGTCTCTGTGTAGTGGCTCTGAGCATCCCCTCTGAACTTTTCCCCTTGCGAGTGCTGAGTTGTGGGGGGTTTTTTTTTTGGTTTTTTTTGGGGTTTTTTTTGTTTGTTTTGTTGTTGGTTTTTTTTTTTTTTAATATATTGACATTCCAGCCCTTGGAACAAGGTCTTCACTCCTTTTCTCATTTCGAGATCTTGTTTTGGGAGAGCTCTAACACCTGTCCACTGATCGCCTGCCAGTCTGCATCTGTGCCCAGCTGACAGGGCTGTCTGCTTTGACTAATGATGTGATTGATGGACAAAATAAGGAAGAACACACAAAAAAACATTTCTGTCTGGTCTGGTGTGTCAGCAAGCCTTCATCAAGTGGCTGCTGAAGGTATATTTTGCTGCATGCCTCATTACACAGTAATGGCATTCCCAGGCAAAGCTGTTTCTTTTCATGACACAAGACAGCAGGCAGCTTTATGGACTCTGGGCCTATCGAGCCTGGAGGAGAGAAGCACTAAAGAGTGGTCATTTCCAAAAGTGCCTCAAGTTGCTTTTTTGTTGTCATGAATTTAATATGAATCAACACAATATGAAATGAGCATGAGGAATTTTAGTGACTAGTCATTTTTTAAGACTGCTGTCTAAACAGCCATCAAGAAAAAAAACATTTTCTTCTACCAAACCTGTTGCAAAAAGAAGTCATCTGTCAATTTTATTACATTAAAAAAGTACACAGAGGCGTATAGTCCAAACAAATGTCTGCTTCAGCACTAAACATGTGGAAAACGCCACATATCTGAAGCAAAAAAAGGCAAGTAACTGGCAGGCTGAATGCAGTATTTAACAACTAAGATTTAAATGGCTCTTTATGTAGATCTGTATGAAGAAAGCTCTTGTGCAGTTTATATATTTTGTTAGGGGACTGCCTGCTTCAGGAAGCACAATAATTAAGTGCTGGCCATTAGGCAGTGCAACGTGGGACTGTGGAAGGGCAGCCATGAAACCCGCAGCACACCTTTTGCTTGTGGCCACCAGTGAAGGATAGACAGGACTAATCCACCGAGAGAGGGATGCAGGCGTAAGGGAGGTTCCTCCCCTACATGCAGCATCCCATCTCCATTTTCCTCATCTGCTCAAAGATTTGCCATTCACATCCATCCTTCCTGCACCTTGTTTTCACTTGGTTTCTCCCCCTCCTCCGAAGGCTTGTTACTTCCCATAGAGTTTTTGCATTTTGAAATACTTAATTTCCTTTGGGAAAAGCAGCAAAAAATGAGTTATGCTTCTTCACTAAAAATCTTCGGATTGTTCTCCTGTTCCTGATACAAGAGGTCTTCTACTGTGGGTTATTGGGAATAATTTGTGATTTTAATGAGTTGTGATTAGTTAAGAAATTGTTCTTCATGTAATAAATACTACACAATAAATTAGAAAATATATACGAGTTCTTTATACCCACTTAAAGAGAGAAAACATCAATGTAAATTCTTGTTATGACAAATGTAAAAGATAATCTTTTAAAGTGCATTTAATTTACTGTAATAGTAATAACCACTTTATCGATGCCTAAGAGTACAGAAAAAATGAATACAGGATAATTCAAAACAAATAAATAGCATGATTAAATTCTGTGTGGCACTTACTTACAGACACAATTGTGTTACCCTTACATATGAGTTAAAAGAATAATAGTAGAAATATCATTTTTGATTCAAGAATAAAAGACTTCTACGTAGATGTGTGTAACTAAAGGCTGTTAACCTGCTTTCTTTAGTCTCGATACTAAATAAGGCAATTCCAAGCTCAAGGGAAGAAGAAATTCTGTTGATTGAAAAGTTTAAACAAAGTAATTATTCTATCAAGTGCAGTAGGGGAGCTAAGTACCACGAAATATCAAACACCTGCAGGTTTCCAAGAAGTTCTCTGCTGAAAACCAGAAGCAGCTGGGTGGAGGAGAGGCCATTTTATCAGTAACCAATGGGTTTCTGTGCTCCACTGACCTTGAAGTCAATACCAGTGCCAAGAGCTCACTGTCTGCTGTTTCTTCTTGCATTATTGGTTTGAGAACCATAAAAATGTCAGAGATTTACTATAAATCACAATTCAGTGGGGTTTTTTGTCTTGGTTCATTTTTTTTGCTTTAGCTGAGCCTGGCCATATTCATTTGTGAATTGTGGGCAAGTGGTTAGCACAATGTGTCTCATTACCTTTTCCAGGGAGTTTTGCTGTCTCTTTAACAGGGAGCTTTGTGTTTCTGTGCTAATTTTGATAATGCTGGTGGATGGGGTTGGGGCGGGGGTGGTTGGTAGGACTGTGCTATGATGCTCCCGCAGTAGGCTGTGGTGTGAGCACCGAGGGGAAGGAGGGCTATTTTCTTATCTCCCTCACTGCTTTTTTTAATCACTCAGATTCAGTTTCTGCTTTGGTAAGGGAGACATTCCATTTTTTTGGCCTCTTTTCCCTGAAGTTGTTGTGTGTGTCAAATTTGTCATGGTTTAATGGCTTACTGTATTTCCCTGCACTGGAACCACTAAACACATTTTCATTTAAGTTGGGATCTTTAAAGAATGATCATCTTATCCATCTGTTCAGAAAGCACAAAGACACAAATCTGGGTCAGAAAAGAGACTTGGAAAAATCCCCCGTACTCAATCAGTTTCTGGCAAGTGAATTTGTCTCATGACTTCAGGAGCTGGTGGAAAAAGAGAGAATTTAGCTGCAAAAATATTCTTTTATCAGCTCTTTGCTTGGAGCTATGGCAAACAGGTTTCCAGTTTTGTAGATGGTAGCAGAGGAACTCAAAAGGATATTTAACCTTAGGTTATTTTCTTTAATCTTAGAAGAACCAGCCACCCGTTAACATGCCTATATATATATATATTTATATATAGGACCATACAATCTTTTCTTTCCTAATCAGGTTTGTGTATCTCCCTTGATTGATTTTTCTTTTTCTTAAATCTTTAATAATCTTTCTTCATGGTTTCTGCATCCTGTCCAGGCTTTTCTTTCTGTTCTCTGTACATGATACAGTAGTTAAAGCCTATGGCTCTAGAAAATATCTGCTTATTTCTTCATTGTTTCTGACAGGGGACAAAAAAGCATCTGAAGATCAGATGGCTTAATTATATGTCATTTGAGTTGGAGGACAGGGGGTGTGCATTTGAGGTACTGGAACTTTTTAATGAGAATGTATTTTTATAAGGATCATCTGTATAGAAAGAAAAGCAGGTTTTATCCTTGGCTGCCTTTTTGAATCCAGGTCCTATGACTGGAATCCATAGTCTACTGAACTCAATAAACTTTCATGAACCTTTGAACTACAAATTTTTCTAGAATGAATGCTTTTTACTCCACTTTTATAAGAGTTCCTATTGAATGAATTGGGAATTTGACACATACAAGACTATTGAATTGTGTGGTGTGTTGCAGAGATTGAGTTGTGGTCCTTGTTCCTACTGGAATCACAAGGAACCCATGAACACACCCAGAAACACCTGCTCCCCTTGGCAAAGCAGGGGGGGCTTTTGGTTCTGCCAAGTTAGTACTCATGTTTGTGAGGTCTGTGTCTGTTGAAAGCATCTTGAGGTCCTCTTAATTTTTATTTATCAATATTGATTATTATTAATATCATTTATTAATATTAATTAGTGGAAAGGAGCAGGATTGAAAGGACAAAGGTAGTACGCAATGCCAATGGGGAAAGGGAGTGAGATGCTCCTGTGAAACCAGGATGGAGTTTTTCTTTGTCAATAGTGAATAGCTCTGAATCCCTTGAAGAGATGACAGGCAAAGTCCTGAGGAAGAATTTGGCGCAGGTCACGCTTTCCCCACTCCTTTCTGCCTGCTAACTTTGATGTGATCCTGTAGTTAACCTCTCAGAAATGCAGACTGAAGTCTTCTCTTGAAACATCAAGGCCTGCCTTTGGCTGGCAAACTATGGTGGCAGCAAGGCTGGGATACACAGCAATGGCGAGAATGCTGTTCTGGGAAGAAGCTACAAAATATATTCAGTAAGCCATGGGTCACAGCATTAGAATGCTGTAGACATGTTGAACCTTGGAAGGTTTAATGGAAAATGTGATGTACTTGTTAGTTATTAACATGAGGACTTTTTTCTGCTTAAAAAGAAGAAAAACTAATTATTAGTTCTTGAGTGCTCTGTGACCACTGATCTTTATAGAGTGCTATGATGACTAGAACTGTGTGAATAACTGATGTTTCCATTCCTTGGCAATACTAAGTGTGGATAAATAGTTCAGAGTCAAATGCATTTTTATGTTTCCCTTACTTGACTGTTGATTTTTATTTCTTTTTTTAGCTTTCAAAACAGAATGGAAGAAAATGTCAAAGAAAACTTCAGTCTTTGAATTATTTTTTGTTTAAAATATTTCAATATTCTCCAATTTTTATTTTTTAGTGTTGCTGCGCTTTTACCAATGCAAATGGTGCAGTGAAGTGGAAGTGAATTTGCTAGCTGTTTCCCTGTTTTCATATTTGTATTTTTTTAACTGGAGAGAAGGCTTTTGGTAGAATAATTTTGCTTAGATCTAGTGACAGTATCTTGCATATGGGAATCATTAGGATGTGAAATTAAGAACCTATCAGCTGAAGGCAATAAAATCAATTCTAAACTTCTGGTGTCCACAAGAGGGGAAAAATTCTGCCCTTTGTTAACACGTCCCTCAGGTTGTAACACTGGGATGCTTAAGGCTGATATGGAGTTTAAGGCCCCTGGATGGTGACCTCTCAGACCAAGCCACAGAAGGCTGCTGCATCTGTTTGTGAGTGGGAGAGATCCTCAGCCACCAGAGAAGCTTCCTCTCCCTCTTCCTCTCCATTTATGTTACTCCCCCACCCCATAGTGTTTTGGGTATGGGTCTATACCAGCATCCAAAGCAGAGAGCTCTAGTGCATTTATTTGCACCTTTTCTCTTTAAACATGTCCAGCAGTGAGCACAGTTGAGAAGCTATGTTGTCTATCAGTTCAAAATCTTTTAGTGGCAAAACGTACAGTGTATATATACACACTATTGTATTAAATGTTATATGCACATGCAATACATTAGAATGCTGTGTATAATGCAGCCACCATATGTCATATAAAATAAAAATGAAGAAGGTATATGAGCAAATACTGTACAACATATGGCAATATGAATATTAACCTCAATCTATAAATAGCTTCTGAAATATCTTTTTTAAAATAAAGAAAGAAACCTAACATAATAGCAATTGAGTAGAAACTGTGCGTCTTTTAAAGTTCTTGATGTCAAAGAGGCAAAATATCATTCCAATACTTAGATTTAATATGTACTTCACACAAAAATAAATCATGTAGTATTTTCATGGCAGGAAGAGAATTTTATGATTTTTATGACGAGTATGGAATTGGGATTCATATTTTATAGACAGTACTAATAACATAAAGAAAATGCACCAGAAGAAGGCTCTTAAGGAAAGAGGAATGGTAGTGAAGTTGCAGGAAGGAACGGAAAACTTATTGTAATTAAGCCTTTTTGATAGGTTTTGGTTTTGTATTCAGAAGAGCTGTTGGTATATTCACAAGGCAAACACATTGATTTTAAATCTTTAAAATAGAGAACAATAAATTACCCTGTTTCTGATTGCAATCTCAATAACATTGAACTAATTGCTTTTGGAGGTAATTTAATATGTGTTTAATCTTAAGGCTGTGTTTGTTCATATATGTTATTTTTACATGTTGACTATTAATTGGTGTCTAGTTCTATTACCACCAAATCCCTAGTTCAGATCTTCTGAAAGACAGGGGTAGAGTTGTAACATACTTGGGTCACTACTGTTTACTCTATGCATTCTTTATCAGTGAATGTACCAGAACCTAATCTCATATGGAAAGACTGTTGCTAACAATGAGATGACAGCCAGCATTACTCCAAGGAAAACAGTATTTTCTTCTATGTGGGATGCTTTGGAGAGGGAGCAGAGAGCAGCATGAATTTATGCCCTGAGCAAAAATAAAAGATGAACCTTGATTATCTTGAGCTTCCCTGGCATACAGGGCAGCGCTAGAACAGGATCAACATCACAAAAGATGATGTTTTTACCAAGCAGCTTGATTGGGATATTCTGCCAGGAGGATATGGGTACTTGGATTTGATGCCCACCTTTGTTTATTAAGGGACTTTTAACTCGGGTTTCCTGCTCCCCAAGATATGCACTACAGATTTGTTTACACTGGGGAACCAGAAGGGAAATATTCCACATCTTTCCTATGAAAACTGCTCTAGTTTTCACACAGGCATAAGTTCCAGCCTGTTTCCCATATCTTACTTTTTTTGAGCGCAGTGCTGCTCTATGATTACGAGTCTGACCGGCTGGTCAGTGCTCTGGGTTCACAAAGGGTGATTCCAGTCCTCACGGGTTATTTTCCACTAAATTGCCTCTCCTTACCGTAAAGGATCACAGCTAGATGGAGGAAAAACAGGTTGTAAGGAGAAGGAAAACTTTGGGGAAGAAAGGAGGTCAGTGCAGTTAGGGAGACAAGGAAATCCTTTTCCCATATAGGAGATGACACAAGAGATGCTCAGAAAGTAAGGTCCTAGTTATGGGAATTTTCAGCTTCTGCCTTGAAGCAGCCAAGCTGAAGTGCCTGCCAAGAAAATGAAAAGGAATATTTTCTTTTACTGAGAATTAGCCCAGTCCATATTTTCATTGCTAAGGGGGCACAGGATAATGCTGCTATCAGCTTCGTTATTTATTTCATCTCTGACTCATTCAGCAACTGCTTTCTTGAATCAACATGTCCCTACCAAATTATGGATTTTTTTTTTTTTACTTATTTTCTGAAACAAACCAAAATTCTTTTAAGACAAGGAAAGGATTGCTAGGGCAGTCTGACCTGGGATCTGCTTTAACAGTATTTCATATAGTAGAAACCTTGAGAAGACGACCCCTCAACCTCATCTGGATATTCTATAGACCATGGTGTATGCGAAGGGCTCAGTCTGTTCCCTGGTCCTGGGACACGGCATTAAGAAACAAAGTGGTGATGCGTCACTTTCTCCTAGAATTCATAAGAATTTCTCCTAGAAGAATTCCCAGGTGTCACCTAACAGGGAAAATGTAAAAAGTCTGTGCTCAGCAGCAGGAGGCAGAGCCTGGCTGACAGCAGCTCCTTCCTTTCATCTTGATGGCAGGCTATCAAAGGCCAGTACCAGGAGCAGTGGCAGCAATGGGGAAACCTCTCCACTGTAAGTATTTCAGTTTCTACTGCTTTATCTGAGATGTCTGGACTGGTGCTTTAGCACTAGGCATGTAGAACAGGTTTTGTTAGGGTGAATTACAGCATCACCTGTACACATACCATGTTGCAAATGCATGGCTAGGAGCAAGCGCCAAAGTGCAGCTTGTGCTTTACCACATAGTCCCGTCAAACCTATGAATGTGCTTTCAAGGTGCCTATCAATACCTGGGGTTTGTTACATATATGCTATGAGGTTATGGGTTGGGAAGCAGTTTGACTCCTGACCCAACTCTAGATTTCACTGGAAATGTGAACTGTGATGTGTGGAGCATGGGAGGCCAAGGGTACATGCTAGTGCTGTTTTCATTAGATGTTAGTAGCAGCCCTGTACTAAGCTGAGCCACCCGCTTCTAGGTGACAAGCCTTTAGAGGAGAATCTCTCTTGCTTTGGTCCATGGCACGGTGACACTGCAGGTCACCTGGCAGCAGTTACTCCTAAATACCTTATGATAATCTAGCATTGCCAATTTTCCATATTTAACATATATTATTAGAATTTGATTGTCCCAAAGGGCTACTACAGTCAATATTGCTTGTACACGTATATATGTTTTAATTCCCTAAGTGCATATTTATCTGATTGAGCTAGTAGCAGGCTCTGGCAGTGTCTGTCACACTTCTGCTCAGCCTCTTAATTCACTGGGGTTTTCTGGTGGGTAATGTCACTTTGTGTGTTCTGTAATACCTGCCCTGTGGTGGAAGGAGATAAGGACCCCAAAAAATATCTGAATTTTACCTTTGCCTTCTGAATTGTCATGCTTTTTCTGGTTGTAAACGGGATGCTTTGGTCCAGTTATGTTTTGCTTTCTACCAGATTAATAACAGTTAGTATAAACAATACTGCAGAGCACAATTCTTATAGCAGTTGTCTTTACTAGCAAGCATAGTAAAGAAAAATAATTGACTAGCGAAAGGTTTGATAACTCTGAGTTTTATGTTTCTCAGAAATGACTCATTCCCATATGCATCCTACAAACTGCATTCTGCATGCTGAACTCACTATAACCTGCTCTTAGAGAGGCTCTTGTCTCACATTCCCGTTTTGGCATTAGAAACAATAAAAGTAACAGCAGCTTTGAAGAGTATGTAAATGTATAATGGCTTTCCTAAGCGGATTGATAATTACTTATTGCACTAAATAATCCTAGAAGTATGTTAGAGGGGAAATGTGAGAAGAACGAATGAACTTGCATAAGTAGAGAAATCTATGCATCCCTTCTGCTGCCTGGTTCATTTAAACAGTCTTATTACAGTATCAATGTGGAGGGGAGATAATGAAGGTTGGTTTATGTTGTTACATCTTTTGTCTAGTTTGCTTTATTTTAAGAAATGCAATGGTAGCTATGGGTGGAGTTAGCAGCCACCAGTGCCATAGAAATGTTGCATTCACCTCACTCTGTAAGGCATGGGGAATACGGCAAAAATGTTTAATGCCAAAAGTTAAATTCTTGTGCATTAAATATTTTGACTGCTCAAAATATGAGTTTTGTGTTTTGAAAAAAAATTCCTTTTGTAGAAGTTTGTTTTGTTTTTTTTTTTAAATAAGCTTTCAGCTGGGACAAACTAAATGCATTTGACCTTTTGAAAGCTAATTTCTGAGAATTACCTCCTCTTATACTAAATTATTTTGTAAATAAAAAGGTGTGACACAGGAGTGTTGGAAGCAATTGGGCTTTATTCATCAATGCCTGCCTCTTGAAATCAGTCAGCACAATGGAGCTCGATACTCCTGTTCGAGGACAGGTAGTAACATTGCTGGCTTCTTTTTTCTTCCTTTTTGGGGGTTTTTGTTTTGGTTTGTTTTTTTAAATACTCTTTGGAGGTTGACTTTTCAGCAGGCAGCTTCTAATTTAATGGGTAAGAAATCACATTTATGCTTTATCCATTCACAGTAAATATGGGATTCATTTTTGTAACTGTGGTACAAAGGATGTATTTCAGTATATGCTGCAGGCATAGTGGGAAGGTGGAATTTTTACAGGTGCAGAATGACACATGCAAAAAGGCAGCTTGGGTTGCAGTCCAGCTGAAATTCAAGTCTTCAAACTAATGCAGCTGCAAACCTCCGTTTAAACTTTTAACTGAGTTGTGTGTCATTTAAAACTAATTGTTACTAGACACGTACACAGAGTGGGAATAAAAATGTGTGTGTCCTTTCCTCCCCTTCTGTCAGCTGGATTTGAGCTGAATTTCTGTGGACTCTGCCCTGTGTGTTGCCACTGGGCACCGCTGGCCACAGCTGGCGGTGGGGGCATTGAGAGGTTGAGCAGCAGCTATTTTTGAAGCAGTACTGTGGTGGAGAACAAGGCCTGACTATTTCAGAGGGGACAAGTGCATGTCTTTTTTTTCAGTGTAATTTATTTGTTTTATCTGTGATCACAGTTTTGCCCTCGGTGAAGTCTTGGGACTGGGAACTTTATTCCCTGTGTAGGTGAAAGATGATGCAATGCTGACACGGTTTCTGCCACCTCATGTCGCCTGTGTCCCACCCTCAAATCTGGAAGAGGGGTTACTGTACCGGCCATGTGCACAGAATGGTCACTTCATTTAAGGAGTTAAGGGAGCAGTTATTTTTTTTCTGATTTTTTTAAAATCATATATATCCAGCAGTTCTCACCGAGGAGGGTTAAAAGAACTACTTGCTTGTCTTTGAATCCATGGCAAATTCATTGGTATTTAATATATTTCAATTAGCAAAATTAACTGAAAACATTTAACATTAATTGGCCAGTGCTTTTTTTGAATGCCTAGCTCTCCCTTCTGGAAAAAAAAATGTTTGCTTGCTTATTTTTCTAATAAAAACCCCAAGGAAAATATTTGCAAAGATCTTATTTTAGGGCTAAAATCCTTGGAAGAAATCAGCTAGAATTACACCTTCTCTGTGAAATAGTAGCAATTAGGACAGACGCCCTCCTCTAACTCTGAGCCAGGCAGCTTGGGTGACAAATATGTCAAATTAATACATCACCAGGTATGAAAGCGCAGTTAGAATTTGACTGAGGTACTTCCAGCCTGAGAAAGGGAACGATTTATCAATGCAAACTTAATAACATCTATTTGAATCTAACTAAAAATCAATATTTCATTACCAAATTGTTAGTGAGAATGAAGAAAAATTGCGGAAGTCGGGCAGTTTGGTGGAAGAGAAGCATCAGGAGTTCAATGTGAAGACGGGATGATTCATGAGGCCAAGCCGGTGGAAGGGTGAAGGAGGACGAATGCAGAAAACTTGGAGGGCCCTTTCTCTGGTGACCTTGGCAGCGAAAGGAAAAAAAATACCAGAAAATGAAAGTGACTGTCAACTCCCAACAGGGATGGATCACACCATAAATCAAGCATAGCCCTGAGAGAGAAGAGAGGGGCTTAGGGTGGGGGGCGAGCACGGGGGGGAAACTGTTGGGTAATTTAACTCTTTGAACCTTGGATGCCTTTTATTCATACTTTAGTGGAGTTGGTAAAACATATGTGAATCCCTTCCCTTTGCAACGGTTTACATAAAAATATGTCAGGACAGATAAATGGTGAAACATTGCTTTCCATTGGTTGGGATTTAAAGTACAGTACCAATAAGCATTTCCTTCAGCCCAGGAAAAGAGAAAAACGAGAGACTGAGGCTCCTGTGACACATAACTAAATTAGTTGTTTGGGAGGCCTAATCCAGGAGAGACTTTTTAGTGATTTGCAGGGGGGAAAAAAAAAAAAAAAATTAAGGACATTAGTATTTCTATTACTGAAATAATCTATTGATCCAAACAGCAAATAAAAAATCACTCCTTTAAGCGTAAAATACAAATGAAACTGAAGGGCTCTTGGATTTTTTTTTTTAACCTTTAATATTTTGTTTCATTCTTAAAATCTGTTCTCTGACAGAAGTGAAGGAGGTGACTGCCACAGAGGGGTTTGTAACTGTCCTCTGACAGGGCCTGAAGGGGGATTCACAGGAGATGTGAATATTACCTCTCTCAACTAGAATTAAAACATAGTATGAGCATTTTATTTGACAGAGAGGCACAAAGTATTTCCCCCTGTTTTTTCCAGAGGGTATTTTTTACCCTTTCTACTGATAGTCTTATATTTTCTTTTTCTTATCCATCACAAGAAGGGACCTGTGTCTTTTTTCATTGGACAAATGGACCTGCATCCATACCGTCCATGAAAAGTGAGCGCCTTTCATTTCCAGTTGGAAAAAAGACTTCCAATAGAGCATCTGTAGTCCTGCGCAGACATCACAATAATTGCTGTGGTGGGCGGCAAACCCCATGCACATCAGCAGGTTTGCATAAAGGTGCAATGAAGTATGTTCTGATCCGTACTGCTGAGAAAAGTAACTACAATTCTTGTGTTTGACTTCTGCCCTTCTCTCTGAATATTGAAGGGTGGCAGAAATACTAATGCTAGAGGTATTGGAAGTGCACATTGGGAAAGCCATGCCGGAGCACTCCAGTGCCAGGGTTCCTGTTGTGGTCCACCTGGCTGGCCGCATCTTTGGAAGCAGTGTTAGGGGGTTGTTGTTGTGTTTCCACACCCCTTATAATGGCCTTCACCATGTGTGTGCTGGGTACAGCAGTTTTCCATCCCTTGGGGAGAAGACAAAGGAGGGAGGTAGCTCCCAAGCTCTTAAGGCTCATATAAATACCTTTGGCTTGAAGGTGGTGGGAAGAAGCAAGGAAATGTGAACTAGTGGGTTGAGGGAGAGGGACTCGTGTTGTGCTAAGAAGCTCCCACATCAAAAGAGGATTAAAACCCAGGAACTGAGGCACTATTCTCTTTATTAAGCCGGTAAAAGTCAGGTTTGCTTATACCTGGGGCATCCTTTGGTCCACCTTTTTGTGGCTGAAGAGTGAGTCTGAAAACTAATGTGTTTGCTCTTTCTTGACTTAATTTTCAGCTGAAACAATTTGCCGGTCTGTCTTGAGGCATTTGCCTGCATGGTGCAGCCCGCAAGAGAGGACAAGGCTCCATGCAGTTATGGTCATGGGCTGTTGCCTCCACTGGTGCTGCCAAGGTGAGGGCTTGGGGCTGCACGGGCAGCCCTCACTAGCTCTAGATTTTGGGGGTGGTCTTATGCATTGGGTCTGAAGTAGTAGGTAAGAAACTGCTTGCTAAGATCACCCAACACAGCTGTCCTGCTGACAAGGTGCTGTGGTAAATGGGGAGATATTTTGAGGGACACCAGCAGCTCCCGAGTGGCAGAGACTTCCCAAAGCAGCTCGGAGGGCTCCAGGGCTTTCAGCTGGCATGTTACACCTGAGAGGTAAATCAATTAACAGGAGGGCAGATAAGGGGCAATAGTGTGGTTCAGAAAACATGGTAAAGTACATATGGATCCCTGCATGCTCTGCAGTTCGCTTGCGGTACAGCTTTTTTTTATCTAAATATAGGACTCATCTCAAAGCCTCACATGAGAAGTTGCAGATCTAATCAAGGTCAGAAGAACATTAAAAAAAATTGGAACAGGAAAAGGCCATCAGGACCAATGTTTCTGTTCCTTTTTTCCTCCTGTCTTAGCTCTGGATCTTGGCTCTAATTGCCATTTATTTTTTATTGCTCTCACTATACTTCTCATATAATGTTTATATTAATGGGCGGGGGGAGGAGGGGAAGCAAAGAAACACCAGGAAATGGAGTGCAATTGGAGTATGTGAGATGTGGCTTTTGTCTTCTTTATCACTGTTTTCTTGTAGTACTTCCAGCTCAGATATTAATTTATCATTGAGACTGCTGCAGAAGTGTGGTCCCTTGTATTTTATTGAAGGTTTGATCTAAATTCCAGATGGTCACCATGTGATCAAACCAGCCATGGGCAAATAGGATATTTCTTTGTGTCTATATTTGATTTCTTTGCCAAGTTCATACCTATCTAATCTTCTGCCCATGAGCCTGCATTCATTCATTCTTTAAAGTGTGCAACAGCTCCGCCTCCTCATGGGCTAGAGACAATGAGGATGATTACAAACATTCACTATCTAAATGCGGTTAAAATGTGACGCTGTTGCATACATATACTAGCCCTCCACATCACAAAAATGTCTGTCTAAAGTTTACAGCAGAAAAATAATTCCTCTCCTCAAGGAATGAAGGGCTCTCAGAGAATGTACGATGGGGGACACGAGCGTATTGACTTGATACTGCTTCAAGTAAATGCTTTGATTTTGGGATGCAAAGAACTGTGAAATATTACTCATGAAAATCCATGGAGCCCTTCTCCTTGTGGAGTCCCTGCTTTAGTGCAGGAGTTTAATGGATGTATATGAGAGACCATCTATGCCAAGTAGTCTCTTCTTTCTTTAAAAAAAAAAAAAAAAGGAAATTTCAGATTATAACAAAATTCTATATACTTCAGAACATAGAAGTAACAATATAAAAATCTTCTTAATCATGATATGATTAAAGGATTTTTTAAAAGCTGCCTTGTAGTCACATTTCCATTTCCTGATAAATTCCGTACTTTCTTTCAAATCACTTCTCATCATAATAATACGAACTGTAAAAAATCCTTCCATTTCTGCAACGTGCTATGAAAAAATTGGGGGTGGAAAGGAGAGAATTAAGAAGGCTCCAAGTTTTATCATTCTGTTCATAAAGCAGCACAGCAACCATAACTGCACTACAGAAAAGAAACAGATACTGTACTGTCTGAGGTATTCTGTGCCATAAACTCCCATAATAGAAACAGATGGCAAAAACGCCTTGGAAGTAAGGGAAGTACTGTACATGCAGCTCTACCCTAACATATGAAGAGATTCAGGCCTGACATAAAGGAATACGTCTGGAGCTCTGCCAGTGCTACTGTGTAGTGCAGCAGTTGGTGCTGGAGATGAGAGAACCCGTGATTTTGGGTTTGGGGCTCTGGAGAGACTCGGCAGCAGCACCTTTTACAGCACTTTAGTGGGTATGTTGCTCTGACTGGGATAGCAGAGATGGATGGAAAACCTTGTGGGGTGTCACTGGGAGCTTCCCCCAAAGCTCCTTAGTGCCAGAGCAACTCAGGCATGCTGTGAAGCCCTGTGCATTGTGTGCCAGGGTGGGGTCTGCCTGGTCTTTCTCTCCCTGCCTCTACTAAGCAGAGATCTTAATATCTAATGAGCTAAGCAAAGTTGTGTGGTGAGTATCGTGCATGCAGTGAAAATGGCAAAACTCCTTTATTCATCTCTGGTATCTAGGTAAGGAAATATCACTTATTTCATCCGGCATTGTTCCACTGGTCCTGCTATGAGTGAAAGGAAATATAATGTGTGCATTGCACTAGAGCGGGAGCTGAAGGTCAGGAGTGAAATATAGCTTTCTGCTGCACTTGGTCTCAGTCTGAATGTTACCTACATTATCATCAGAGCTTACTGTCATAATGGGGAGACCTTGTCACAGGAGGGAGGTCACCTAGAAACAGGAAGAAAAATTGGGGAAAAAATTCTAAATAAGATAAACTAAAAGGAAGACCAGTAGGGTTCCCAAACTTCCTTTGTGTGTGTTTGAGAGCAGTAAATTATCTGCAAAAGACATGCTTGTCCTCCAGCACCTAAAATCCCACTGTTGTCTTGGGCCTGAGGTGCCGCTCTCCTAACTTCCCATAATTTTGTTATCAGCATCTTTCCACCAGTGTGTCTAGCTTTGACCTCTGTGCTTTTGTGATGGCTTGGATTTATAAACTCCAATTACATTTCAGGGCAGTAGCCTTTCAGATATTCTTGGGAGAAGGGGATATATCAGATTGTTTTCATTAGAAAACAGACCATGACAAAGAAACTTCACTATCCTCTCTGCCCCCGAGACTCTACGTTGGACCCCTGAAACGTGCTTATCCTGCCGGCGCGGCGCTGCAGGAGGGCTTGGTAGTGCAGCTGGTGTGTGTCATCATGAGCTCTTCCTCACCACCATGGGAATATTTTGCTTCAAAGTTTTTGGAGGTCAGACCTGTATTCCCATTGTGTGGCTGAAACTTCAGCCTAATTGCAGGGCAGAAGAGATTTTAAACGTTAGTGTGAAGAACTAAGTGTTGCATTGGGTCTGTACTATTTGCATACCCTCCAGCCACCCAATTAACAGCATAATATTTGTGCGTAGCCTCTTTCATCTAAAGATGTCAAAGAGCTTTGCAAACATTAATTCATATTAATATGGTGCTAAAAACAAACAAACAAACAAACGTTTCCTTAGTGCTTCCAGGCCTCTCCTCCCCCTGACACGAATTCAAACCAGCGATCTCCAAGGTGGTGCTGGGCACCCAATCTGGTAAGGGGGCCACTGCCTTGGCATGTCTGCTCTCTTCCAAGACCATCAGTGAACATCCTGGCTGCAGCTCAGCAAGGCACAGAGGTCACCTTCCCCTTCATGTGCCATGGTAAACGCTTATGTGATGACTCCCTGGTCCTGTCAAAGTAATCTAGATTAGCAGCTGCTGTTACTAACAGTATAGGAGTTAATCCAGACTGCTTTGCCAGTGCAAAGGTAGGAGGGGTTACTCCTCCAGGGCTGCAGCAACCGTAGAGGGTGCAAAAGATGCTGAGCAGCTGGGCATCCGTGTTTGAGGCTCAGCTGTGGCTTAGGGGGATGTTGAGCTCTGGGCCCATCCACCTCAAGACTCCTCACCTGGGCAGAGAGCTGTCTGTCTGCAAACATGATTAGGTAGGGCTACAAAAGTATTGCAGTAAATATCCAGAAATTCAAATCACTGATCATATGATATCTCCTCTCTGATTTGTAATAAATCCTTCGGAGACTCACTAGAATTCAAGGTTTAACAGCTAATGCTTACACATAGAGCTTTTACTTTTCAGTCTACTGGAAGAATGTCCAGCTCAAAGAAGCCTTTTCACATGAAATAAACCTAATTTTATGTTTGTCTAAAAAAAAAATAAATATCCAAACCCTACCACTAAAACCACCATCAGGACAAACTGAGTTTCAGGATTTACAGTGACAGTTTGTACAACTCTAAACCATTCTGATGGTTTTTGGTTTTGTGTCAGAGGTTGTGGGATCGCTATCAGGTATTTGGAGATGGGAGAGCAGCTGCCTTAGCACAGTCACCAAGAGCTGGCTGAAGGGGATCTTTGTGGATCTTTCCTTTGAAAAGATGGTATTCAACCACTGAAATACAAAGCCAGGTAGCAGTGTGAGCATTAGCTTATGTAAAGTGCACGCCTTCATCTCAGTTTAGTTGTTACTCTGACACTTTAAGCTTCTCAAATACTGTATCTCTTTTTAATGAAGAAATTGTACACTCACAGAAATCATGTATTTACAGCATAAAACACCTATTGATATATTTTGGTCATTTTAACTGAATTTGGAGACTTCATAAAGTGAGAAATACAACATTTCATTACACAATTACAGCTAATTATTTTAGAAATACAGTTTAAATGCAAGTTATCTTAAATTTATTGGTTATCTGACTGGAAAGATCTAAGCAAAACCTGAAAATCATAAACCCTTCCAGAACATTATATTTTATGCAGTCCAAAATGTGACACATGGGGTCTTTAATAATTCACTGCTTGTTAACATTAAACAACTGTTAACATGCTCAAATAATTAGTTATGCTTGCTTGACATGTTTGCATCTTTAATAATTGATGCATTTATCTTAATTACTAACAGTATTATGGTCGTAATATGCATCTTTTTTCTATCTTAAAATTTTAACAAAAACTGACTTTTTGCCAAAAATGATTATCCTCTAAGTTTTAATTACTCATTGTAATTAAATTGCAAGCTGCACTATTTTATTAAAAATATCTTTCACAAGAAATATTTAATGGAAAAGAGGTGATTTGTTGTTTATGCATCACACTTAGTAAATATTTCATAAGTTTCATATTACCCTTTCAGAGTGGATATAAAAAACATAACATTCTTAATATAAGAGTCAATTTAAAAGCTGCTATAGTAGTCTTCATTTCTTCTCCCAAAGGTTTGCAGAAGTCAGTGAATAAAGGAAGACAAAAAACCAAACAAAAAAATGTGGTGGTAATTGTAAATAGGGTGCCCACAGTGACGGGAACCAAGGTTGGAGACATTGTGCTGGTGAGTATATAATGCATTCTCCATGGAATTAGACTGACTTGAAATAGAGATGAACATTAGAAGTTTTTTCATTCTTCAGTGTTCTTCTAATTCAACTTTTGCTTGCAGTACTTTGACTGTAATCATTTATTTATTGCAATGCTGACAGAGATAGGGGTGAGCTTTGTGTCAGCCAATTTAAAAAGATCGTGTTTTCAAGGTCTTTCTATCGGTAAGACAAGCTATTTTAGATTAAGATGGCTGTTTCTGGTCCTGAAACGTAGTGGAGGCAATTGCCACTCCTGTGGAATGACAAAACTCGTTAACAGTGTCAAAGGATTCAGCTGCATCCATGTTCTAGTGCGTGGTTGTGTTCCTTCCCAAGTGACCCACAAAGATGCTTGAAAAGGCATCAGCATGTTATTGGCAGGAAAAAGTCCATCTGAGAGACAAAAATGTCCAGAGTTTTACAAATAAAACCCAAAAGCTGTGAGACACTGTCTCACAGTGCTACAGACTGAATGTCAGGGCTTTGTTTAGCAAGTGACTAATGAGAGACCAGCTTGTCTCTGAGGTAGATGGCTTCCAAGGAGATAGTACTTGAACGACAAGCCAAAGGCAGCCAAAACACTGCATTTTTAATGGCAAAATGTGCCTGGGAGTAGATCTAGTGTAACACTTTTTTTAAGGCGGGTCAGTAGACTTGAGGTGGAGAAATGTCGCACCTCCCAGATGGAGCGGGCTGGGAGATCCTGACCAGGTCCAGGAATGCCTCCTCCAAGCCCTCGGCTTAGAAGTCTTCTGAAAGAAGGATTTACCCCACATATGACCCTTTGCCAGAAAAAGAGCTTGAGATCAGATGGACAAGAATGATGAACTCTGACACTGAGCTCTGTGCAGAGTATACTACCTGCTTTCTCAAATATTTGGGGGGGGTTTCCTGCCTGCAGTAAATGAAATTTGCATATTTATCCCTGAACTGCCAGCAGAGCCTGTGGTCCTTCAGCTTCCGCAACAGTGACCATGCCACAGTGAAGATTTCAACCTACTGAAAGAATTAGATACAGAGCAAAAGTAATATGACATTTAGTCCCTAGGAATCGCTTAAACCAAAATGTGAGAGTGGCTCACAGGCAGGGCTGCAGTACTGCCTGCTGTGGTGTCCAGCGCTGGGTGGCACACATACACCATGCGCAGGTAGGAATGGCATAAACACGGCAACTGCCACCCTTCCAACTGCTGCTTCCAGATTCACTGTATACTTTTAATCTATCCTGCCTTTTCTGACAGATTTAGAAGACTCTTACTATTACAAAGTCCTCATGTCCTTGACATGGTGTTCTTCAAAAAAGCGATTTCTGGTGTGATTTTAGAGTTAAATAAAAATTTACACATCACAGATCTATTAATCATTTTTTCCCTTCTGTGGGTGTATCTTCAGATTTCAGTGATTGATTTATGTGGCCAGATGGGTGCATTTGTTTCCTGCTGTCTTTCAGTCCAGCAGAATCCATGCATGCTGTGCAGTACCATAGGCTTGAACTTTCACTTAAAATGCACTACTGTACATAAATTCTGAATATTATTCACTATTTGGAATGAATGGGATTCAGATGTGAGTCCTTTGGACATGGCACAAGTTGAGTTTTTACCTCTCAATTAGTAAAGAAACCATTCCTTTCAGCTTTAGCAGAAAAGCTTGTGTCACAGAAGGAGGTCCTCTTCATGTCCTCCAGGTTTTTGCTCCAAATGCCTTTGCGTTTCCTGTCACCACATAATATGTAGAAGCTCATTAGCTGAAGTCAGAAATAAAGGGTTGTCATAGAAGTTTACTGTGGGGAAAGCAATCTGTAGCCTACACATGCATTTACATTGACATATGCTAACAACGTAAAAAAAATTTGCATACGGTACTGTAGGGTCTGTGTTGCCAGATCCAGGAACCATGAAAACAAAGACCATGAAGACCTGAGAGAGGTTCTTTGGAAAGAGCTAGAACTGGAATAGAGTGGATGTAGTAGTTTGATTCTCAGCAGTATTTTATGCAAGGGCACATATAGGCATTCGGCGTCTTCCTGGTCTCCGATAGCTGAATGCAAATCTTTATCCAGATGATGCAAACATTTGTGATAACAAGTGCATTTCTGACAGAGGAGTGAAAGTTTCAGAAGCAGCAGATTCCCAAAGGCCACATGAAGGTAAGCAGGTGGCAGGAGAGGGAAATTCAGATTAATGCCCCTACTGAGGGACTGGCTTCAGAGAATCAAGGTGGGAAAGAGGTCTCCCAACAGCCCAGGCAGGAGCTCACCCTTCATTAGGCACCAGGAAGTCTCACCATGACATGCAAAGTCACAAGAAATTAGCTTCAGAAGTTTGCCCAGTCAGGGAGTGAGTTATTTTGCATGTAAGCTGTGTGTATTTCTGTATGAAATGGAATTTTTTGCTTCTTTCTGCAATTAAAAAATAACCTCTTCTGGTTTATAATTCACAGCCACTTTTCAAGCTCTGGTGGTGCATTAGGGAGAGACCTATTGCACTGCACCAGTGAAAAGACTTTGGCCAAGCACTAGTGGATGTTTGGGTGAGAGTATTGCTGCGGTGTGACAGTTCTTTACGTTTCTGAAAAAAGAAGATGCAATGCAGAAACAGCATTTTGAGGGGTCTGGCTTGCTTCTGCCATCCATTTCTGTTGGGCTTCTGTCTTCATGGGATGTTAATTTCTAGTTTTCTCTATTTTTAAGTCTTGACATTCATTGCAACTCTAACCTAAATTTGCTAACAACACAAGGCTGTCCTGAGTGCTGCCATCAAAGCGGGAGTAACGCTTGCAGTGTGCCATTCTCTGGCACTTCGCTTTGGAGCAGAAATCTCAGTTAGAAATCAATGAGCAGTGCTGTGAGTTAACCTCTGCCACAGGGGCTCCTCAACCAGTCTGAGTTGGCATGTTTTGCACTTCATTTCCTAATTTTTTTTCATCCAAATATTCAGTAAAGACTTTGTCTACAGCTGTAATGAACCCAATCTTATCTTTTATTCGGTACCCTTAAGTCTGGCTTCCCATGACCTGCAAGACCTGGCAGGGGACACGCTGACCCTCCCAGAGCACATGTGCCCTTTGGACCAGCCACCCATGCTGTTTGCAGTTGGAAACAGTTTGGCCAAAATTCCTGCTGATGCCCATGTTCACTGATGCCAGTGAGGAAGGGAATGAGCTCCTTATGAGTTTCATGTAGACATCCAAAAGCATGAGTGTGGAGAACAGGAGGTGGAGGAGTGGCTGGCAATGATAGCAAGCACTGATGTGCATATAGATGAATTTCCAGAAGGGGGCTTAGCTTTCAGAAAATATTGCCCACAGAAATATGGATACTTCCCTATGAACTCCATCATTTACAAAACATAAATACAAGTTTTACAATATTTTCAATATGAACATGTTTGTGTTTATGACTCAGAATATTTCAACTGTGAGCTATATTCTTTCTAGCTCACTCAGGGTTTTGATATTTTTCAGTCTTTGCTCGATCTCATGGATCATCATCATGGATGGCTACAGGCTTTTCAGGAAAGACAGGCCAGCAAGACGAGGTGGGGGAGTCCCTGTTTACATGAGGGAGCAACTGGAATGCATCGAGCTCTGCCTTGGAGTGGAAGAAGAACAAGTTGAGAGCTTATGGGTAATAATCAAGGGGCAGGCAAATATGGGCGACGCTGTTGTGGGTGTTTACTACAGGTCACCTGATCAGGAAGAGGAAGTTGACAAAGCCTTCTGTAGGAAGCTGGAAATAGCCTCACAATCGCAGGTCCTGGTCCTTGTGGGGGGCTTCAACCACCCTGACATTTGCTGGAAAAGCAACAGGGCGAGGCATGCACGATCCAGGAGGTTCCTGCAGAGCATTGAGGACAACCTTTTGATGCAGGTGGTGGAGGAGCCAACAAGGCAAGATGTGCTGCTCGACCTTATACTAACAAACAAGAAAGGGCTGGTTGGGGATGTGAGGCCTGAAGGTACCCTTGGGTGCAGTGACCATGAGATAGTGGAGTTCAGGATCCTGTGTGGTACAAGCAGGGTGACAAGTAGGATTACAACCCTGGACTTCAGGAGAGCCAATTTTGGCCTCTTCAAAGACCTGCTTTGAGGAATCCCATGGGTCAGGGCTCTAGAAGGCAGGGGGGTCCAAGAGAGCTGGTCAGTATTCAAAGACCACTTCCTCCGAGCTCAAGATCGGTGCATCCCTAGGAGGAAGAAGTCAAGCAGAGGAGCCAGGAGACCTGCATGGATGACTAAAGAGCTTCTAGAGAAACTCAAATGGAAGAGGGAGGTTCACAGTATGTGGAAAAAGGGACTGGTCACTTCAGAGAAATATAGGAATGTTGTCAGGGTATGCAGAGATGCAACGAGGAAGGCCAAGGCCCACTTGGAACTCAACCTGGCAAGGGATGTTAAGGATAACAAGAAGGGCTTCTTCAAATACATCAGCAGTAAAAGGAAGACTGGGGATACAGTGGGCCCGCTGCTGAACAAGGTAGGGGCCCTTGTGACGCAGGATGCAGAGAAGGTGGGGTTACTGAATGCCTTCTTTGCTTCAGCCTTTACTGCTATGGCTGGCCCTCAGGCATCTTAGCCCCCAGAGGAGAGGAGAGAGAGAAAATCTGGAGAAAGGAAGAATTCCCCTTGATTGAGGAGGACTGGGTTAGAGATCACCTAGGCAAACTAATCCTCACAAATCCATGGGCCCCGATGGGATGAACCCATGAGTGCTGAAGGAGCTGGTGGATGTTCTTGCCAAGCCACTCTCCATCACCTTTGAAAGGTCATGGAGGACAGGAGAGGTGCCCAAGGACTGGAGGAAAGCAAATGTCACTCCAATCTTCAAAAAGGGCAAGAAGGAGGACCTGGGAAACTACAGGCCAGTCACCCTCACCTCCGTCCCCAGAAAGGTGATGGAACAGTTCCTCCTGGAGGTCATCTCCAGACATGTAGAGGAAAAGAAGGTTATCAGAAGTAGTCAGCATGGATTCATCAAGGGAATATCATGCTTGACCAACCTGATAGCCTGATTGACCAACCTGATGGTGTGACTGGCGGGGTCAATGAAGGGAGAGCAGTGGATGTTGTTTACCTTGACTTCAGCAAGGCGTTCGACACTGTCTCCCATAACATCCTCGTGGACAAGCTTAGGAAGTGTAGGTTAGATGAGAGGACAGTGAGGTGGACTGAGAACTGGCTGAACAGCAGGGCTCAGAGGGTTGTGATCAACGGGGCAGAGTCTGGTTGGAGGCCCGTAACTAGCGGTGTTCCCCAGGGGTCTGTGCTGGGTCCAGCTCTGTTCAACACATTCATCAGTGACCTGGACAAAGGGACAGAGTGTACCCTCAGCAAGTCTGCTGATGATACTAAGCTGGGAGGAGTGGCTGAAACACCAGAAGGCTGTGCTGCCCTTCAGCGAGACCTGGACAGGCTGGAGAGGGGAACCTCATGAAATTCAACAAGAGCAAGTGTAGGGTCCTGCACCTGGGGAGGAACAACCCCAGGCACTGCTACAGGTTGGGGGCTGACCTGCTGGAGAGTGGCTCTGTTGAGAAGGATCTGGGAGTGCTGGTGGACAACAGGCTGATCATGAGCCAGCAATGCACCTTTGTGGCCAAGGCCAATGGTATCCTGGGGTGCATAAAAAGGAGTGTGGCCAGCAGGTCGAGGGAGGCTATCCTCTCCCTCTACTCACCCCTAGTGGGACAACATTTGGAGTACTGTGTCCAGTTCTGGGCCCTCCAGTTTAAGAAGGACAGGGAACTGCTCGAGCAAGTCCAGCAGAGAGCTACAAAGGGGACTGGAACATCTCCCTTATGAGGAAAGGCTGAGAGACCTGGGCTTGTTCAGCCTAGAGAAGAGAAGACTGAGGGGGGATCTCATCAATGCTTATAAATATCTAAAGGATGGGTGTCAAGAGGATGGGACCGGACTCTTTTCAGTGGTGCCCAATGACAGGACAAGGGGCAATGGGCACAAGCTGGAACACAGGAAGTTCCACTTAAACATGAGAAGAACTTCTTTACTGTGAGGGTGACAGAGCACTTGAACAGGCTGCCCGGAGAGGTTGTGGAGTCTCCTTACCTGGAGACATTCAAAACCTGCCTGGACACGGTCCTGTGCCCCCTGCTCTAGGTGTGCCTGCTCAAGCAGGGGGTTGGACAAGATGGTCTAATGAGGTCCCTTCCAACCCCTACCATTCTGTGATTCTGTGATTCTGTGGTCTAGGAGTATCTTTGATGGCTTATATTAATTCAAGGTGTCCTTTTATGCACTTAAAATAAAAAAAAAAAAGAAACCCTTCCTTTTAATGACACTTCCATTTATTCAGAATTATTAATTAAAATCCTAAATTAGCATTCTGTACTTTGGTTCTGACAGAGCCATTATATTTTATACTGAGAGTTTAGTTAATTTTAAATTATTAAACCCCATTGGCTGCATGAAGTGAGCATCTTTAAGCAAGTTTCTCTAGTTCAGGTGCATTCCAATCAACTACAATTACAAACTTAATTCAAAACATTTTGCCTATATTGCTTTTTATCCTTATATATGGCGGTTATTATTCTGGGTTTCACTCTCCAATCTGAGAAGTTAAATAGCAGCTGAACACACTAACAGCAGTATAGAGAGCAACCTGTCCTGGGCAACACAGCTCTTCAAACTGAAGACAGACAATCACAGAAATAATTGTAAGTCTTTTCTTCTGAAGGAAAAATAGAAAGTCCATGATATAAACTTGGTTATAGAGGAAACTAATTTTATTTTCATCAATATGTATTTTACTTTGCATTTTTTAAAGTTTTATCTTAATTAATATTTTCCACATTATAAAATATTTTTTTTTTTGTTTTTCAAAGACATTTGCTTCCTTTCAGTTGTTACCTGGCATGACTTAAGTAAGTTCTAAGTTTCTAAGAACTTACTTCTAAGTTTTACATGAATTAGTGATGATAAGGCACTTAACTGGAGAAACAATTGCAAAGCTACTTAGAGAGCAGCATCTAGTAGGTGAGAAGGTCTTTGCATAGGTGGGATCTAATACTCAGTCTTAAGTAAATAGATAAGTTTTTTTGACTGCAAAGGACCACAGTGGAGATTAAAATAATGTATGCAAAATGGACAGAATGGAAAGCATAGTTACTTTTCTCTTAAAACTGAAGTTACACTTCAAGGGCAGTATGGATATCTAGCAATAAACAGACTCTTAAAGCACTTCAGTTGCTGTTACTTCAGGTGAAATTTGCTGCAAGCTATAGATCTGCTTTAATTATTTTTTGAATCTGCAAACTATGATAATTTACATGCATTGTTAATTCACTTGTCTCCTGAAACTTGAGCTGCGCAGTTTGGGTTTTACAGATTTATCAGGTGAAACAATTGGGCTAATATCACCGTAATTTAATTAACTTTAATATTAAATTACTTGCTAGAACACCTAACAAATGTAACATCTCCAAGACATTTTAGCAGATAGCTGCAGCTTTGTTTTACACTCTTGTATTTGTAGTGAGAAAACATCTTGTTAGCATGAAAGGCCCCTAACTACTTTAAAAGAGAATATCTTGTTTATACACTACCGTTTGCCTTGATTGCCTGACTGTCATTTCAGAGGTGAAAGAAAACAGCAGAAGTGCTGATCGGGGGGCTAATTATAGTGTCTGCAATGTTCTGCAAAGATCTAATTCAAACACATGTAACATTGATAGTTTATCATAAGTTTAGGATATCCACAGGGAATTGTCCACAGCGTGGGATTAAGAGTGTGTGCCTGACCAGCAGTGGTTTCGGGAGAGCTGGTGCATGGTAAGGACCTGCGTTACTGGTCAAATAAGCACCAGGCTGGTATGTGAGGCTGGTCCCAGAAAGGACAAATGTGGCACTTACTCTTCCATCAAAATTTTTTTTTAAAAGATAAAAATAGTCTAAGCAAAATACTGGTAAAAATTCTGACTGCCCAAAATCAGTCATCAGGTGTTCAGCTGTCCCATCATTGGTTGAAATTTTAATGGCAACTACTAAATATACATCTAAATATTTATATATATATACATATATATATATATGTATGTGTGTGAACATAAGTGGTCTAAAGTGGCGGATTGTCCTGTCTGACGGGAAGGTAGGTGCACTAAATATTTTAAGAGAATATAGTCTTTCAGTTTACAGAGGCAAGTTGGAAAAAATAACATGGCCATAGTCCACGTGTGGACACAGTCAGGAAGATAAAGGCAGGAAGGCTGTATAAGAACATCAGTTTATTTGCATTCACTTTGTATCATACATATATATTAAATATTAATAACACTATATGAATATTCATCTATGTTTGATATTCATTTATACACAGAAGTTTACAGCTGATCCCTTTAACTTTTAGTGCCAAAACCAGTGTTCAAAGGGTTATGTTGCCATTGTTTCTGCAAAACGTTTACATTTATCTGCTGTAAAATAGGCTGAATGGCACTGAAGAGTGTCGTGTTTAGTTTTAAAATGCCACAAATAACAGATTTATAGATTTTTCTAAATACATTATTTTAGCTTGACAGCATTAATCATTCATGCTTCCTTCTTTCATTTTTCTACCTGCAATGGATTATTGAAACAGAAAATAACAACGGGAAAGGCTACAAGCAGTATCAAAATGTCAAGTTTGTACTTACAGTTGTATGTGCGTAGACAGGGTCAAGAGCCTCAATTATTTGTATATGTACACAGTGGTACTACATGAAAGGTTATGTCACCTGCAGCTATTTTCTTGCAGATTTAAATAGGACTGATATTCAACTCCACAGTCAGCCACTGACATGGAACATAGAATTGTAAAATACTATGAACTCTTATGTCAGGACCTAAAATATGAACTGGGTGATTGCAAGGTGTAGCTGTGGGCAATCCTATGTATTGCAGTGTAAGTCCTTTAAATTACTTTGTGTTATCCCTGACCCGTTCTTTTCATTTAAACATAAGCCAGAAACAACATGGAAGTACTTTCTAGGGAGAAGAAAACCCCTTGATATTGCCTATTTTTGCAGTAGTGTTTGCTTGGGTTTTGAGGGTTCTTGTGGGTTTTTTGTTTTGGTTTAGTTGTTTTGGTCATTTTTTTTTAATGCTTCATATTTCCATGAACCCATCCAGGTATGATAATTTTAAAAAATCCAAGAGCATGACTTGCATGTTAATGAAGTGCAAGTCTTATATCAAAACTGACAGCAGCGTTATTTGGAGTAGGATGTGTGGTGGAGCTAATCAGTACATTTTCACAGTAGAGGGAGGAGGAGAGGAGCTAATCAGTAGATTTTTGCTGGTGATTCGCTCACTTAAGTTATAGTTTAAAAAAAAAGAAGAAGAAAAAGCTATTTTCTTGACCAAGCTCCTTATGGGTAATAGTCACTCTTTTGAAAGGTCAGCACAAGATCTACAGCTCAGAAAGTCTTATTTTTGGAGAAGTGATTGATATAAAGGTACTCTATATCTTTAAAGCAACCTACTAAACCAGCAGTAATAATCATATATATCAATAGACTTGTACATCACTGATGTATAACAGCATGAGGGACACAGTGAAGGTTGTAAATTCAACATCGGCATTTACATTTATGAATTCTTGAGAGTAACTTACTGCTTCCATATCTTTAGACTTTAATGACAAAAAAGAAATGCGTTATTGAAGGCCCAGTAGTACATCATTTATGTACTGTTAGTCTTGCTTTGATTTAAATTATTTATAGGTAATGATATAATTAGCCCCAGGAAATAACTATCTTATCAGACAAGAATATTTCAAAGGCCAAATAAATAAACGGTCAGACATTAACATCAACCTCTCTATCTCCAGTCAGGTAGCACAAAGCACATATATATGCTGAATTAATACAATTATAATTGCAAACTTATTTTGAGACATGTCATTCACTTAGTGACCATGCTAATGCATTTTGCCAATTTTTACAGTTCTGTCACTAGAAAATTCTGTTCATTTTAGCTTTTTATTAAATCTTAAAAAAGAGATTTCACTGTCTCAAAGTACACTGAAAGTAAATTAAGGCATTAAGTATTGTTGAATGAATATGTTTTTCAGAACTTGCTACTAGATGCTGTTACATATCCAAAAGTTTGATCCCTGCTTTCTGGGAGGAAAAACGTGGTCGTATTGCCTCTGGAGCAGAGCACTGCCATTATGTAACATGGTCTCCTCTCTATAGATTTCATTTTTGTCATTTTAGAATTTTTTCCTGTTATTTAATCTCTGGAGTTATCTCATTCAATTATAAGAGGTAATTGATTTTAATAAGTGCTAATTGTTCAGCAGAAATTCTTCATATGCATACACATCCTTATATCCACACACAGAGGCATGTTACAAAATTTAATATCAATTCCAGGGAAATAACTTTGAGCTGCTTAACTGAAATAGCAACAATGTGAAAATCCTGAGGGTTTCTGCTTACAATTATAGCAGTGGAAATAGCATGTATAAGTCAGGATCATTAATATACAGGTGGAGTTTTAAAGTTTTAGGACCATAGTTAGGTATACATGGTCAGAAAAATATAATGGAAGGAGAATAGATGGTCAGAGGGAGGACTGAGAGACAGAGCTGTGGGTGTTCATAGTCTGTCTTCCCAAGAGAGATGCCTTCAAAACATGAAGTGTCTGGCAAAACTGCCTCCCAGGGAAGGGTTCCTCCTTGGAGTACCAGAGCAAGCCCTGGGACACAGTGGCATCCGGGGCTGGGACAGCGAGGGCTGGGAGCACTCTTGCATGGCACTCACCCCATTTGGATGTGTCCTGCAGTCAGTGCTCTCTGGTGGGTAATTTGGCTTCACAACTCTCTGGAGAGAGATTATCGTGGGATTTTTTCCCCCGTGTTTCCTTTCCTTTTCTTCCACTTTTTCTGCAAGAGCAGGTTCCATGATTCACATTAAAAATATTTTAATACCAGGGCAATATTGATTGACCATGAAGAAACTTACTCATGATAGTCAGTATACTCCAAGTAACAATATAAGTGAATAATGTTTTACAGTCACTTTGAATCAGTCTCTTTTTCCAGGTCCAATCCATCCATATCCAGTTAGAAAAGACTCCTCCAAGGCAAGTTATTCATGGGTTCATCCCAATTCCCCTTTTTAGATTCTGTAAACAAATCCAATCACTGGCTGTTTAACATTTTTATTACATAAATTCCAACATGCAATAGAACATTACTGGGTACTGCTAATAATGGTGTGCATTTCAGATGTATTTTCTTTTTGTCACAAAACCCCTTAAACCATATCCTAATAACTGTGTATAAGATATAATTGGTAAGAAGCATCACATTCAACGACCAAAAGAAATATCTCTGTAGTGCTTTTTGTTGCTCCTGTTTTCATCTAAAGTAACCACCAGACATTTCAGTTCCTTCAAGGAAAAACAACCCACGTCTCCTGTGATAACCCAAACGTGCAGACACGCTGATAAATAAGATACGTTTACAATTCTTTTATTACTGTATTCTATGACAAGATAAAATAAACAGTATTTTGTGGAACATTACAACTTATAACAAAGCTAAGCTACTGTCCAAAGATGCTGAAAAATTCCAGTATAAATACACTTTATTTTCAGCTGGCTCATGGAAGGTTAGGGCATCCCAACACTTTGACAATTTTCATATAATACTACAAAGAATTTCATGATTTCCCTTCATCTTACTGCTGCTGCCAGCTCAATACATCTTTTTCTAGTAAAAATTATACAAATCTATGGTTTTTACTCTTCTCATACGCCATAAATCCTCAAGATAGTTTCATACATGTTAACCACAATCTTTCTTCTCCCCCCCCCCCCCCCCCCCCCCAACTCTCCCTGGAGTTCAACCAGCAAAACCTCAGATATATTGCACAGAAGAGGAGTGGAACATAAGGAAACATCACTTTGGTGAGATTTGAGCAATTTCTATTTATAAATATATACCTGTATTTCTTTTACATAAACAATAGTGAAAGCCCAGGAAAAGGTTGGGTCATCTACTGGCATCTGTTTCTCTGCATGAGATGTCCCAAGAGAATAATATTTACTGAGCAAACATGAGTTACATGATGAACCATAATGTAGAGTTTTCAAATTGTCTTGGCAGCTGTTCACCTGTTGAATAGTTCTGTGACTTTCTGAGGAATTATTTGCTTGATCCTGTCAAGGCAGAAGAAAGAATTTTGATATATACAAAAAGCCATCTATGCTTTTCTCTTTAATAATCTCCCTTCACAATATACTCACTTATGAAGCCTGACTTTACTGATGAGAAGGGACAGGCAGATCTTTGGCCTTAAGAGTTTGTCTCTGCCTTTGTTTTAGAGGGATTTCTTTGGGTTAAATCTCTGATTTTTCCTGTTCTGCTTATCCTCAAGATATTCCCATTGCTCCCTGGGCCTCCCAGCAGCCCGGCTCCTGTTAGAAGGGAGGCACAAGAAGCAACACCCAAACCCCATGTGCTGTCTCCATCCCTTCCCATGATGCTTCCCATTGGCCAGCTCTTTAGGACTCATCACTGGGGACCTATCCACGGGGGCTCAACCCCAGCCTCCATCCAAATTGGTGGTGGTGGGAGAGCATGCTGCGGTCCCTGCCTGGCCCTTCAGGGCATCAGGGAGGAAAATCCAAATACAACTTAAATGTTCTTGAAAAGCCAGAAATCCCGCCAAAGTTCATTTCCTTGGCGTTCTTTTCTGCTCTGCTCCTTTCTAATTTTACCACTTGTAGTGTAAACTTTTATGAGGAAAGGCTAGCAAAAGTAAATGTTTTTTAGTGTGCCACTGCCTGCTGTTCCTTCTGTTTTGTTATTACACATAGGAGTTTATTCTCATTTTAAAATTCTATTTACTGCCCTCTTACGCTTACTTTATCTCTGAATTTACTTTTTATGTGCTCTAATTATTTGGGCAATAAAACTTTCTTTGTATGGGTCAGGGGTTTTTGGCATAACAAGAAGAAATGTAGTTCCTTGTAGCCCATCCCAGTAAGAAGTTTTTG
This sequence comes from Morus bassanus, assembly GCA_031468815.1. Classification (NCBI taxonomy): domain Eukaryota; kingdom Metazoa; phylum Chordata; class Aves; order Suliformes; family Sulidae; genus Morus; species Morus bassanus. The sequence goes on from CM062573.1 coordinate 33,102,810, forward strand.
CATGCAAGGAATAGTTACTATGTTTTGAAAAACAAACAAACAAACAAATGAAAAAACCTACAGTTAAAAAGCACAATCCCTCAACACAAGTGCCTGTTCCAGGGTTAAGGGCTAGCTATGTTATGCACTCAACTTACCATAACTTCAAAAGGCATTCAGAACACAAAATATATTTTACTATTTTGTGCTTTAAAGATTAAATCCAGATTAAATCCAGAAGATTGAAGCAAAACTCACACTGGAGAGTGATTTGCGCTTTCAATCCATGGTCTTGAAGGCGAGCTGTGTAAAATCCTCAGGGGTGATAATAAGAGTCCAAAGAACTCCTAGACATCATTTTGCAGGACCATGACGCTGAGACTATGTCTGAGATACTACAAAGAACTTTGTGAAATGCTCCAGAAAGCCTTTATTCTGTGCCTAAATTGTGTTGTGGATCCAAACTGGTTCATAAATTAGGTACGCGAATCTGATGACTTAAAACATGCAATCTGTGTGTGGAAGAGTCTAAAAAATTGCATTTATAATTCTGACAAATAGTTATGTTTTGTTCTCTCTGCCATGAGTTAGGGCACACTATCCTTCTTTGTTTCAAGCAAGTAACTGAAGTATTAGTAAGATTTTCTCTCCATTTTCTTAGAACTCCCCAAGGTCTATAGTTTTCTTTGCAGAAACAGTTGCCATTAAATATGCTGTATGTCAATGCAGCAGTGAGGTGGTTAATTTTGACTGAATATTACGCTATATAACCGCTTGGCATTTAACTTGAAAAATGACTTTCTGCTTCACCTGTCAGCAGCCCAGTTCTCATCAAATAAGTGAGTGAGAAAAATTTTTAAATTTCAATTTCCTGATGCTATTAGATACTACTTCTTCCATACTTAAACAGTTTAGCAGTGCATGTACATGTTTTGGTATTCATGCCATGCATCACACTACATGCTATTACAATAGCTTTTTTGTTTAAAGGGTAAAGAGATGCATGGATCTTTATCTTGGGGTTAGGAAAATGTATTGCAGGAACATGGCCAATCAGGTTTCTGAATAACTTTGTAACATAGTACCATAACCCTGATGCAGTGTGAGGAATTTAAAATACTAGGTGGCTATGACTCCACGGAAAGAAAGCAGTCTAGATGGAGGCAGCACACACAGTAATCTTGCACTATGCTACCTCTGAAAACCAGTGCGTTGTGGAGTATTTGTCTATTTTATCCTTTCTTCTGCCAGATACATAATTCTGATAAATCATGTGAAATATTTTTTTTTGTATTTTCAGTATATTTTAGAGATTAAAACTGTTGCCATTTTGCATTAATTGTAAGTTTGCTTTGTTTCTATTTCAAATACAAGGTCAGTTTTCCCTGATGGCTAATATAGCCCTAAACAGTAAGAAAACTTCATTGACAGAGAGAAGGCCCAAATGAAAGAGAATTCCCCATTTCATTTTCATTTCTTATTCTACTTTATACAGTTTTCACTTTACCACTAGTAAGTCTGGAAACATTTTGTTCGGGTGGAAAAATGCATCATCTCTGCTGTATTTCCCTTTATTCTTTGACATTAGTTTTTATTGCATGTTACAATATATATAAATCCATATTTGTATAGTAGCAAACATCAAACATCATGTGAAATAATAGTTCAGTATAAATATGAGCTGGTAGCAATGAGCTGGTATCACTAAGGTCATTATTATTTGTTCATTTATTTGTTTAGTCTTGACGATTGACTCAGTGCTGTGGGTCACAGAACAGTATGGACAGTTTCAGTCTGCAGCATCTACTGTCTTAAAAATAGATATACAGAAGACAGGTGGTACTTAGGGACCCAGGGGTGAAAATTACATGTTGGTTTTTTTAAGTCATGCTTATATTAAAAAAAAAAAAAAAAAAAAAAGTTGTGTGGGGATAAATTCTACTACTTTTAAGAAAGTACTGAGTTATGGATTGGATTCATCTGTTTAGTATTTCCCTTTTACTGTAGTGTAACTTTTCTAAAATGGAGAATTTTTTATCAGCTTGAATGAGACATAAACCCCAACCAGGAATCAGGCCCAACATTTAAAAAGCTGTGACTGAGCTGCTGGGTGTTTTTTAGGTGTCTCTATTCCTGGTAACACTTTTCAGGGATTTTAATGTTTCTAAAAATGTGTGTTTTCCCAGCTGGCAGCGAGATGTCCCGAAGCTGTGATGGAAAGCAGCCCTGGCAGGTGCTTCTGCTTGGAGCTCCATGGGGCCCTTCTGCCCTGGTGCACGTTTGTAAGTACAAAACTGCCTCTGGGAGGGACTACGGTCTCATGAACTTTTATTATAAATTTGTAAGAAGGCAGGTTGTATGTGAGTGAGAAAATTAAATACACCTTGTACCATGTGGGAATAAGCATGGGGGTTTAGTGACAGTGACAATACAAACACCGTGCCCTTAGGGTTGATTATAGTTATGCTCTCAAATTTACAAGAATTACTATTTAATGAAACAGCAGTACACACTTCTAACCTGTGGGTAAATTAGTATACTGCTTGCATAATGTTGGGTAGTTATTAACTTGATGGCATTGCCCTGCATTTGCTCTGTGGTCACTGAGCAGGCTTTGCCCTTCGTCTCCACCCCTGAGAGCATAGAGATGGAGTGCAGGACATCCCCTTTGGTGGCCTGATTTCTCCCCACAGAAAGGTCCACTCTGCTTTCCTAGGCTGAGAAATGTGGAAACTCATCTGTTGTTGCAGCCTTCTCTGTGTAAAGAAGGGCATGTTTTTCTATGCTGGTAGAAATGAGAATTTTTTTTCTGTTCCATGTGTAAGTGTACACACGTTTAGGATTATGTTTTATAGGGTCTGCACATGAGCATAGGAGTTGGATGGCTCCAGGTCCTATGGACAGTTACCTCTGCTGCTGACTACGATCGGATGTCACATCCATGCGGTGGCTTGTGCTCTTAAATCCTCAAAGGAAGAGTACGAACTCCAGAAGATCATCTGCCATAAAACGGTGAGTGGGTTTAAAATTGCATCTTCTGATGTCAGCTGGATGCTACAAGGGTGATAGGTGTATTAAGTTTGTGAAGCTGTTGGATGGTGGCTTGTGGAGTCCCCATTCAGCCTGTGTGTGGGTGAGGATCTGTAAGAGCTGGACGCTGCTCATTTCCCAAGAGCTTATAGGAGTCCGTTTGGCAGTGACCACTGAAGAGAGCAAAAGCAACAAGGGGAGATGTATCTGTTGTCTTCAACTCAGCTATGGAGTCAGGGCAGAATAGGACTGTTTTAGGCAGAAGAGTAAGAGCAAAAAGTTAAAGGAACAAGGTGCACAAATCATTGAGCTATCTCAGATGAAATCTTTGGCCACAGAGAAGCATAATTATGGGATGCACCTACGCCAAGCAGCTCTTCTGGGAGCCCACTTCATTAGCACCATCTTTGCACTGCCCAAGGCATGGTCCAGTGCTGCTGTCTCACATGGGCATTGCCCTTCCTTCCCTGGGGCTGCAGCACTCGCCAAAATAACGTTGCATGTGCAAACATGTCCTGAGGAGGCCTGTGGAGGGACATTAATGGCTATAAGACTTGTCAAAGTCTAATTAGTTACTCACAGAAGAGAGATTTCAATTTTTTGGCTGAATCTTTTTGTTTGGAAAGATCCCAAACCCCTGCTTCCTGGGAGCCTGCCTTAGCTGTTAAATCCGCAAAGGGCTGCTCAATGGGATGACAGATTTTTTTTTTTAAATTTTTTTTAATAATATTCTGCTTTACGATGGGATTTTTTTTCAAGGTTAAATAAATGATAATTAGAGTTGTGGATGTTCTAACCCAATCGTTTGTACGGGATGTTTCCTTGCTGACCTCCCTGCTGGCAGCACCAAGGGGAGTGAGTTCATATATCACTGCAGAAAGCTTACGAGTCCCCTTGAAGCGTTATGAAAATTGCTGTGCACAGCTATTTTGCTTCTGAAAGACAAATCCTGTGCAAAAGGTAAGAGACAACAGGTGTGGAGTTTACTGTCTAGATGCAGTGCTGTTGTGGCAGTGCAGGTCTGTACATCAGTACCTGTACACTTGGCAAGAACATCAGGCGAGCATTAGCCAGTCCTGCGTCCTCCTGCCCTGCAGCTGCAACTAAAGGAATTTATGTAAAGAAGTGCACAAAAATCCTTATAGAATATCCCAGGCACTTCAGGCTGGTATTGAGATTCATTAGTCCCACATGCTCTTATTCTTTGAAACCACAAGACTAGCACTTCTAATATTTTCACCCAAGTCCTGTTGATGGCTGAAGTCCCAGAGCCTCATCAGGTGAATGAGACATACCTCGGGGTCGAGACCCCAGAGCTGCTGTGTGTGGAATCAGTTCATGCAGGAACCTGGGACAAGTCTACCCTCCAGCGTTCATGATCAAAAGCTAGGTGGTTTGGCCTCACAAACTTTCAGCTGGAAGGAAAATGGTTACAACTGCTCTGATTCCCTCTCAGTGCAATAAAATAAGGAGAAAGACCATATTTCCTAATTTTGTTGTCATTTGTTAACATCTCATCCTTCACACATTTCTTTAATCATTGGAGGGTATTTGCAAATATTTAAAAATGCTCTCTCTTCCTTCAGGAATTTTTATATTGGGTTTTATAGAAGGTTTATAATAGAGCAAATAACAGTTTGGATTAAATTCTGGGAATTCTGTAGTGTGCTTCTGCATGATAATCATTATGAGATTGCTTCCCCACTGCTTGCTTAATGCAGCTGTCCAAGTTTTGTATTTAGTGGGGATCCAATTTGTTTTAAGAAATTAACAAAACAAATACTTAAGTACTGTGCTGAACGTATCGTAAAGTTTTTATTCATTTTGGTGGGAAGAAAAAAAGCATTATAGTGCTCTTGGAACAGCCTTTGAAGCCATATTTATGAAATTGAATCCCTACCAAAATAATTTTCTCATGTTAATACAGATGCTGTACAGCATTGCAACAAATATTCTATTGTTTTTGTCTCCAAACTGTGTCAAACTTTGCTGTGGCAGTGGTCTAATATCTGCTTAGAGAGGCAGGCTGACTGATTGATTATAGCAATGATGCCCCTGATCCGCAGAGATGCTGATGACAACTGTGTGGTCCTCAGATACAGTCATGATATTTATGCTCCTCAAAGGAAGAAGCGCTCTGGCACTTGCATACAGGGCTGCCAAGTCCTCCCATCCTTTTTGGTAGCCGAGCACATGAGATAATTTCTATGCTCTTCAGGGCAGGCAATGTTAATCCCTGTGATCTCAGTTACTGTGGCATTGCTCCTCTGAATGTCCTCTGCTTAAAAGCATAGGGGAAAAAACAGGTCTTTTGTGTGTCTGGTCACAGGAGCACTGTGCGTCTCATACTGGGCTTTCCAGCTCATCTCTCTTTCTCAGGGCAGCCTCTGGAAAACTTCCTCCCTCCAGCTTAGTTCTGACTTCTAACTCTGCAGCAGATCCCAGGGACACGCTGTGCTGGGAGCCGTTCAATCCCTTCCTTCAGCCCCAGGACCTGCTGTGCCCAGTGCTGGCTCTGTTCTCTACCTCCCTGCTCAAATAGTAGAGATCTGGGTCTTTTGCTCACATGCACTTGTAGGATCAGAATTTCCTCCCAGAAGACACTGTCCTTTACTACCAAATTCTGAGCTCTTTCTGCAAAATAACTGGTATGTTCAGCCACCACTAGTTAAGCCAGATATCTGCTAGCATTTTTAAAAATTGCACCTATAATTTTGTTCCTGCCAGTATGAGTAGCGTACACTGAACATGAAATACAGGCACGTCTATGAAGTGTGTTGCTGTTTGGTTTTTGGGGTTTTTTTTTTTGTTTTGTTTTTGTTTTTGTTTTTTTTTAAGGAGAACAAAAACTTGCTAATTGCAAAAATTCAAAGTTGGAAGGTAATATCTGACACCAACTCTCACCAAGTTTTGTTTAGAGTAGACAGAATGTCCCAGATCTCGCAGCCCTCCACGCCTCTGGCTGAGCCTGCCAAACTTACCAGTGCTGAGCTTATACGCAGCAGGTTACATTTTTCTGTCCTTGGCAGCCCATGTATTTATTTCAAAGTCTTTGTTGTTTTTTTTTTTTTTAAACAAACAAGCAAACAAAAAAACCCCAAAATGCAACATTTTGCCTAACACATGATCTTAAACCTTGTGTCCTTGCTTCATTATGGGTATCCATGTGTTTGGCCAGGCAACCAGAGTAGTAATATTTTACCTGTATGTTGAACTCTGTTTCAAAAAGTGTAAGCAATAACCTGTGGGGCAGGAATGAGCAAAGGGTGTTTCTGAAGAGTCCTTTAATTCCCCCTAAATTCCTCTCCAACAGTAGCTAGGCTGTGCCTTCAGAATATGAACCCACTGCCAGGGAAATTAGCAGGGCATGTCTATAGAGCCCTTATCATACCCCACCGTAGGCACAGGCAGGCTGGGAGCTTGTGGGGGGAGGCCATTGAAGCACAAAGCATTGGGCACCGGTTGCTTAAATCTGCAATGGCAACAGGTGACGTTTTCTTAAGGGAAATGATAGGGCCAAACAAAGGATGTGCAACTGTTGATCTGGCTTTGCCTTTGGGAAGGAGGGGAGTTTGGGGGGCTGCTTTTTTGCTTCTTACTGTGCAGGGCAGGGGAACACGTCCTGGCCCCTGGGACCAGCCAGCCCCCCAGACCTCCCCAACAATGTGGCAGGGCTGCATTTCTGGCAGGATTTTAAGATTTTTTTCTTTTTTTTCTTTTTTTTTTTTTTTACCCTACAGTGATGCAAACTGCATTAGGCTTTCCAGATGCTTGCTGTTTTACAGCTAAAAAATCTTCAATGGGCAGTAAAAGGACAAAAAAGATGTTTTGGCAATGAGATGTCTAACTAGTTTTCCAAAACTGGAGCTTTAAAGTCTGTCTGATTCTGGTGGATGGGTGTCTGGTTTCAGAATAGGTGAATTTCAGATAATTTCCCTACCCATCAATTAACCACTCAGACCGAAAGAGCTAAACCCACTTTGCTTTAAAACTAAGTTACAGCACAACTTCCCTCACTTCAAACCTATTTCAGTGATGTGGACTATAATTGTAGCATTGCTGGGCCTAAAAATTCCTATGATTTCAAGTTCAATCAAATTGTTTATATATTTGTTTACACCGAATTGCTTATGTGTGTCAGCTATGTAAGCTTTTACAGGGTTTGCTCCATCTCCTTGGAGAAACTCACAGTACAAAAGTTTTCTCCCCGTAATGGTGACAGTGATGCAATCCTCTCCTTGATATGGCTGCTTAATAACTGCCTTGCTATACTGTGTGTTGGATGCTCACAGCAGGAAGCATTATTTTAAAAGATTTAAATTAGCAGATTTTATTTACCACACTAGTATTCTCAAGAGGCATCTCACTTCTATCTAAAAGAGTTTTAAATTATCAGCTTTTATTTATCACAATGGTATGCTCCTGATTTATCACACTTTCCTGTATGTTATTTACTCAGACCAATATGGCATAAAGATAGCTGTGTAATACAGAGAACTCAGAAACACTCATGTGAATTTTCCAAAAGCAAGGGGAAAATTGAAAAACAGTTGAAAATATCAAAGAAGTATTAACTGATATATCTTTTTAGTCTACTTTTGACTGTATATGCTATTGTAATCAGGATAAGAGGGCCTAATTTAACTGCTTTGCCAGTGCTTAGGAAAGCAGCTTTTGAAATAAATTCTAAAATTTAAGGCTACTGCAGCTGTTTTTAAGTCTCTAAGTTAAAGTTATACCAGTTTCAAGACAAACTGGTAGGAGCTCTGTGTTATTCAGTAGACTGTTGTCTAGTTTCAGATGTCATTTCAGTTAAATCCCTGCCTAAAAAACATTTTAAAGTATCTCGTTTTAGTTTTTTAATCTCTGTAACTGTTTCACTTTTTTCTACTCACAGAAACATCAAAAGGAATTCAGGCTCACTTGGTCATAGTCTGTACGTCACGTTTTTGTAGGAACAAAGAAAGATGTGGTGTGCCCTTCACACATGCTCATATTAAAAATTTATTAGGTAAGTTTCAACATCTTTCAATTAATAGGCAGATTTTAAGGCTCTTGTAAGTAGTACAATAGTAGTAAATGCCAGCTGATATTTTACAGAAATATTCCAAATAAAAATACTGTTTGATTGCAAGGGGGAGCAGAACCTCCAGGAACATATCTTCATTTTTGGTAGTTTAGTCCACAGTAACAAAAACCACATTGTACCAATCAGATATTTAATGAGCCTCTAACTCCATTTCTACCTTATCCCAAAGGTATAGCAAATAGTGCTGCTTTTTTAAAATATCAAGAAAACATCATTTGCTCTAAAATGTCCCTAAAAGCAGGTCTAAATTGCCAATAAAGGCTAGGTAATTGTATCAGCATGGATCAGAAAGCATTTCTCAGAACTGATGAAATAGTTTGCAGTATCGCAGAACCTGAATGATGATCTCTGTACATTACACTGGAAATATCAGAGACTGGTCTCAGTTTAATTTGCTCACTACTGTGTATTTTGGATTCTCAGGAAATATTTCTCACTAATGTCATTCTGTTTTTCTTTAAATGTAATTTGTTTGGGGAAAGTCAGATGATTTCTGCAATCTAGGGTTTACTTAGAAGAACTTTTTGTTTGTTTGTCAATTATAGAATACTGTTTTTCCAAGAAAATTGCATGTTTGAAAATTCTCAAATCCTGTATTCCTTATAGTATTCAAGATTTTAAACATTTCAAATATGAAAAACAGCAATTTGCCAGATTGTTGCCCAGGTTATCAGTTCTGCCTCAGTAGTTATACAATCATTTGACAACCAAACACACATACAGTATAAATATTTAAGAAAAAGTAAATTCCATTAAGCTGCAGTGTGATAGATGCAGTAGTAGGTACTTATCTTTGAAATATTAAACTCTAGACATTTATATCCATACAAAAAAGAGTTTCCTGCCATTTGATGAGAATTATGTGCCTGGCACTAATAAAATATTAAACTCCAATTTAAAAGATAAGTATCTTACCCACTTTTTTCATAATAAAACATTTTACAGTGCATATGAGAGCTAATATGCATCAGACAGAATTTCCATACAATACTGTATTTACAAACTTTTATGAAAGTTTTGTGTCTGTATTTATTAGTTGCTGCCTCTATTTAAGTACTTATTATTTCATATAATGACATTGTGTGTTTCAATAATGCATGATAGAAGGTGTACAAACAGGCTTTATTTTTTGTAGAAGAGTTTTCTTTTGTTACAGGCGACTGCTGCTAGTTAATTAAATGTAGATAGCCCCTGAAAATTGCATTATCCTTTTCTGTCCCTATTATATAAATTAATGTCAAACTGATGCAATGTTTCATGTTTAAAATAATAGATACATGTGTTAAAAATTATAGCCTGCAGTTTTATTATTTGACAATGCATTATTTTCAACTGGAAATACTAGTTTCTAACCTTCTGCCAAGAATATTTTGTAAAGGGCAGTAAGTAAGAAGTGTTGGTTATCAAATATAGTGTCTTTTGAAATTTGAATAATAATATATGTGGAGGAAAAGTCATAATATATAGCGTTTCTATTTCAAAAATAATCTCAGAAAATGAAATTATCAACAGATGGTTACCACTAAAAGGAAGAGAAGTTCCTTTGAATGAAGAAAGTCACCTTTTCCAGCAGATGAATTTTAGAGTGTCGCCCGCTCCACTTTCAGCAAGTGGCTCATTTTGCCTTTTCTTTTCCAACTCTTTATATAAAAGGGTGAGTGTTAAACTTAATTTTTTTTTTTTTTTAATCTCAGGTATCATCCCATGAAGTCATCTGAAAGCTGCAAAAGCATTAATATGCTTGTCAATGTCCTATCAAACTCCACAATCTCCCAGCTTTGCTTCACTACTTAATTGAACAATATCATATTGATTTCATTAAAAAAGCTATATAGTTAGGGTTTTCTTTCCTGTTCCCATAATTATCCTTTTTTACAATTTACAAAAATATTTCATTGGACTCTTTTTACCACGGCTTTTTGTATTGTGATCAATGTCAGTAGACAACTCTGCTGTTTTAATTACTGAACTGGGTGATTAGAGTTAATAAGCAATAAGATGTAAATGTTGCCATTTCAAATAAGCAAGAAAGCACTAAGAAACCAAAACAAAGCCTTTCACTGAACTCAGGCACATAATCTGAGAGATATGCGGTACAAGTGATGTAGTATATTACTTGCTGTAAAGAAGGATGCACCTTGTTACTTTAAACAGCAAGATACCGCAGAAGGTTTTCAGGTTTTGAGATATTCTTTTAAAAGGTACAGCTTAAAAAATGCCATATTTTCAGATCACAAAGGTCTTGTATTTATATTTTCCAACCAAAGAGACGGTTGTGCTCTCATAAAAATACTTTATAAACAGGCAGCTTTGGTTTTCACTTTTCTTCTGTAAATGATACCCTCCCTGCTCTCAAAGGCAGCAGGTTTACACAAAGCCATCAGCTGCTTCTGAAAATGGTATTACAGAACAGAAAACCTTTCTTTGTATATGTAGTCTATAACATTTAAGATATGTACTATAACCTTGGATTTTGGGTTAAGAACTAAAAAATACTATTTTTTAGAACAGCAGGTACATAATGGTATAACAAGGAAATTTCCTTCCACCTTATGGATCTTTATACTTCTACCTGCAAATTCTGTCCATACAGATGGCAAGGTGCATACACATATGCACTTGTGCATCAGTAATAACCTTAATGGCTTGTTTTTAAATCAGTTATATATTTTATTTTGAGTAAGAGTTAGTTACTTGTGAGATGGATGTATTTTTTTAATTTCAAATGAACTTTTCATTAATGTCCTTATATACCTATTTTACTCTTTGCAGAAGGTGTCTATTAATGCCACGGTGTTTTTGTAAACTCTTTAAAATAGTAACAAAAAGCCTGTGTTATGATCACAAAGGTAGGAAAGTGGTGCCTAATTATGGCCAGGATAAACTGCACTTAATAGCTATCTGTTGCCAACAAGGCAATTTGCCAGATGATATCTTTAAGTCCTTTCCTTAAATTGTTTTTTGTACAAATTTTTGTAAATGGTTATAGTTAAAAGCCCATGCAAAAGAGCTGATGGTTTTGAGTTTAAAAAAAAAAAAAAAATCAATTAGAGAGCTAAATCCGTGTTACCAGGATCAGGATTTATTTGTTTTTTTCACAGAGGTCTCCGTGATCACTTTTCTGACAGTCCCTAGCAGCACAATATTTTGAAAGCAATATGTGATGGTCGTCTGCATGATTTTATTAGCAAGGCTGCCCAGCTCTCTTACAAGGTTACGCGGCTGCTGCCTCCAGGTGCTTCTCGCACCCGCAGTGTAGTGGGGCAAGGGCCTTCTCCTTCCCAAAGGCCCCTGGATGGCCGAAAGGGAGAAGTGGGAGAGTGGGGGACCTCACTGTTCCCCAGCATTTCTTGTGGCTGCAGAGTGGTGCTGCCCCAGGCGGGCACCCTGGCTTTCGTGGGGTCTCTCCATGGACTTTATACTTCAGATCTCAAGGGCTGCTGCTTCAGTCTTGAAATTGTGAAATTTCCATCTCTACCGTTCTTAAATCTTTTTGCAGTGAGAGATTTCAAGTCAAATGTATTTCCGCACACTTTTCCTGAGAAGGCAGATTTACATATGCATTAGGTTCATTTTATCAGAATACACACACAGCAATGACACATCTCATTGACAATGTGCTGTCTGATGGATAACTCCATACAAAACACGTATTTGAAAGGAAAATAGGAGGAGGAATAGGATTAAGAGTCTGTACATAAGTGACATAATGTTTTGTGTAGATGAACTGTGGGAATGTCTTGCCCTACTTCATATTTTTGGATTATTCAAAGATCCAACAAGTGTTTTGCAAGTGTAAGAAATTCATTGCCATAGAGCATCATCTGTCTGCATCTGAAATGATGATATGCTTTATTTAATAATGAAAAGATAAAGAAAAAAAGAAGTGACTTGGATTTTGCCTGCTCCTGCAAATTTTGATTTTTCAGTGCCACACCTCCACATTGGATTAATTCCATGTCCAGGCAATGCAGTATTTTGGTTTTGTCTTTCAAAGGTAGGAAGCAGTGTTTAAATATTGTGTTTTTAATTATGCCCTGAGACATGGGGGAACAACTGCACTGCATTTCCATCTGGGAGGACTGCTGTGGTCTGTCTGCACGTCTTTCCTGCCAGGCTAACATCGGGCACTTTGCTTGGATGGAGGGAAGCAGGAGGGGAGCAGGCATAGCTTTGGCCGCGATAGCCACTTGTCAGCTTTATGGGATGCCAGTGAATAAGAGGTGTGGAAGATTTTAGACACTGAAATGTGTGTGTTAATATTCCTGTGAGACAAATGTGCATGTACTGCTGGCCATCCTTCTTACTGCGCTGCACTGGTTTCTTCTTACTTTCCTTCTTTTCTTCCTTTCTGTTTCTTGATTGCAAGGATTGTTAATTTAAATAATTTAAAATATATACAGCTCTCACCCAAGTGACATAGTTCCTTCTGTAGGTCCATGGAAAAAAGAATATTTAATTAAAAAGGAAAAGTATAAATACAATGCAGTGGTACTTCTAGGAGAAGATACATTGCTTCTGGGATTTACCAGCATGACCAAGGATGGATAGGGGCAGCAGCACCTCCAAAGCAAAGACCTGCAACCCTGAAAAGTTGTGGCATCAAGCTCAGCTACCTTTTCAAGTTTTTCTCTATGTCTGACCAGGGTGACATTCATAACGGTCTATTGTTTGGGTTTTTTTCTGAAGGGAGATGTTACCCATCCTGTGCCAAGTCTACAAAACGGAAATTTCTGATTAATTTCATGTAGACCTGATCTCTGCTTTGTGGTAACGATGTTTTCTGTGGAGATAATATTGGTCACACTCAGGTCTGTGGCTTCATCCACTGCAGATGACCTGAGCTACACCTTCACTGCTCACTTTTGCTGGCCGTAAGTGAAAGCTTGCACAGAAATGCACTCCAGTACATTTTTATCTTGGGGATGAAAAATGCTTGGAGTGTGTCTTGGCTTGTTCATTTAACGTCTCAGTGAGATAGTACATATCTTTAAATTCCTACCTCAGGTTTCCCCTCTATAAAATGGGACAATAATACTTTCAAGGAGAGTCTTCTAAGGATCTATTAATAAATGTCAGTGATGTACTTCGGAGATCCTCTAAGGAGTGCCCTGTGGAAGGATACTATGAATTATTGACTCTCTTCCTGGCCCACTCTGTAGCACAGAGTCCACAACCCTGAAATACCTTAGAAATAAGGTGTTGGCACCATACTTTTAAATTACAGTGGTATTGTTTATGCAAATCTAAGCACTTAGGCACCCAGCTACATATATGTATATATAAGGGGTGACCTGGTTTTCATGGGAAGGTTGGCTAGTTGTGTACTAAGCCAGCAGATTTTGGTAATTATAAACCCAGCTTTTACAGATGGGCAGAAATAAGGACCTCCCTCCCAAAAAAAAAACAGCTAAAATGAGGCTGGAGTATTGGCTGTGATTTGAAATATATCTAATTCTTGGATTCTGTGCAAAGCTCCATTAACCTACTAGGGATCTGGGGGACTTCCAAGACTAGGAAGGACCATGGCAGCAAAATGCTCCACACACTTCATCCCCTGGGGAGGTGGGGGAGAGCAAACAGGGATGACAGATGCTGCTCATGTTGATCAGCACATGCTGGAGAGGTCTATGGCCCCATTGCTATGAGCATCTAAGAAAATACATGGCTTTGATTAGGACTTATTGCTTCTGATTTGGGGGCAGGGCGGTGGGCAACAGTATAGCAGACACCTCAGAGGCTGGCTTCAGGGTGGGACTCAGCATTGTCATCAGCCTGTCTCCAAAGATGAGCTCTAATTTCATATTTGTCATTAATGGTTGATAAGAGTGTTCAGCACCTCTTCAGATCAGCTGTGTAAGAGCCTATGTGTTGGTTTACAAGAAAAACAGAGCAAAAATTTTCATTTGAATCCTTTTTCATATTTCTGTGTGTGGAAAACAGAGACTCAGCTATGCTAAAATATTGTTAAATTCTTCTTGGCTGAACTAAGTTGTTCACATGGAGGAAGAAAGGTAACAAAAACATCAGAAAATGCCTGAGTGTTTCACCCCTGTGTTTTCCAAGTATGTCACTTCACTTTTATTCACAGTGTTTCATCCCGATGTTTTCAAAACAGAAACTGTTGTTTTATTTCACTTGACTTTGTTCTGAATTTTCCTTCTTTTTTTTTGTTGTTTTGGGTTTTTTTTTCATTTATTTTTAACCTAAATGAAAATATGGGTTGAAACAAATACAGCATCTTCATCCTCAAAGGATTTATTTTCTAATCTTCCCATTTAGCAGCAGTTTTGGGAAAAAAAAGATTGTCTTCACTCAACTGCAGTTTATTTTATTGTTCTAGATCTGTTATGGAGCAAAACCCCTCATTTACAAGCATGGTTCAGTATAGACCTGACCTGTGACAGCTCAAGGCTTCTCAGCCACAATATGCAAAATTAAACTTTGCTGGGCAAGGATGCCAGGTCAGGGCTAAGCCTGGGTCAAACCACTCCTGCAGAAGGAAGGAAATAGGGAAGAGCTGAAGATGGGGTGGAGAGACAAGAGAGATCCCTGAAGAGGAAGGCCAGTGGCATGGGCTGCCCTCCCGGCATCTGGGGATGGGAAAGGAAAGGCTGATGTTGGGACCCTCATAAATGCTGTTGCCATAAAACCTGGGGTGCCTTTGTATGGGGTGCTGTAACCAATGCTAGAATTCGTTGACTCCTGTACTTCTGTGCTAAATTTTGGAGGAGGGGAAAAAGAAATTATCTCTGTACCTCTTGTAGATGTATCTCCTTATTGTAGAGGTTGATTCTGGCAAACAGAAATGGTTTGTAGAAGGAATCACAATCTCATCAGCTAACGCGGGGTTTAAGGGTAGATATTTAGTTTTTGATTGTTTGAGATACTTGCACATGACAGGCTGGCCTTGCTGGCCTGTCTTGTACGGGAAATCAGTTAGGCATTTATGGGTGCTCTTGCTTTGGAGAAGATGTCCAAATGATTGTAGCCCATTAAAGACAGTCTAATATACCTTGAGGTTAAGTTACACGCTGGTGATAAGTATGAAGATTTCCATAATTGTTTGGCAAGTATCCTCTCTATTTATGTAGCCAACTGTTGATATTCATAGCATAAAAACTGGTTATTCAGCTAAAACCCTTGTGTAATCAATCAGTGATACAGTCTATCAAATGTCTCAGTCAGCCTCTAGTCATTACTATCTTTTTTTTTTTCATTTGGAGACGTTTGGGATGACTCAATTTCTCTAATCTTGTAGCATTTCCTCTGTCTTTAGAAGAGAATTTGTAATTGTTGAATTATTCTTGGCCATCCTTCATTCAGAATTTATGTTGTAATTTCAGCAAAAGCCAGACCTTGTACGGCAGTTTTCATCTTTTTCAAGGCTGCTTCTATTTCTTGAAATGCTGGAGGGTTTCCAATTATTCCTTCTGGTCGCTTTGGATGTGAATTGTAACAGATCATCCCAGAGTCGTGGTTCAACATTGTTAAGCTTATCAATATAAATATAATGTTAAAACCTTTTTAGATAATTGGGGCTAGGTGTGAAAATGTGACCAATTTATGCATAAATTGGTCCTACACTTCTCTTTTTTCCCTTATCAGAAAGAATCTCATCATGAACGGGTTTCAGACTGTTCCTTGTCAAGGCTTCTTCTGTACCTGTTAACGGTTGATTAGGTTGTTATATCACATTTCAATACCTGCTTAACCTGATGCCAGTCAACTATGCAAACAAAATTCATTAAGGCAAACAGAAGTCTCTGAGCTGGAATTGTAAGGCAAAAAGAAAAAAAAAATGGTTCGATACATCAGCTACTAGTGTATGAAACAATGAAGCCTTATAAATCTGTATATTGGAAGAGTACTCAATCATAAGTAAAACTGAAAATGAGGAATGATGTAACAAGCAGAGGAGCCTTTATACCCACCCGTTCATGCCTGCTTGTGTATGAGAGTTTCTTTGCCAGCCACACATGCACAGAGAGTGGCAATTTCAGGAGGCAGCTGAATATGTAGCCTTACTGGTTTGTGTCCTGTTTCCAGTTGGTATTTGCCATAGCATTTCTTAAAGTAGTTTATCTTTTTCACTGTGCTTATTATGTTCATAGGAGGCTCGTTTGTAGCCTATCATTATGATGAAGTGAAGTTTAAAATTACATTGGGATACTGCTTAAGGACCATCATACAGGTCCAGGGAGAGGGCTTATCCAGCCAGCTCAGACCTGACTTAGCCCAGGCGCTCCATTATTCATGTTGACCAAAGAAGCTCATCAAGACAGCTTGCATGGGCATGGGACAGTGCTGCGGTCCCCATGTCAGCATGCTGCGCTGGAGAATGGGCAGCAGGCAGTGAGGCTGCCCAGCCAGCTGCCACTGTCAGACTGGGCTCTGAGGCTTCGGGCAGGGACAGAAAATGTGCCAGAGGAAATGGTGAGGGAGAGGGATTTACCTGGTAAATTATGCTTTCAGAAATATTATGCATTCAAACACATTATTTCTGGATTCCTTTAGTGACTGTACTCAGTGTCAGTCTCTCACTAGTGAGAGTGTCTCAGACTTACAGAGCAAGGCAAGTGCATTGGAAAACCTCCTTTCCTACTCACCTAGTGCCTGCTTTGGATTTATGGTTTGAGGCAGGTGAATACCTTCAAAAGAAAAAGTGTGGTTTGTTTTGGTAATGTCAGGTCTTTTGATTTAATATATAAAAAGAATGCCATCTTAATATTAACTATAACAGAAAAAAATTAGATTGTGAAAGAGAGGGTGTTCCTACTTACTGAATATGCAAATCCACATGAAAAGACTAGAATTGCTACCACTTACAACAAAATCACAACAGTAATTTGTCCGTTGTTGGAATACATCTATTTTGTCCCCTCCCTTTCTACATTTGGAGAAGAGGGAACTGGGATCAAATTTGTCTTGATTTTAAAACAGCTATAGGAAAATAACAAATAAGCCATGCTCTTAAACAGTTCCTGTTCTTCTAGAATTTTTCTGTTAAGAGCTTAGCATGTTTTAATGAATTGTGCTGAAGGGCATCATTACCTGCTCCCTAATACTAGTCCTTTTTGTTCAAGAAAGAGGATTGTCCGGAAATATGATTACTACCGAGTACATTTTGGTGGCTATGGTAAAATTCAAGGCTACAGTTCTGCAAGAGCAGAATGTTTGTTTGCATAGCTTTATTTATATAAATGATGCCATGCCTAAGCAATTTCAGCATCACCATTGTGCACGTTGCATATACGCCTAAGCCCAGGGGCACGGTTTCAAAGTCAGGATTTCATACTGGGTTGAATATTTGGCCCACGTAGCTTAAGAAAACAGAGAATCTGGCGATATGCATTTAATAGCAATATAAAAATAAAACCCAATAAAAATAATGAGAATTATATTTCTATTGGGAGAACATTAAAGTCATAATGGTGCAAATGGGCTTTGGATAATTGATAATACCGATGCAGAAAATTATTTTCAGTTCCCCCTCCTTTGCAGTAAAATACAGCTGCATTTAAAGAGGAGGAAAGATAATTTTGTTTTTTTTTTTGTTCTATTGGCGAACAATAACAGGGCTTTGACCAACATCATTTAGTAAACCACAAAGCCACATTGAAAATGAATGTGTGAGTTTGCTGCGTTGGCATCTAGAGCAGCAGTGTGACTGGTTCCACCCTGGGAATTGTGGGATGGTGAAAGTATGTCGCCTCTTGGCTACAACCTTGCTGATCACTGCAAACCCAAGTAAAGGATAATCATTCTTAATCTCTGGTTATACTGAACCAGTGTCTTGCTGCTGCTGCAGTTCTGCTGCAGCTGTGGAGCAGGAGATGGCTCCCTCAGCTGATTTGCATTGAGTCTTACTGCAGTTATCTTCCTTTGGCAGCACATGGCCCAGAGCCCGAGGGAAGAGGAAAATGAGTCTGTCCCATTTCTCTCCTGCTGCCACTGTAGGTAATGGGGCTTCATCTGTTTAGCACTGGGGCAGCAACTTATAAAGGCTCTGTGGAAGGGTGGGGTACAAGAATGCTCTTGTTCTCTGCGTTACTTGACATCACTGGTTTTACTCCATCACTTTACTGAGCTTATTAACCTGTCTTCATCCAGTCATCACCACAAATTAATGAGGATCTGCCATGTATGGCGTCTTCATTTACAAAGCAAAAAAACTTCTATTTGGACTCACGGATAGTGAGGTAGATGTCCATGATTTTGTCCTGGTTAGACTTATACGAGACCCATCCCATTATACAGATTCCCTGTGGTCCATCTGTCTTCATTATAAAGAACCAAAATGCAAAGTAGCAAATTTGACTAATAAAAGAATGATTCATAGTTTATTTTATGAGAAGAGAATATTTTTTGTTCTCTCAGGGTAAGTGTAGACTGAAGCCGGCAAGCGCTTACATAGCCATGGAGTAATGGAAAACAAGAGCAGGTGGCACAAGTGCCAAAGCAAAATATATCCTATAAACAAAATGATCAAGAAAGAAATTTCATCCAGGCCAGCTGGACTGGCCAGCTAGTCAGTAAGGGACAATGTTCTTCTGTTCAAGATCTCGCCAGACTATATTTAATGTGACAGCTTTTTTAGTTGAAGTCTCTAAATATTCTGTTTTCTCTAGCAAAGCAAAGAGATGCAACAAGTCAGCATAGCTGAAATTTAAAACATAGACTTGGACTCAAAAAAAAGTAAAATCTGTGTTTGTTTCTAGTGTTGGAACAGAAATCTTGTAATTTCTTTTAATACTTGTTTAGTCTTTCTGTGTTTTGTTTTCTCAACTTGTGAAAAGGATACCTCTATTTAGTTGCCTGGATTGTTGCACGAATGATTGTTGCCCTGAAACTAGGAAAATGTAATATTTATAAAGTATTTTCAGATCATTGTGTAGTAGACAATTTGGAAACCTCTTCTATTGTACTGGATCTTAACTAAATCTCTGGTTTCTGTGAAAAGATGTCTCTTCATACTTTAAACAAGGAACCGTTTGTGGTTTTGTGCTTATGAATCAGTCTGTATTAGGTTGGTTTATAACTGAACAAGTTTAAAAAAAGATTGGAAATATGTTACTGAGGCACAGCCACCAACCATAAAATAAGATATTCAATGGTGTCCCTAGAAGTGTCACTGTCATGGAGACTCATGACATTTCACTGGGGTTTTGCTGTTGATTTTAACAATGTAGATCATATGTTCTACCTTTTTTTTTTTTTTTAGCTATAATATGTCTGTTGTGCTAATCGTTTCAGCCATGCTCTGATCAACATGTTTCTTAAAAAGTAGAAAGAAGATTGGCCACGCATTATTGTATGCCAAATCATGAGCTTTGTGGCCTATTCATGGGATTTAGTTGGTATTAGTAAAGGAATACCAGTAGATAAGGTAAGGTACCTTTGTTTTTAAAATACATATCCTTTGATATCAAGCTTCTGCTGGGTATGTTATTGGTCATACCACGGTAGGGGTTTTTTTTGCCACGTCTACTGCTATTGCCTCTGTAATTGCTGTGAATGTACACTTTGTGGCTGAAACTGAAAAATAAACAGTATGAAAATAACTGTACATATGTGGGAACTTTTCATCCTGAAGTGCATATAAGGTAATGGTTCAGACCAAGCAATAAAGGGTAAAAAGAAAAGAACAGGTACCCCATGTAAATATCCTGCCATTTACTGATAACAGAAAGGGAGATCTGGTTTCCCCTTACAGCTTCTGGTCAAGCTTTTTAAGGGTAACTTACTTGGTGCTGCTAGAACTGGTGTTAGTAACTACCTGCAAAATATGATATAAGATAAATGGGACAGAGACGTTCTGAAAGGTGAATCACAATACTCCACCAGGTCTCTGCGGTGGCCAGTACTGCTGCTGCAGACTCTGGTGCCACGTTATGGACTCACAAATGATGGCAAGTGTAGGCTGACAGATAAAGCATGGAATTTAACACAAGGAGAAATCTATGCTTGAATCTTATTGCAGCGTGTTATCTGACTCCATTGACTGCAGCATGTGAATGAATTAAAGTGAATGATGAAATTATGTACAGTCGTTTTCATAAGCAGAAGTCAGTTACGAAGTGCTTCCAGATGTATGTTTAATGTATTTCTGTTTTATTATGGTGTCTATTTGATGTACGTGGTACTGACTAAATGGTTAAAAACACTGCGATGTGTACAGAAGTATATTGTACTCAATTTTTTCCAAAAGTGTCAGTGTTGATAACTAAAAACTGAAATACTGCAATCTAATCAACAGTACTTTTATGGGCCTATGAGCATAGGCTTTTAACATTTGGGTAACTGTACTGTTTGTAGACATAAAAATAAATGGCCCTAAAATTATTTTAGGATTGTAGGTTTAATATAGGGAACTAGATAAAGCTACAAAAATAAATCAGAGTAGAATTATTTCTGGCATCACATCTGCCAGGCCCATCAAGAAACAGATATTTCTCATGCCTGCTTCATGGGATTCAGGAAACCAGCACTGCTCAGCTGGATTGGTCAGGTAGACTCACAAAATTTATCTCCTTGGCTCTCTGTTTCCTGATATCTTATTTTATGGCCTACAGCCATACCATTCTGGTTTAAGATCCTATCAGATGTCACAAACCACACTGTATCCAGAGAGCCGATACTTAAACCCTTCAAGTCCAAGTGTAAGAAATATCATTAGAGAATAGGTGGGTACCACTCTTCTGTCAGAGTTTGTAATGGGCAAATGCTTCAGCACGCTGTTATCAGACACTGTTGTAGGTACTTTGTTATGATTAATATGTAAAACTGGTATTTTGGGTTGTAAAGATATGTGACCAGTTTTCTAAATGAAGTTAATCTGAAAATCTTAGCTTCATCTGAATTTCAGTGTTGTTTTTTTTTTTTCCTACCTAACATTTCTACATTTAATGAAGTTGCATATTGTCCATTTTCTGTGTTCAACATTGTAATATAGGCTTGTGCTGAAAGTTGCTTGGCTCAATGTCATGGTCCTCTGGAGTCCACAGTAGTGGACTCTGTCTGTGATTGTCAGGGGAGCCAAATTTATCTTGTATAGAGAGCCACATTCTGATAACGATGACTGACGATGGTCCAGGCATTACACTCAACCCACAGCAGTACTTGCACAGATGATAGTAAGAAGTTTTCAAAAAGATCAAAGCTCAAAGCATATGGTTTTAGGCAGTGTCTAAACTTCTGGTCATTAACATTATTTATTCCTGGATTGCATTATTATTACATTTCTTATCACTCTGTGGGATAATACTGCATATTGTTTGTCTTTTGCTTTCTTCTTTAACCATCTTTTCCATTTTTCTGGTGCCTTTTTCTTCTTTACTTTTTTCCTTCTACATTTCCCTCAGGGAGCAAATTCTGATTCCTCTTGGGAGAACCAACTTTTCACTTCTTCCTATCTAGTAAGCATATTATCAATTAAGTAGGTAATGTTAATATGTACAGAGTGATAATTGACCCTAATTAGTTGAAAGAGGCTACAGCAAGGGTGAAAAATTCAGTTCTTCACAGGTGGTGTTGTAAGAGTTTGGTTTTGCAGGCAAAAAAGCCCAACGAATAACCAATTATAGCAAGGTGATGTATAGAGATTTCTCTGCCGCATAGGTGAGAGTTCTTAAAATAAAAATCCAATTTCTAGAGTCTGAAATGTGAATGTATTGGATGGGCCTAATTTGGTCCAATGGCAGAATGCTTTAGGTTGTTTCTATATATAGATTAGGGTGTATTTAAAATGCATCTGTTTTAAATTACCCATGTAAATAACAATTTCTGATCTCAGGAGTGGTCACCATGAAAAAGACAATTGGGCTATTTACTCTGATGCAATAACCCTTGTAATGAATGGTGCCTAATTCTTCAATTTGTAAAAATCCCGAAGTTTGCAGTGCCATATGGAGTCATATGTAGTCATACGTAGTAGTATGTTTGAGGAGCACACACAGTGGTATGTACAATGATCCTGTTTGTCACACTGAATAAACCCCATGGTTCTCATAATCTTTTTTTTTGTCTTTCTTTTTTTTTTCTCAGAGGAGCTCACAAGTTCAGTGTCTGTTGATTTGCTTGGGAAATTTAAGTCATTTTCACCAGGACGTTATTCCTAGTACATTAGCTTCCCCTCTACTGTGCAATTCACCAGATGTGTTCAGTTGTGGTTTGTTTTTGGTTTGGTTTGGTTTTTTTGGTTGTTTTTGTTTGGTGGGTTTTTTTTTTTTTTTGCTGACTTTTGAGGAGGGGAGGAGGAAAAGAGGGGGAGCTGGAGGCAATAATCCCCTCGGGTAACTCACAGCTGGAGATGGGACACCAGAGCAATGGACCGAGCCTCTGAGCTGGGAAGGAAAATCTGCTTTCTGAGATCCTGATTTGGTCCTTAAAATCCCCTTTTGGTCCTTAAAACTGCCCTTGGAAACTAACATGTTTGATCTGTCCAAGTTTTGGAGTATGTATTAAGTAATACAGGAGTACCTGGGTGAACTGGCTTGGATGAAAGAGGTCAGCCTGTGAGATTTGTGGCCCTAAACTATGTGACACTATGTGTTGTAGATCCATCTATTGAATGTCTCTGCCTTGACAGAGGCTTTTCTTCTTCACTCGAGAAGGCCATATATGAAAATTCAGTCCCCTTGAATTCAGTGGACTACCAGGATGAGCAAAGCAAATCAATACACAATGCAGTATGAATTTAATATATGTAAGCTGCACTGCATTTTTAATCAGCTATATATTTATTGTAGTGAATAGTAACAAATTACAGTACCACTAGCACACAAAAGCTTATGGCGTTCCATTATTCTTAATTAATAGGTAAGTGCAAGCCTTTTTTATTTATATTGGAGAAGATCTTGTTACTAATTTGGTTGCAAATGTATCTGTAAAAAGGGGAAAAATGTATATCTATTTATTTTGCTAGTTTAATAATAGAGCACTCATTCTTTCCTTTTAGGTTTTTGATCGTTACTTGGTTTGCAATCAAATATTAGCATGCTGGTTTTGCATATATTTCAAAGATGTCCACTCTTTAATATGGAAAACAAACCTGTTTGTCGCAAGCAAACAAACAAAAAACTAATAAAAAGCATCTGGAATCTAAAATGAACACTGGAAGCAATAAAGCACAAGTTCTGTGGGTCCTTTTACCTGGAATCTGGCTCACAAATCTATCACAAGAATGATCAGTAGGTCATTATGAGAAAAGCGTAAGTGCAGATAACATATATTGTTAATCCATCTGGTGGTCCTCCTTTCCTTCCATGTATGTAAGCACAGACATAGGTCTCAAGAAAACCTACAAGTCTTCATTTGGAGCTTAGTTGTTAATTCAGGGAAGATGAAACCAACTGTGTCAAGTAATTTTTATGCTTTAAAAGAATTTAACTATTCCATAATTAGCAATTATGGTCTTTGCATACTTCCCATATTAAGATCACAAAACTCTTGGGAAAATTTAAACTGAGACTTAAAAACAGAAATTTATATTTAATATCTTGAATTTTGGTTTAGCTTCCTAAACAGAAAGAGCCATGTGGTATCAATTGGAATTGGGGAAGCTGACTTCTGAATATTAACCTGCTTCACTAGATGTTATATGGTCTGGAAGATGGTCTTAAAGATGTTATTTAAAAAAGGAAATAAACATGACAGGAATCCCTTAATATTTAATTTTAGTTTTATTTGTTACAGATAGTTTGACAGATTTTGACAGATACCATGAGAACATTCTCCTAATGTAGCCCATGATGGAGACTTGATGTTCTAACAGAGAAGGACAGGAGATATGGGATCTCCTGAAGGTAAACAGTGGAATAATTTTAATTCTCAGAGCAACAAAAAAAGAAGTTTTCTTCAGAAGAAATTGCAAGTACACAGTGTTTCTGAATCGCTTCTCTGAATCTTTTTTTAAATGGGCATGCAAGTATGGAGGTGGGTAACTCACTTAGGTTACCAATAAATGAAAATTCAGGCCAGAATTTGTGCTTCTTACGTGCCCTGGAAATTGTATGTTAATACCAGTGACCACAACTTAGATCTAGATCTTAAAATTGGTATAGTCTAATGTTTGAATATTTATGATCTGAGCTATAATGATTTTCTATAGGATGCTGTTATTGGTGGCCCGTGTTGTGGTAGCTACCTAAAATTGCCCATTTCCTTCTAATTGTCCTGAAAACCTGATGTGTTTTTCTAAGGCTGTCTTTCTGGGCTGGTTTATTTTGTACAGAAGCTCATTGCTTGACAGAAAGACTGTACTGCCAGAGATGCTCAGAGAAGATAATTTGTTTATGAATAAAGGAGTGTCAGACATTTACTAATTTCAGAAGTAATCCTTAGGTAGCTTAATCTGTCTCTCCTTCTCTGTGAGGAATAGATGGCTAAAGATATCGGTCCCATTGGGGTAGACCACCACTGTTTGGTTAGAAGAGGCCTATTAAGCCCTGCTTTTCTGTGTGGTGATGGTGAAACTCTGCTTAAAGTAGCATCAAATACAGCAAACAAAATATACAGCCCTCTCCCACTGAGCTTTACAGGACTTACTGCTTGGAGTAAACATTAAAAAACACTGCAAAACTTGATCAAGAACTGATAATTGAAAAGATGACATGACCTAATTTGAGAAGGGTTATACCTTCACATGCCCCACACTTGTGTAGTTCAAAATAGTACACATCTTGTCCCTTTAACTTCAGGTGTATGTGTCTTGTCTGGTTCTTGGAAGTGACTGTGTACAGGCAGAGCATAATTGGCAGCCTGTGACATCCCTGTCTGCAAGTGTCTCTCTAAATGCAGCGTATTTCAGCCTTTATCTAGTGATGGCTGTTACCTGAGAGAAGCCCAGGGCCATCTCAAAGGGCTTGTAGCGGCTAATTGTGCCTGTTAGGACTAGCAATTAGCTGGGGATCTCTCTACTAGGCAGCTCCGACACCCACTAGCTTTCAGCTCTTTTCACTTCCTTTCAGTTAACTAGCTGTGCCGAGCAGAGGAGACAGGGACAGGTAGGCAAGTGCGCCGTCGTGCTTGGGAGGGAAGACGAGGGATGTGTGCAGGACCACTGGGGAAAAATTAGACACCAGGTTATAATAACACACCAAAACATGACCTGATTATTACAGAAACAAAGCAGCAAGTGACCCGTCCCTCATTTATAGGTATCAGAAGCTACAGCCAGACCACTTGCACAGGCTACACTTCAGCTTTAAGAAAACAATAAAATCTAATTACGTATAGGTCATAAAAAAGATCACGTACATATGGTGGTTGCTGGTTACCATGGAGCAAACAATGGTTTCAATGGAAACATGAAGCAGAACATTGGAGAATTAGGATAATAAATCAGTTTCATTGAATAATAAAGCTTTGCACTTACCCATTAATTAAGGATAATCGTATGCCATAAGCTTTTGTGTGCTAGAAGTAATGTGTTACTCTTTACCATAAATATATAGATGATTAAAAATTCAATACACCTTACAGGTAGCAAATTCATACCATCCTTGTATATATTACAAAAGAAAGATGTAAGTGTTCCTTTTACACTTATTATTTTTTGGATTGGGATAGAACGTTTCAATTATCTAAAAGAATTTGAGTTTTTGATAGCAATTGGAAGACTTGAGAAAATCTACTTCTTGATATCTTTGTAAAAATCTTTAAACATTAATGACGTAATTCAAAGATATCTACAAATATTCAAAAAGTAGGCTGGGCTTGTCTGCCACATCTGGTTTCCGATAGTGAATTGAGACATACCACATAATGCAACACACCGTAACACAATACACTCTGATCTTGTATTGACCCTTCCACTTGATACATCTTTAGGTGCTTTATAATCCCTAACAAATGTACCTTAAAATCCTATTGAACTGTTTAGGCAATTGAGAACAAATGTCTTCAGACCAGAAATAGCATCTGATTCTTGGACCAAACAAGACATCATGCCAGATCCACAGGGTGTTCAGACTAAAGAACATGAAGACTTCTGCCTACTCCTGTGAATCAAGGGCAGAGAAAACCTTGGGACCCAGCGCAGGGCATCAGGCCTGTGAGGTTGATTCCCTTACTCAAATGAACAGAAATGAAACATATGAAACACTTTAAAAATTACATCATTAAAACAGTACCCCTCTCAGGACTTCTTTTCCCTTCATCTCTAAAGTGCCATTTGCAGGATGAATTTTCAGATAGGGAAAATAGAGTCAGGCTGAGGGGGTGGAAGGCGCAGGCTGCATGGACCCCAAATCCTGTTTTCTGGGCTCTTGCCCAGTCCTCTGTGGAGCAGCCCAGTTCCTCGGCACTGAAATAAATGTTCAGCAACATGCACAGACCATTTTTCTTAATGTTAGAAAGAAAACTATGAAGGTCTTGGCTTTTTTTTAACCCATGTAGAAAGTTATGTATTTGCCTTTAATTCCCTGCCTGTCTCTCTCAAATTATTCCTCACCGGTCTCAGTGCACCCTTTCAGCTGACAAGTACTCATTTTTTTAAATATTATATTTTAGGGAAAATACTGAATAAGTGGAGACCCACAATACATCAGTGGTCAAACCATCTCAGGCTTCCTACTGTAAAATGCACAAAGCTGGCAAACAGATGGGCTGACCAGCTCACTGGACAGACAACTGGCATTTCAGCTCTGGGATCACAGTTTGAGTCCAACTTGAAGCAATAAGAAAAATTAATTTGGTGATCTGAGTTCAGCTCCTCTTGCAAAAAAACATCATACATAATTCAGTAGAATTTTGACTAGTACTCTAACAGCTTCGGCTTAGAAGTGTGCCTTAGTTTACATGCAGCTTGAATTATCTTGTAGACCTGATGAAGGGAATTCCTATGTGCTGCAGACTGATCGTACAGTGAGGGCAGTGTTAGAGGAGCTTGTGCTGCTAGTGGCATGTCGAACCGCGCCAGAAGGCATGGAAACAGCAATGCTTTAATGCTTATCAATACATGAATGGATATTTCCCAGAGCATTAACCTGAATTGCAGAGATGTATGCTGAAATGTGTAAAAGACACACAATGCAAAGAGCCAGTGAAAGCCTTTTGTGAATTTTCAAAGGAGAGCTGGAAAAAAAAAATTTAAAGAGAAACAAATCCAAATCCTTCTAAACTGAATGTAAGTGTTAAACATGACCTTTGGATTTAAGAACCACAAATTTTCACAAGAAGTTGAAAACACACTGGATGGGGGAACTAAAGAACAGCAGGAACAGATGCCATTATTTGGCACACAGTGGGGAGAGAAGCGCAGAAAAGGCAGTCTCTGCAGAAGATGTTTTCCTTTAACTCTCTTTGTTTTCTCTTGGGGAGATAAGGGTAGGCACCGCATGAGATTTTCTCCTTACATCAAAAGGCTTGGGGAGGGGAAGGGGAAGTTTAAAAATATTTTAAGAACCTGGTCGTAAAAATTTTCAGTTATCTGTTTTACAGTGCAACATGGTTTGGTTTCTGGAGGGGGGAAACACTGAGCAGAGAGCCTAGGAAGAGTTTCTTTAGATTAACTGCAACAGCCACTTGCTATCAGGGAAGGAAAGACCTGGGAAAGGGAACACATAGTTTGCAGTCTTTGTTAATTAGAGGTGTGTATTCATGAAGAAAGTGCGTGCAAAATTCACTGCATTGCCAGCTTAGGTGGCAGAGGGACAAGCCCAGTTCCTGGTGGGTGAGCTCACCCTGTCCGCAGCTGCTGGGGCTGCGGGGAACAACTATGGAGGGCGACAGAGGCAAATGCTATTTTCTTACCCACCTGGGGCACAGTCTTGAACACACATAGATGAATCAGCCAGTGTAGTTTCATTCAGCTTCTGCATTGTTAGGAGCATGAGACAAAAATGAAATCCACACCTTGCACTTTCCCGAGACTGTTGCATCCTTTGAATCATGAGAGTGTGTCCTGAAGTGCACCTTTGACCACTGTGAATGGAGCAAGCACCACTACCACATTCTCACTGAATCCAAAGAATGTTTATTAATTGATTTTTATTTCTGCTTCTGAACTAGTAGAGAATTGCTGACTTGACACCAAATGTAATAAATAGTATCACCAAGATGAGCAGAGGAATCATTCAAAGAAATCACTGTTCACAATATTTTGTAAAACCTAGTCTACTTTGTGACCCTTGGTTTACATGTAAGAGGTTGAATACTTCTGCCAGGGGCCTGATGACCTTTCTCGTAGTAGTTTCTGTTCAGAGATGTGGGATCAAAGAATCACTAATTAGTGGTATCTTTGGGGGGGGGGGAAGGAGGGAGATACTGTTACTATGCTTTCACTTCTGAAGATAACACTTACGTATAGCGGTAGCCTATCTTTGCCAATACTTTCAGTATACAAATTAAAGTTTTAATGACCCTATAAGCATTCCTAGTTCAAAACAAAACACTAGGAAGCAAAGATAAGTTGCAGGGGATAGGAGCAAGAAAAATAATAATAAGAGAAAAGGACTATTGTGAAAGTCAGCAAAGTAACAGTCAGACTGTATCAGGCCATTATTAAGATTCCTCACTTTGTAAATTCCTGAAGCTTCAGAGGGGAGGCCAGTGGCCCCACTGGCAAGGACTCAAATGTTTAACATTGACGTCCCTGTTTTTCTTGTGCCCACAAGTTACAAATTGGCACAGGGTTTTCTAAATGTCACGGTGAAATCAAGTAATAGGACAAATCTATACCATAGCAAAGGATCAGCTAAATCCTTTGTTAGAAAGGAACAAGCAAAGAGATGAATAATTTCTTTAGTGTATTTCCTTTAACTTTATCGTATCTCTTTGAGATAATACTCTTTACCAAAATTGTGCTTTGTATTTTCCTAAGTCTTGCTCTGAACAAAACTGTTTTCCATGGGTGCAGGTGCAAAGATGTAAGTCTCAGATGAGCCTGCCAAAGGTACACACACAAAACAGCTTTGAGCATGCAAATTAGGTAAACACATGTTTCCCTATCCCTTTATGGAGCTAATTGGCAAATGCAAGTATATGATTCGTGCTTTGAAGCTGTAAAACACTTAGGTGCTTACATTTAGGCACACGCAGCCCTATTGAAATTTATGGTCTTACTTGCTTGCTTAAAGTTTTAAAATGTCACTAAAGAGATCTGGGGAACCCAGGATGCAAAGAAACTGTACATAGTCTTTGTGCAGTCTGCCCTATAGCACTTATTTCCCTCCTCATAAGGTGTGAAATCCTATAAATATTTATATATACATAGCTATCTTTACACGGCATTTAAAATGCAGCTCAGTTTTTACCACCTGTTTAGGGGGTTTAAGGCTTCTAGCTTAGGAACGGGTCAGTTCTGGTAGCAGCCCAAGTAGTATGTATCTCTAGGGCACAATGCCTATATGAGATGGTTAGGTAAAATGGGTATAATCCATATCGAAAGCTTTTAAGCTGATTTTTGCATGTCCTCTTACTTTAAGTACATGTAGAGTCCATTGGGTGTGATTTGCATGACAGTCTTCTTACATCTTTGGCAGTGTGAAGAAGTGTTAATATGTGCTTTAATGTCACAGACTGGGCTGTTTAGAGTTGCTTTAAATGTAAATAAGAATTGGTCTTTTAAAATTCTTTGGTATAGTGGTATATAGCATAGAGGTAAGCAAAAATGTAGAGTGAGTAAAAGGACTCATATGCCTAACAATTTGCACAAGAGGACCTTGAGCAAGCATGTTTCTCTTTTGTAGGCAAAACTTATTCTACGATTGAAAAATCTAAGTGAAACAAGTTAAGCCATTTTGTTCCATGTAAAAATATTTTTTGGCAGTAGTTTGTCATTTCCGAGCTTTGCTCCAAGTCAAAACTGTTTGAGAATCAGAAACGTTGGAGGCTTCTTGTGTTTAATATGGACTGGTGCCTTTTGTCATTTGAGGGAAAAAAAAAAGAAATTACAATGGAAGCTATTTTGCTAATGTTTTTATCTATTCTGTGACTGACATCAATAACACATAACAGTTCCATTGACATTGCATCCTGTCCAATGGACCCACTGACCTGATTCAATGTCAGCTGAAATGCCTCATACATCATAAACATACATGAATTCTCACAGATCCATTATCCTCCTGCCTGGTCCAGGAGTGCCAGGGATCCATTACTAAGCCAACAGGAGTTTGCATTCTTTTTTTTTCAGTTTATATTTTCTTTCACACTATGAAGGAGCAACTCCATATTTTGTAGAATGTAACTGGGAGACCCCTACACATTTTATGAATACATGAATGATAATGATGTCAATAGTTGTTCAGATACTAGGCTGATAAGACTGTGGTATAAAAACCCAGATAAATACCTCATACCTTGTCAGGAGAGCCTGCAAACCTGATATGTCATCCTGTCTTATTGTGCAAGAATATATGAATCATAATATTCCTATTAACATTGTACAAAGTCTGCAGTAGTTGCAGACTTCACCCAATGACAATACAACTTTTATAAAAATATGGATATTTAGCATCTGCCCCTGCTGTGATTTCTTTGCCACTAAAAGCAAAGGGGAAGCAAATGAAAAGTATTCCAAGGTTTTCAGATGGTCCCCCTTAACAGTACACTGTGACAGTATATATTTGTTTTACTACTAAGCCTGTTTAGCAGTCAAACTCTAGGAAATTGAATATACACTTACTGTATAAAAATGATATGCTTGGTTAGTGATACTTTAGAAGAAATAAGTGCATCAATCATAGAACAGCAGGTTGTCAAGGCTTTATATGTAGGAAAAACACAGAACAAAGAATGTAATGCATGTTGGGCACCTTTTTACAAAAGTTTCGGGCCAAAGTTGATTTACAATAAACTCTTCCCTCCCTCTCTCCTCTCAAATTCTTCTAGAGGAACGTTCAAACAAATCTGAGGAAACTATCATGCTCTCTGTTCTGACATGTGTGTAATTACAAGATCATCCTCATTGTGAATGTTCTGTTTGGTTGATTTAAGAAAAAAAAGGTGCATCCTCTTAATTCTGTTCTGCCATTCAAACTCAGAAGGATAATTTTCCTCACAAGTTAATGGGAAGAGGATGACTTAATAATTAGCTTGGTTTAGACAGGGCCAGATCCTTGACAAGGACCCTGCACCCAGAGCTTGCTTTGGAGGCTGAGCAGTTCTCAGGTGGAGCCTGCCTGTGGAGTTTCGTTATAAGTACTCTGCCCTGAAAGGAGGGCTCTGAGATGTGCACTGCAGCTGTCCCAGGCACCATTTTTGTCCAGCGGTTCTCCTGGGCACGTTGGTCATGCTCAATTTCCCACCAGAGCCCTCTGAGATGTTCAGAGCTGACATACAATCTGTACAATGCACAAGCTTTCCTGACAGCATGTGAAAACCTGCAGATTAAAACTGCCACAAAGTAGCCTATTGCTATGGACTGTTGCATCACTCTGCCTGATCCAGACCCAAAAGCATTACATTGAGCCTGCTTCTGCCCGAATGCAAACTCAAATTCTCCATTGTAAAGCAGCGTAATACTCCAGCTGGTACAAAGATTCCTGGATTTCTAGCCCAGCAGCTCTTCCCTCACTCTCTGTTTCTTCTTCAGGGCATCCATTCACCCCTCCCATGTGTGTGGCTCCCTTCATTACATGGATTTATGCTACAGACATATGGTTCTAGTTAATCTGACAATAGCTCTTGCTCCCTTCTAAGAGATCTGTTACAGAGAGGTAACCATACATTGTAATAAAATATAACACGAAGACAGGGAAGACCCTTTTATTTCAGCAACAAAGACATCTTTTGAAGTTCACCTTAAATATCCTTGGTACCAATACAACCATCCTAAATATCAAAACAATTGCAGTTCATTTCTGTTGTTGGCCAATATAAAGTCACAATTCTTCAACCTTCTATCTCTAAATCCTTATTTAAGTGTTTCATTGGCTACTCATGTAACCTGTGCTCTTTACTAGGGAGAACCAAAGCAAATAAGCATTGATTAGGCTATCTCAAAACTACTTAAATGCATAACTGACCACTAGTGCCTCATCACCCCTCTAGTTACCATGCATAAAACTCCCCATTTGGACCACCACTTGTTAGCAGAGGCTTAAGAGCTAGAAAAGTTCAATGTTTCTTTTCCTTTCCAGAAGCAGAATGAGAAAAGGAGTAGACTCAACCAATTTCCTCTATTAGGAAAAGAACAAAACACTGTGAATTTTATCCACAGGTTTCCTGAACAGACATGGCAACCTGGATGTGATTGCAAACACCCCTGCAATCCCTGGGATCCATGAGCAAGGTCCACGTGTGGAGAAGCAATAGTCCGTTTATCATCCCAGTGTCACTTCAAATTTTGGTACTTCTCACTTATTAATTTCTTCAACCAGAGCTATTCCTGGGGAAGTGTCAAGACAGTGTTTCAAGGACAACTGTCTCCTCCAAACCCCTCATTTCTGGAGAGATTCAGGTATGAGTCACAGTGATCACATCCTCATGGCATGTTTTTATTCCCTCACCTTAATCCATCTGTCTACGTTTGTAGAATGGAGTGAAGGCATAGTAAAATTGCTTTATCGGTTTGACTTTCTAGCATTATGCAGTTTAGTGGCATGAATGTTTACAAAATCTCTGTTATTTAATATATCATTGTCTGGAGAAAATATTCTTAACTGAAACTTATGGACATCTTTGTGTGTGTTTTGGCATAGTAATTTCAGACTGGTTTCCACATTCATCTCATTTTTGTTGGTTTCATTGTTTATAGAGCCCTTTAAATTAAACAAACAAACAAAAAATTTATTTTTTCCAGGACAAAACAGGTATATATACAGGTGTAGACAAGCTTATGCTGCACGAGAATGTAATGAACATATTAGCAGAAAGCATCAGCTCTGTGTGCAACTGGCAACTGTACTCTATATCTGGAAGTATTCCTGTATCTCCAAGTTCAGGGTGCAAGTAAGTGGAATTGAGATGTCTTCTACAGCATAATTTTTAAATGGAGTTTTCATGTGGTCTCAAAAAAATTGATCCAATGATTTGCCCATTGGCTATCCTCTCCCCATTACCTCCTGGGAGGCATATACTTTTGTGGTTTTAGTATTTCACCACTATCAATTTTTTGGCCCTCTGTATGCATTTCCTTTTGGGTAGCATTTGTATAACAAATGATCCAGAACACCTGTGCAAAGTGATGCAGAAGGGGTTGTGTGTGTGTGTATATATATATTATTTATTCTAGCCCGTTAACACCACCCTGGACTCTAACCTAGCTGAGGACTTCTGTGACCCAAACCCAATGTTTCAATCCACTGTGAAAGGGAATTACAACTTTATAACTCTGCTAAAACTATGTCTACATGATGACCTTCACATTTTACAGTGAGGTTAATATTGCCACTAAATTCTCTAATACCAAGCAGCCTACTTACAGCCTGGTGCAATATCCCAGTGAGTGTTTTGTTATGTTGTAAACTGATTTTGCAAAGCTGCAAAATTTTGTGCACTCAAAAATTTCTGGACACCCGCCAGATTCCTTTCAATAATCCTAGCTGAGACACCATGAGCTGAAGACCTTAGAGCTTGGTAGTCCTTTCTGAAACTCTTGCTAGTTTGGGAAATAAGATTATGTATAGTTGATGAGTTCTTTCTGATGTTGTAGATGTTATGAATATGCATCACGGATATATCTACCATCAAACCTCGCTGGTTGGCTGCAGTGGAGGGCAGCCAGGGACAAAGGAAAAAATTCAGTGCCAAGTTGCTATACAAGCAACATAGTGATTGTTTGTTGAGGCTCACCAGGACAGTCAAACTCTAGAAAGTAAGAGCTCCCTGCATTTCCATCACAGAGGACCATGCTCTGTCCAAACACAGGAGGACTGTATGAGTAATTTCCTAAGGAAGGTGAGTTTGGCTGCATATCTGCACGGAAATTAGACTTTTTATTTTTAAATGTGCTATGAAGCATGCGCTGGATTTAAATAACTTTCTGGAAGATTTAATTTATTTATTTTAAATATCTCTTTTTCACAGATAGTGTGCCAAGCTCAATGTCTGGGTGAAGAAGTTCCGCAATACCTTAGAGCCTCAAAACCCAGTTCTGAGGTTTCAGAAAACCTCACTAGAAAGTATCAGCTGTAGAAAGGAGCTCAAAGGAGTCTATACTCAGGAAACACCCCAGTGGGACTGTACTGTAGCCTAATTATATGAGGGGAATCTTAGAGGTGTATATATCTGGGGATGGATCCCAACACTGCATCCTGATGGGTGTTGAGCAAGGGGGAGCACAACCAAGCTGTGAGACTTGGTCTCAGCTCTCTCTCCTGCTCCTTGGTGAGAAATCCCCTGGATGAACAACACTGGTACCAGCAAGCATGAGACCAGAGAAAAGCAGAGGTACCACAGGGGAAGTCAAACAGATAAATACTCAAAAAGTTGCTAAAAATATGAAGTACCAACAGCAAGTCATATGATATATAGTGCTTTTCATTCTGGGACAATAGGGGATGATTCAGAAGTGGTATTGAAGCCAGTCTGCAGTACAGGCACTTGTCAGGTGGCAAGCGACATTTTTCATGTTAATGGAAGAAGCATATTGTGTTCAAACACTTCACATTCAACCCTGTTCTTATATAAAAGTACCCTAGGATTTCTAGTGAACACAAGGAGAAAATAAGTCTTAGTCACTGAGAACTCCAACAAAGATATGTAAATAGAACAGCTCAGCTTATCTGGCTAAAAAGTTTGAAAGGTTTAGGTAACTTTGCCTAGATTCAGACACTTTTTTTTTTTTTTTTCCAGGTCTTCTAGCTATTTCTGATGTGACCTGTTACACTTTGTTTGTTGTTTGTCTTTCTGAGGAGATAGGTTGCTATTCAGATACATTTTTTCCTCTTTGTTATCAGGGCCAATGTGATAAAAACCAGGAGAGAAACAAGGAGATACAGGAGGAATACCCAGAAAGTGCTTCCACACTGCAAAAGGTTGGTGTAGAAGAATAGAAGATAGGGCAAGTACTGGATCTCTACTAAGGATTGATATAAGATATTATCTGTTAAATACTTCAAACAATCTGATTCAATCTCTCTTGTCATGAGTTTATTGGCTACAGTGCTACTTCTGAGTCAGCCCAGGTACCTAACTGTGCTGTAGAGTTAGTCAAAGGCAACACAATAATAGTGTAAAAGTTGCAGGAGGTGAATACAATGCTGGAAATGCTATTGATGGCATTACTTATTTATTTAGTAGACAGCATTTAGAATGGGAATAAGGATTTGTCTGTCACCATCACATCAGCCATCACTTCAGCCCTGCCCTAGGCAATGAGTATGCTGTTACTAATTTTAGTTTGTTTTGTTGTCATTCAGTTCAGATAATTTCTGAGGTTCATTTAGTTGCTGTTAACAAGAAAGAAAGACAGAAATACTGTGTACTGGCAAGGGAGGGCACTCAGAAATCTACCCCTCAAATCACAAGTCCTTCAGTTTTTGTTAGTGACCTGACAGCAAGTTAGTTATCTCCTTCAGAGACAGGAGCAACAACTTGACTTCTCTTCATGACTTGGTGCTTTCTCTCGGGGGACCCAAGTCAAAGCCTCATCCTGTAGACTGCATTGCATTTGCGTTGCCTTCGGAAAGAGCACTTCTGATGCTGAGTGCTGGAGGGTTCATACTTAAGAGGAAGAGATTGAGAGAAAATGCACTAGAGGCTCTCAAAATAATAATTGATGATGAATGAGTTGCTGTTCTGCATGTAGTCTCTAAACACCATCATTAGAGCTAACTGGGTAGTGGACTGGTAAAAGGAGGTGTTGCCTTTGCTCAAGTTGCGATTAAACTCTGCAATTCACTTCCACAGGAAGTGAGCCAGAATTTTCTGAAATTTAAAAAATACTCTATCTGTCATTTCTTTATTTATTCGCATGGTATTCAAAGCCCAGTGGACAGAGATAGCTAAGCTGACACAAGAGGTCACTTCCAGCTCACAATGGCTTTGGGGCACAAATTATTCACCTGCCATAGTAATACTTTGTTCTCTCCAAGCACCATTCCTGTATTGTCACCACTTTACAGTTATTAAGTGTCTATAAATTGCTCTGCTGCCCCCCATGTTGCTTTTGATGTAGGTGAGAACAGATATATCCATAAAGATAAAGGAGTGATACACTGAAGTTAAGCCACTGACCAAAGGATACACATTACATCAAAAAGGAATTTTGAAGGAATTTGGATACTGGTCTTTCTCACATCACTAGCATTATCATGAAATTGAATTTTCTTGCTGCACAATGTTCAAAGATGCGGGTTTGCAAAATAACGTGATTTTCTTTGTGCAGAATACACCTGGTACAAGCCCCTGACAGCACCGTGCAAAGATCCCAAGATAGCTCTGAACAGGCAGGCTCTTCAAGTAAGGCATAGCATTATCTGCAGCATCAGTGCAGCATTCAGGAAAACAGCCAAAGTGGATTGCCCTGCTGAGATTGCTGTGCGGCTTCCAGGGCTTCAGGTAGAGCAGTGCCAGGATTTTGTGGCACTGCATCATGCTCTGTGGATGCACCCAAATCTCCACTGATCTGCAGCCAGGAGCTCTCAGAAGTAGCAGCACAACATGTGCACAGAGAGGGCAACATTTCTTTTGTGCTAGTATGGCTACAGTTTTAATTACAGTGAGGAGTTCTGCTGTCATTTTATGCCAATGATGCATTGCAATCCCAGAAGCTTTTACACAAGAGAGGCCCAGCTGACAGTGCAGTCTGCAGAGGAGTTTTTCTCCACTTCTCTGAATGAGGAGCACATTTATGGATCTCTCCTCACCAGCTCCCCATTCAGGACAATCAGAAAAACCAGTGCACATGGGGACAGCAGGAGAATTAAAAGCAAACCAGGCTGGAACTCTTGAGAGTTCTCAGTGCTGTAAAATCAAGGCAGACACCTCATCTATGCAACATTTTTACCCCTAAGAGCTGCCTTGCATTCATTTAAAAGCCTCTGGAAGGGTGGCCTCTGAACCTCCCAGGTCCAAACAGCTAGCAAGGTTCATTTCCTCTTACTCATTGAACAGTGATGAGGACCACTGGAGGTGCTGCATTGTGTAGCAATAAGATATTTGTCACAGTCTGAGATGGAAATCCTATCTGGTATAATTATTTTATATTAAAATAGATGAAATTTGGATATGGAAGTATAGAATGTTGTACATTACATTAGCCAGAGAACAGGATATTCATCTTTACTTTAATTTGTAGACTTCATAACTTTTTTGCATTCACTACAAGATAACTACTGTACATTCCTGAAAAATGACATCTTGCATGAAAAGACTTAACAAAAGCCACAGTGCTGATAATTTTCCCGTGGATCAGGGAGGACAGATCTCTCTGTGGTTTCACAGACATGGACCAAGGCTCGCCTTTATCATTTTCAACTAAATTGTAATGCTGTCATGGCTGCACATTAAAGGAAGTTTCTCTTGATGAACTATTTTACTCAGTCATGTGAAACGTGATTTATTCTCCTGGACCAAACATAAAAAGGGCAAAAACTTCATTTGGGGAGCTTGTTTGGTTGGCAAAATGCAGACATAGCAAATGTTTTAGAAATAGGTATATGAATTTATTAAGTTTTTATCTGCTGTTGCTCACTGCACCTCACCATTTTTGGAAGCCGTTTGTAGGATTATATTTTGAGACCTGAGAAACTGAAGGTAGGGCACTGAGTAATATGTGTGGAGGAAGGCAGTGATATACTGTCATTGATTATTTTGAACAGTGAGGAGTAAAGTACTTCTCGGAGGACTTTGGCAGAATGTGAATGATGCAGGTGCACCTGGCTGCTTTCTGGATGGTGCTAAAGCATTCATCTTAAATAATAAAATCTTAATCAGATTACGTCTGTATTTTGGAAAGCCTCTCTGGTATTGCGTTAGCTGAAGTTACCTGAGATGACCACCTTCTTTAAGCACCTACACAGGGAATGCAATCTTGTATTAAAGGCACCTTTAGTCCATCAGACAAAAATGTAACAAATCCCTGCAGCTGAAAGCTTAATTTTCACAAATTT
Organism: Morus bassanus; assembly: GCA_031468815.1. NCBI lineage: Eukaryota > Metazoa > Chordata > Aves > Suliformes > Sulidae > Morus > Morus bassanus. The sequence goes on from CM062573.1 coordinate 33,140,910, forward strand.
GGAGCAGTGATAAAATAGATTTTTAAGATCAAGAGGCTTTCCAGACTCATGACCTACTCTTGTAGTTGTTCCCAGACTGCTTCTGCTCTGCAGTTGAGCCAGATTTTCAGATATACTGTACCCAAAAATAAATACAATTTCCTGTTTGGTTTACATGTTTGCATTTATAAACACTTGTAATTAGAACTTCAAGAGAAGTGGACCTTTCAGTTTAAAAATGTAAAAATACCTAATTTTAATTATTTGTAACCAAAGAAATCCCTTAAATATGCAACTTGCACCTTAGATGTGCTATCAGCATTGATTTAGGAGTCTGTGTTCCACAAACTTAAAACATTTCAACAGATTAAAAAAAAAGAAACAAAGCTCAACAACTTTTAACTCATGTTATAATAGTTTAAAAGAGCATTAACTGAACTACCAGGGAAAATGAAAACCAATAATCCGGTAGAGTCATTACTCTATATTATGTTCTACAAGATTTAAATTTCTATATTAAAAAAAAGTAGATATTCATATTTTTGTTGTTATTTTTCTTCCTTACCCTGGACATATGGCACTTAGAATTGTGCACAGACCCTTTGTAAAAACAGTGTGAGTTAAGCACAGAGTATTGCCTAGACATGCAGCTTTAACTGTGAATTTCTTTGCTTCGGTACCAGAGGGTCAAAGTCAGATTTTAGGTGTGAACCAAACATAGGATGTGTTTGGTTGTTTTGCCATCAATTTTTAGCATGTGAAAAACTTGATGACTCTGAAATAATTAACTGTTTTTAATAAGTGTCAAAACTGTCTCCTGGTTTCCGTTTGTCCTTGTGACTCAGGCAAAGCCCTGCTTTAGAGTTGTCTCTTGATCCTGGCTGGTTTGTGAGTGGCTCAGAGACAGGCACTCCCCCCGCCAAAACTTTTCAGTGACGACAAATCATAACTGGTTTGGAAATGAATCGATTTGCAAGGCCTGTTGCCAGAGGTCAAATTTGCAATTGCATGGAAATGTTAAGGTGCAATTGCTTCAGGCTTTAATGAACTCCAAAAAGAAATATGCAGGTCTGTAAAGCTCATCCATTAGATCCTGACCTACAAATGGCAAGGAATAACAGCAATGCAACCAAGAGGTATGCTGACTAAGGGAATTACATTGATACAATTAGTTTTACATGTTTTGGCATTTAATCCTGATGTCTAGGCAAAAGAGAGAGTGCATGGAAATTACAAATACAGTAGGAATGGTGTTTCTGATGATGTACAGATTTTCTTCTGCTCTCCCTTGCCCCTTGCAGCATCAGAGACAGCTCTCCTCCAGCTTTGGGAAGAAAAGGGTGGCAGCAGTTGGTGGCCATGGCAGTCCTTGGCTGGTGCATGGGGGCTGCGTGCCCCAAAAGGCAGCTCCCTCTGGCCCCAGGGACAAGGAGCAGATGGAAACTCCCCAGGCCAAGGAAATGGGGACAGTGCAGCGTTTCTTCTTGAAACTCCTGCCTTCCCAAGTATAGGGAAGACCAAAAAAATAAGAGTAATTTGAAGAGCTATTAATAGATTGCATAAACCAACCTGAGCACAAAGAGAAAGGTAATCACACTCCAAATGAATTAGCAAGTCTTTCTAAGGGGGTGATGGGAGGAAAGTTTGTTTATGGGGTTGAGGTTATATTGTATAAATAATATTCACCCTTCTTTTCACAGTAAAAATTCTATCCTTGCTTGAGACCCCTGAGATTTTAATTTAAAAAGTTGTTACCAGACATGGTCCAGAAATAAACACCCCTGTCTGAGTGCACGTTAATTGCTGGCGGCTGGAGGTGAGTGTCTGCTCCAAGTATCTCAGCTAAGCTCTCCCCTCTAATGAGACAAGCTTTCCACAGTCCTGGAGAGCTGAAAAATCGAGCTCCGAATGCACAGCTCCACCTGACCTCGACTTGTTACGCTGGAAAGTGTCCACATCCACTTCCGTGCTGTTTTGTGAGGCTTGTGCCCTGATGTTGTGATGAAGAAATGCTGTGAAGGGATCTGGCATACTTCAGTGCCAGGTACAAAACAAACAAACAAATAGATAAATAAATGCAGTTCTCATTTGGCACAAACCTCCTAGCAACATAAATAATCAAAATCTGATTAACAAACTGGTCAGTTTAAAATGAAAATAATGATCTTCCTTTGCCTTCCTGCTCCCATCAGGATGATCGTAAAAGGTTATTTGTTTTAATAAATCAATTAGACTCAACAAGCTGGCTTATTTGCCAATGGGAGGGTTTAGTTTTCGCAACCTAAGGGCAGCTTCCGCAAAGTCTTACCCCAAAGGTACCATCCAGCTTGGTGGTCCACTTTCAGACTAGTGAGCGCAGGTCTCAGGGCCAGCTCTTAGCCAGAAAAGAAAAACCCTGGCATGGCAGGCTGAGCTGCAATGCCCAGTGCTGTGCAGTGGGTGCACAGGGAAAGGGACAAGATAGGTATCACCCCTTCTGCCCCTGCCCCTCTCATGGCCAAAAGTCATTACCCTGTAGTGGTTCAGTGGAGGTCAAATAGTTGAGAAGCAAAAAGAAGAAGAGAGAAAAGAGGTTCTCGCATTTATTGAGAATCCTGCTTTGAGCCTGGGTACCAAGGAAAGCAGCTCTGTTTGTATGTAACGTGGTATGTTACAGTGTCTTTTTTCCTCTTTTCTGCCTTGCATGTGGTTTTTTTTTATTCAAGGGCCAGGTCACTGCTTCTGAACCTCTCAAGAACTGACACTTAAAGTGCAAATGAAGCTAATGACAAGAGACAATATTTTAATGTTAATTAGATATTTCATGTGTCTTAGTTCATCAGAGCAATATTGCTCTTTTATGTATTACATGAAAGCAGAGCTTTAGCTTGGAGGAAAACAGGGAACACAGTCTGTCATAGAAGCAGTATTCTTGGTTTAGTAATTATTAAAATTATTGTTACATTTAGGAAATCCAGGAAACTTTGAAAGGAAGATACTTAATAATAATAATGGAGTTACTGCACTATAGGAAGCCATGGCAAAGGCTTTACATCTTTCTTTTTCCTCCTACGTGATCTGGCATTGTACAAGCTGTAGTCTCTCAAGCTATTGCTAGGAAAACAGACTTGGCTTTTCTGCAGAACTATATTGATATATAATGCCCATACTAGGTCTTTCTTTACCTGGATTCCCCCTTCTTCCTTTCCTATGACATATTATCTTTTTAATAGTTATGTTAAAACAATGACGTGAGCTGCTAAGGCTGTACATCCCAGTGAAATGGCCTAATGACAATGTTCACCAGAACTAGGTACATAACATATAATATTTTCCGTGAATGTTTGCATTCCTTGTGGCCTGGTTTCTGCTCCTTTTGCGTTCTTTCACTGGCTATTTGAGAAGTTGCATTTCACTGCCAGGAAGTATTTATACAAAGCAAATTTCAAAGTTGTGCACATATTTGAAGAAAATGAAATTTAAGGCCCTGTCACAGCAATGAGCTCCTTCCAAAGAGACCTCGTGCATGGACTCCGAATGCAGAAAGTGCCTGGAGAAGGTCACTGCCTGAGCAGGATCTGCATTCACACACACCCCCATAGTGTCCTGGCTGTGGACACTCACTAATGGAGTCATCTTAAGGTGGGTTTTTAAGAGGTAAAAAACGCTTCCACAATAATGTTATGATTTTCTTACTATTTGTGTTTCAGCTAGACTTGCTTTTGAGATCACTCTGGGCAGAATAAATACATTAAAAATAATATTTGTAAGGAACAACAGGGCATTTCAAAGTAAACTTGTATGTATTCTGGAACAAGAAAGATTTTTTTTATTTAGCAGTTGGTGTGGGTGCCCACACCTAACAAGAACAGCAGCGTAAAAATATAGTTAAACCTTCTATTTTTGTCCACAGCTAGTATTAAAAAAAAAAAAAAAAAAAAAAAAAAAAAGTGTTAGGTCTGTGGTTTCTTTATATGTTGTAGAGAGCAAAGACACAACAGAAAGGGATTTCATTGAATAAAGTAGTACTGCAGATGATTTGCTTGGCTTGGAACATCCTTGCTACTTTCATTTTCACAGTGTTTAATTACACTTTTTTTTTTCAACATCATGTATCCTGGAGGGGAATCAAATTTATGGATAAGACTTTCATGTAAAACACTGAAGATTAGGTGGGGAGGTTTCTTAATGATGCTGACTCAAAAATTATACTAATACCAGAGCAGAATATTTCACCTAAATGAGAGTGCCAGGGATGAAATGAGGAGTCTGGGGGCACAAGGGCTGTTTGCAGGTCATGCTGAATTCCAAGGAAGCTGGTGTTCCCATCTGATTGGGAAGCTTGGCTGGGGAAATCCCACCAGCCAGGGCTTGAAGCAAGTTTGACACTTCAAGCGGCAGGAAGCTGGGGAGTAAAAAAGGTCTTGCAGCACATAATCAGCCTGTCCTGGTTGGGGATCAATGGCAGCACCAGCATTAGCTCCAGAACACCCTGGGTCTCATTCTTTCCCATCTCTTGATGTATATTAGCATTGGAGATGACATGCCCAAAGGATGCCAGAAGGAGGATTTATTTTTTTAATAAGGGGGGGAAATAATTTCATAACCTAATATTAAACACATGCACACATAAGATAGACACATGTGCTCACACACCCCAGCAACAGCAGTCTTGGTCCTGTAACTGTTTGCTTACATAAAGGAATAAAACTTGTGTGTTTGGAGTTCATTAATATACATTAACAATTGTAAATGTTCTGCCTGAATAAAAGCTGTTTACTTTACTACTTCAGGGTTTCTGCCCTTTTGGGACATACAATGGGCAAATCAAATACACTGATAGAGGGCTGTAAGTGCTGTAAGTTATATTTAACTAAAATAAACAGGCAGATACAGGCTCTTCTGCTCTGCTATAAAAAGACTGCATATGCTCAATGCAGGTTTTCTTAAGGTAAGGGACAGAGCTTAGGAAGCTCTAAGGCAGCTAGATTTGCCCATATGGGAAGGCGGTCTTTCACTGATGATTCTGCAGACAGAAATTGCCCATCTGCACTGTTTGCAGGTGTTTTGAATGATTATATTATTAGCTCTGTCTGTTCAACTTTGCTTTTTTATGGTGGCTTTAGTATTGCAGTAAATAAAAAAAAAGAAATATATAAGCAGCCATCTGGTTCCCAATTTTTGACTAGCGCTCTTTGTCAAGAAAAAAGAATTCTCAGATACTATTTCCTAGTTCTGAAACACTGGAAAATGAGGAGGACAAATCCTCAAATTCTGACCTGAATATAAAATGGGGACAGAATTTTCTGCTTTTTATTTAACTTGCTCTGATTAATCCATTTAAAAGCAATTGTCTGTGTTCTGTTCTCATTTACGCCTCTGTGAAGTCAGCAGAGTAGGTCTGGACTTACACCACTCTTTTAAGAGCAGAATCTCATCCTGCTGAAATTGTGGGGGGGGGGGGGGGGGGAGTAAAGTGAAAGCAATCATTGTGAAACCGTTTTCTGTTTTTCTAAATGGGCAACAAAGATAGCTGGGAAGTGGTCCTTTTCTGATGTATTTTACAGGGAGGATTCACATTTCTCACAGATATTTTTGCAAAGCAATGACAAAAATTTGCAAGACCTTTAGAACTAAAGAACAAGCTATTTGCTACCTCAGCAGTAAGTTCCCAATTTTTCGACTGCATTTAGGTTTCTCCGAGCATAATATTTGATTATTGGCAATATGTTTCCAGTTAAATATTTCATATAGTGCATAAAGGCCTCTTATACTCTCAAGCTTTCTGTAAGTATTAATGAAAGCAGTGAATTTGTAGATTTATCTGGTGCCTGAATACCTTTTGCTGCAAATTGTTTCAGAGCTGGATTGCAGCTTCACACAATCATTTCATGTTGCCTCTATATTCATGAAATTGGAATTATGTATCTAAGCGTAGGTAGATTGTCAGCAAATCTTTGGAGGGATGGTGCCAGGCCTCAAAGATATGACCCAAAACCAAACATTATCCAAGTTCACAAAAAACCATGTGGACTTCCCTCTCTACTTTAAATGCAAGGCTTCATAGAAGACTTTGGTGAAGCTCTGCACAGACCCTGGGCGATTTCCAGCAGAACTTTACTATGCAGCCGTGAATTAGATGTGTGAGAAAGTTGGGTCGTGCTCTGCTGGTTTTTGCCTTGTTGCTGTTCTTTCATGAGCAGCAGGGCCATGTGTGGGACCCGTGCAGGAGTGGGAAAGGTATGCACTGGCCGAAAGGTCAGCTGAAAGGATTTTAGCACCAGCATTTGCAGAATAAAATAAAATATGCAGCTATAATCTGACACTTGCATTCCCCAAGATTTAAAGACATCTGAGGCAAGTACTTAACCTACAATTTGGAGATTGCATTTACCTGCCTGCTCTTTGGTCTGCTTCTGCCTGAGGCTGAAGGCCCTTTGGAAAGACAGCAACCTGTGATGGATTACAAGTGTTATTCTTGCTTGAGCTGTTCTAGGAACACCTCAAACCCATGCAGAATGAGAAGCAAGTGGGGAAGGTGTGCAGATCAGGTATAAGGTGAATTAGGCAACACTGATGTGCAAGGTGGAATCACTGGGTCTACTTGCAGGTCACATGCATGGTCCATGGTGTGGTGTGATGGCATCACAGAGCTGCTGTTTATAGAAACAGACAATCGTAACAGGAACTTGGCAGAACGGTGTTGGTTTTAAGGTTGCTTATCATCAGAAAATTTGCTTAAATATGCTCATCCCCACCACTTATCTTGCCTTGCTATTTTAGAAAGGGCTTCGTTTCCTTAGATCTTTTTGTCCTGTCCAGATGATTAGCTCTACCCTACTCATCTTTTCTGAGTCTGGGTTAAATATACACATCATGTTAGTGGGGCTTGGACATAGCAAATGAAAGGTAATTGCTTGGGATTTGGTTACTGGATGTTTTATACCTGCACTCTGTACTTCTGCTTGCTTTCTATCAGTCCAGCCACTAAAGTAAAACAACACACTCATATAGTTCATTAATCTTCTATGCATCCATGCCATTAATATTCTAGTAATCTGATCATTGTATCCTTAAATTAATAGAAGTCAGCATTCCTAAAAAGATTATACACTTTTGCATCAGCCACGTGAATAATGGTAACACAGATACTAACTCTTCCTCATGCCGGGTACACAGGTAATGTAAGTATGGCTAGGATCTCACTTTAATCCTTAAGAGGTCTCTTAATTCCCTAGGTGCCATTGCTAAGGCTGAGAAATCATGTTTTTCAGCAGCCATTGTAATCCATGCACCATTATGGTACTGTAGCAGCTGAATGGTGATATCAGAAATGGGGAAGGTAAACAACTCTGAGCAAACTGTGCTCTGTTGTGGGAACTTCTCAGTGAGCTAACAAAAGAAAATGCTTAAAGAAAATATCCAGTTCTGCATGTTCCTGCAATACATGCACGTTTGTGAGAAGACAACCCTAAGCAAAAAAACAAAAAACAAAAACCCAGACAACTCCTTTGATTTGTTCTTAGTATTCAATGGTCTATAGCTCTGTCTAGGAAGGACATCTGGATACCTTCATTAAAGCAAGGTTTCATTTTGTGTAGTAAGGTCAGCTTTCATAGAAATGGGGCTCACTGAACAAAGCCAACAAAGGTTCAACAGTTTTCATTTGTGCTTCTAGTTTAATAATGTGAGATATAGCAACCAGGCATGTTTCTCTCATGCATTCCTGCCATGCATTCCTGCACCGTGCAGTGTGCAGAAGAGAGCCTGGTCCCAAAACCAGAAAAACTGTAAGGTTTAGGAATTTACTGATGTGGCTCTACTATTTCTAATTTCAGTGCTATTTGGCAGTTTCTGCTCTACTGACTTTGTCTCTGGCATATCAACACAGCAGAGCACAAGGCACAGACACACTTCAGCAGCGGGGAACAGGTCCGGACATCAAGTCACCTCTTTTGTATTTCTCTCTGCCAGCTGTCACTTGGGTATGTTTCATTTTCATAGCTATAAAATGGGTATAACTACACCTCCCAGACTCTCTGAAAGTTATTTTAAGACTGGTGAAGAAGTCTAGAAAAGCAATGTTTTTTATTATTCATTGACACACCTGGGTGATGTTTGGAGTAGCTCTGGGATTATCCAGGGCAACATGTAGTTTGTGGCTGCACATCCACATGAGATATGAATTTCTGCCCTCTGGATCCTGAGATCAGGTGTGCTTTTGCTCCAGATTTTCTCTCGCTGTTTCCATATCCTAGTTGATCAGTATAAAATGACTAGAACCTGAGAGATGGATTTATTTTTTAACTAATGCAAATAATCATGTTGGTTATAATTGTTATTAGGGCTCCTTTGGGAATCTGTTGTTACAAGCACTCAACCCTTTTGTCTTTCCTTTGGGTCTCCAGGCTATGTTGCAATTTATAAAGATACCAGACCTTAGGCTAAATCAATGTCCTTAGGGTTATGAGATGTTGCTAAATATCAAAACAAAATCCCAGTGTTTCAGTCCTTTAACTTCACTATGTTTAATTAGCCATTCCAATTAACCTTCCCTTTGTGTTCCCTCATGTTTAAAGGGTTATATTAAAAGTATTGTAGAATTAAAGCCATTTAAAATATGCTGAGTATATTTCAAGGCATTCAGAAAGCCTCTTACATGAAGCTGTCCTCATTTCAATTTCGCTAATGACTGGTCACTGGGGGCATATTTTCAAACCTTGCACCTAGGTTGCAAAAATTGTAACAATATACCTACATGTGCATCCAGGTCACAGCATGTTCAAATGGGAAATCACTTTTGCAGAGCTTTTACCACTTTGCTCTATATGCCTGTGGACGCAAAGGGCATATAAGTGAAGGCATATGCATTCTTGCTTTGAGAATTTAGATATCGCTAAGCATTTAGACAATGCTTTTTTGCTCAGAGGCCTGACAGAAAGACAAACACTGAATCAGTATTGCTGAATTCTGGTTTCTGAGGTACTCCAGATAATTCCCAGACTTAGAAAAAAATGCAGTGTAAGAAATATGGGAAAACCATGGGGAAGCACTAAGCTTCTCATCCCTACTAGTTCATAGGATTCCTGTGTTCTTATGGACGGATGAATGGCACCAAGTACAAACCTGTTCAAACAGTAAGTTGCAAGAACAACAAATTCAGTAAGTTGCAAGAAAAATAAATTACTAGCTCTTTCCCTAGCCTATGCCCCCCCCACACCTCATGTCAGGGACAGGCAATGTCAGGATCTGTTAGGGTTGATGTGATAGGAGGGCCTCCAAAACTGTTTCTGAAGTCTTTATGAACCTATGCATTTGTAAATGTATGCTGATAGCACTCTGTGAGGTAGGAGAATACTATTATGCCCATTTTATTATGCCCAAGAGTGACTGCGTTTTTTAGATTTATGTTATATTAGGCAGCTTTTCACTTATTATTCTCTGTGCCTAACTCTCTGGATGCATTTTATAAGCCATCAGGATTTAACTCATGGCTATGGATTTTGTTATGGGAGAGCAGGTACCTAAAAAATACCTGACTTGCCCGGTGTCATTCTGGATGTCTGTGGCAGAACTGGGAATGGAAACCAGTCTATATATTTAATACCTGACTCTTTCCTAGGTAACTTTCTCCAGCAGTTGTATTGAAATACCATTTTAATTCATAGGGGTTTTTTGTTGGAGGATATTAATTTCTCAGGCGTATAAGTATGATGACAAAATAGCATTTGTTTTTCTATTTTCTATATTTGGAAGGAGCTGAGATAATTCTAAAACCAGGCTATGGTGTTATTTTAGTTAAATTTGTTCCATCAGGGAGTCTGTCTTTAGTCCTTTCTTTGGTCATTGTAAAGGATAGGGAGGAAAAACAAAAGAGATGTTTATTTTATTGAAGCTGTGATATTAGAGGCTTTCACTTAAGAAATCTGTTGGAGTCTGTCTTTGTTTTCTAAGACAAGGTCAGTTAAAAATATATCATGTTTTGTGTTAAATAGTTTGATGGCATAAATTCAATAAAGACATTGTCCGGTGTCCTCACTGTATGAGTCATATGAGTTACAAAGGACACTAAGAAAAGCAAAGATCCATTTCCCTTTCCTTCTCCCTCTCCTCTGCTTTTCATTGGCAACAGTAAAGTTCAACTGCAAGGCATGTGATTGTAATATAATCAAATAACCTGCTGGTGTCTCATAAAGAAGTACTGGTTGTTTAAACGACTATTCATAACAGACTTAGATGTTTCATAGCTGGTGATGGTTTAAGAATCAGATAACATCAAATCAGTTAGAGTATGAGCTTAAGCTCCTTTGAAAATGTACAAAGAACAAAGCCAACAGCATTACTGATGACTGACTAGTTGGGGGAGATGAAAACAACGAATATATTTAGGATTTTTATCAAGCCTGCCAAGGAATCTCGGTGGGAGCAGCTATATAGGCATGTGATAAGCATCACAGAAACTAGAGATACTGAAAGCTGAAGAATATGGGACATTTAGTACATCTAGCTCCATTTTTATATCAGCAAGTCTCTAGTAAAATAGATTATATAGAAAAGAGGGACGCCAAATATAAATCATTCTCCAACAGTTCTTCAGGGTGCATTGTTGGGAAACACTCACTAACAATATGATAGTTTATTTTGTATATTGACTTTGAAACGAGTGCAGGGAAAGAAAGAGCTGTGACTCTGCCTATGTGCTGAAACTCTTCCTTAAGCGTGTTTCTACAGCAGATGCCGTTGCTTAAACTTGCTCCAGAAGTAACTCTTTTGCAGTGGGACATTCCTACAGTAGCACAGCTCTGCAGGGAAGCTCATGTTAGGGAACAAAAGCTCTCTATGAGAATGAGAGAAGTATTTTTAAGATTCATTTATTAGCTACTGTATTGCTGATCTCCTGTTGAGCTAACCTTAAGTTCGATGGGGACAGTGTTTACGAACCTGGTACTTAAAAGAGCAAATTTCGGAGGGGAATTAAAAAAAAAGATATACATAACATTGATCTTTGAAGAGGCATCATTTTGTCTTATCAGCAAAGGGGCATTAAAAAATCAGACAGTTGCCACTGAGAGTGAGAAATAAAACAACAAAAAAAAAAAAATCCCTCCCTTTGCTTCAGGCTTTTGGATGCACTGGATTAAGTTCATTGCTAATTAGACACAATTGTGAAGCACAATTACTTATGAACCTTCAATGGGCCGAATTCATGAAAGGAATAACGAGTATATATTTTCCTTTTGTAGAATTTTAATGAAGAAATGGCATTACTATTCATTATTTATCCACTTTCAAATTGTAATGAATAGTTCTACTGGCAAACACCAAATTTCTGTATTTACAGAAGGGCAGAACATGTGTAGATAATAACACAGTTCAGTATGTATGAAATTCTGTATTTCTATAAATATAGAAATAAAGAAATTATCACCAGGACTATTCATTAAATTTTGAAAGTAGTAAATAATAAATAGGAATAACATTTATTCTTTAAAATCCTCCAAACAGAAAATATTTAGTCTTTCTCTCTTAAATAAATCCAGAGTAATATTTCTCCAAGAAAGCTGGCTTTTATGATGATTTTGATTTTTTTTCCCTTTTGACATTGTTGCATATGAAGCCTTTATCCTAAATGCATTTTAAATACAGTTAACCCATGTGTTTTCTTTAATAGTTGAAATAATACATGATGCTGTGAAACAAAGATGATTTAGAGAGCCTGTCTTCCCTGGCCGAATAAATTCTTTCAAGCACCATTCTGATCATGGATATCTGCCTCCTAAAGAAAAGACATTTATGCCCACCTCCCCAAATGGTATCACAGGGACATTCACACATATCTGACCCAGGTGTGTGAAGATAAGGGTGCAAATAGGGTGTTTTGATTGCTTAGTCCCACAAACAGCTCAGTTCAAATTGCAGAGCCTGCAGTACCCAAATCCTATGTGGATTTTACAGTCAGACAAGTAGAAACCAAACCTCCTCACCACCAGCAATGGCAGGACCTGGCACGTGAAACTCTGAAGCGCTCAGTAGCACAAGCAAGACTGCATGGTTTGCCTCTGGCAGTTTTTAACCAAATAAGCCTCTATATATGAAAGAAAATAAAAATGAAGATTTTGCCACAATTTAGTTTACTATGACTGGAAAGTGAGCCTGATGTATCTCCTCTGTGCAGTGTCACTCCTGTCCTCCAGCCATTGCCCTCCTGGTTTCTCCTAAGGAGGCTTGCTGTCCTCTGTCCAGAGGGCCACAAGGTCAGTGCTGAAGGTTGAATTCATGTAACCTAAGCAATGTCGTCCCTTAAAAACACACCTAAGGTTTAATTATGTATTGTGTTAATTAATCTTCAGAAAGCTAAAGCTTCAATACTCTTTTAATTCCTTATACAGTAATTAAACTCTTTGAACCTAATAAGAACATAGAGATTGACTTTTTAAACTCCAGTGGAGTGCAGGATATTAGAAAAAGCTTTGCAGATGAATTAATTGTGAACTGTCAGGTAAAGAGAGATGCCAATTTTGACAGACAATATTTTGGCCCAGTGTAAGCCAACCTTAGTGCCTAACCAGGTGGTTCAAGTTCCTTGCAGTTTGGGGCATCTCTCACACTGCTGAACAGCAATAGATCTGTTATTAAATGTTTATCCCCTGGTAAGAGAATACTTTTTCTCTTTATAGCTAAGAATGTGAGGTCCTGATAAATCTCACAAGTTTAAGATTAATACAAAAGAAATTTAATCTGTTAGTCATGACTTCTTTTATTAATATCCTGCAGTTTAATTTACACAGTGAAGTGGAGAGAACACACAGTTTTCCAGTTAAAAGGAAAAAAATGCCTGGCTTTGGAAGCTGAAAACTACCATCTTACCAGAAGTTTCTGGGCACATACATCAAAAGTTCACAGAACAGGTTGGTGGAAGGATGGGTGGATGCACGGATTCATGGATAGTGAACAGACCACAAGCCATAGCAGGATTCATTGCTATTCTCAGCAACCCACCAGATCAGTCACATCTTTTGTATTTTCCTTTGCAATATCAGTTTTACAAGGCACAAGACACGTTGCAGTCGGCCCTCAATGGGCTCTTCAGTATCCTTTTACAATGTGACATGTGAATGGTGCTGGTTACCTGCAAAGGAATGAACAAGGTAATTTCTGAACAACATTCTTCTGAAAGATCATTAAATCATGGTGAGTACCTTCATGTGATATTTCATCCCTCATTCATGCAGCAATGTATTTTACTGGTATAGGTTATCAACATTTAGATGTGGTAATTAAATGTTCAGTTTGGCACCTAAGATTTTTGAAGAAAAAAATTCTTAACAAAATGAAAGAATGCTAAGGATTTACTCATGTTTTGCCTATATGCCATGAAATCTCAACCATTTTGGTCCTGCTTACATGTCATTAATACCTCTGCTTTCTGGTTAGCCAACATTGCCTTTGGTGATCCAGCTTGTCAAAAAGTTACAGCAGCTGTAGTGCTCTTTTGTGATGGTTATGTGAATGAGAGATTATGAGTCTTTAAAAATCACAGGTGAACTTCCAAGGCTTACAGAAAAGACCTCGTAAGGAAAGAGAAAGGGATTCAGCTGACCTGCAAGGGACTAGTTACCTGTACAGTGATGTTGCTGCAAGGAATCAAGACCTGTTTACATGGTGAGATGTTCCTTTGATTTAATGACACTATGACTAACATTTAGAGTTCAATATGCACATACTTCTACATGAGTAGAGCCCATCCCAGTCTATTCCAAGAATGATAGCAGAAAAAACAGTCCAGAAAAGTACAGAACTGGTCACAGGATGTTTCTTTTTTAATGCTGTATCTCTAGAACTTGGTTTATATTGAATGAAGAAATTTAGTAAGCAAATATACTACTTTTACACAATTTTCACTAGGATTAAGCTTAGTTAGTGCTTGACTCCTTTGAGACTCTAAGAAGCATGACCATTCTTTTAAAGAAAACCCTTTCCCTTTTCAGGAAGTGTACGTCCTGTTATATATTGGGTGCAATGTGTGTTGAAAACCTCTTTTGAAAAGCTGCAGGAGGAGTTGATGTTTGTCTGGAAACACAGCGGAGTTTCCCGTGATCAGGAGCATAGCAGCAGCACAGTCCTCTTCCGGGGGAACGCCGTGGTGCCCTCCCCAGCCAGCTGCAAAGCGAGTGCTGGTACTGCAAAAAACAGCAGGGCTTTTCTGTGATTGCACCCAAATACTTTCTATTTTGTGTCCTGCTTCTATGTAACATGGAGAGGAAAAGCCAAAGGCTGGTGGGCTGGGCAGGAGGCTGCATGGCACGCGGTGCTGCAGCAACCACACTGCTTGGGCCTTTCAGCAGCTGTTGCTCTTGAGCAATTTAAACCAGGACTTCTTGCTGGATGGAAACTGCATCTGCCAAAAGGCCCCTTTGCATTTACACACAGTATTTCAAGGGTTTCCACATGGTTCTCAATAGCTGAACCAGAGCTTATAACCCCACAGTAATCTTGGCCTCCCTCCTTGAGGGCTCAGTTATAGATGATGGCATGTGGTCCTTGCTACACTCAGATTACCTTAAAAACATCTGTTTGGTTTTGGTGCTTTGAATCTTTCTGCAGCAAGCTGCTTTTTTTTGCTTTTCAAGTTTGCTTTCCTGTATGTAACATTTACATCATGATCTAAAAAGAATTTTACACATAATAAAATTTAACTTTTAACTTGATAATTTTAATTTCAAAACAGAAAAACAGATATTTAGAGAATATTCTTTTTTTTTTTTTAATTATACACATGATAGTATTTTTAAAGACCAAATGACATTTACAGTAAATTTTTTGCTCTTTCTCCAGCAAATACTCTGGATCAGTAGAGTTAGCCCATATTTACTATTTTTTTTTCCTTAAGATGTTTTACTGCATTTGGTAGAACTAACATCTGCTTCTCCAGGGACTCTCCTATTTATGACAATTGGAGATGTTTTTGAAAACTATTTGAATTAAACTTAGGCTGCTCAGAAGTGTTTCCTCAGGAGCTGACTGTACATATACAGTTTTCACTGATGACATTTGACAGAGCTGTTAATCCCTCTTGACTCTGATGTATGATATCACATTACAGGAGCTGGAGCAATCCAGTGATATACACACATGCAAAATAACATTTACAGATTAGTTACCGTTTGTTCTGTTCAAAACCAGAATCCCTGAAACAAGCTGTTTCATTGACAAGGGAGAAAGGAGGCAATGTTCCCTATTAATATTGTTCTTCACCCCTTGAAGTGATGCTTTTCCTCCCAGACACTGCGAAATCCCCATTGCTGTGTCTGGTGTCCGGCAGCCACTCGGCTATGGCGGAGGAGGATGCACAGGCACCTGAGTGGTCCCCACGTGCATCAGCAAGCGCTGCCAGCCCCTTCACATGATGGCAACAGCCCACATCTCTCCCCACCACCTCCTTCCATGCTGTAGCACAGACTTATCCTTCAGGTTCCATCAATTTTTTTCTTAAATTTCTACTTTCTCCCTTTTTGAAGGCTATGCAGTTGGACAGCCAAGTCAGCCTGCTCTCTGGAGGAAGTCAGACTTTAAAGGCTGGTTGGACCACCAGGTCGGGAGCCACGTGAGCTCTGGAGAGCATGGCTCCAGGGGGAGACAATGCCTGCAAAGCTGGCGGCAGTCCTGGTGTTTCTGCCCTGCCCCATGGTAAGCGAGAAGTGTTGTGAGGCAGGTAAGAAAGCAATGAGCAAGGCTACCTTTCAGAACGGAAATGCTCGTGATATTGCTGTGGCACCTTCTCCTGGCACAGGGTGGAGGTGACCTGATGGCAGGCCTGTCTTGGCTGTGCTTATCCATCACAGCCCCTCAAACAGCAGCCACTTTTCTTCTACCATTTGGCCATAGAAATTTTGCCAAGACTTTTGTTTCAGCCTTCCACAGAATGAAGTCCAAAAGGAGTAATTGTGAAAAGAAAAACATTTCTGCCAACTAAGTCTCAATTATCACATCAGCAGCCATATTCTTATGTGTAAACTGTCTTTCTTTTAAAAAACACTCCAAAGTGCAAGAATTCTTTTGGGATTGTTACTGATGAAATCTCTTATTTTCTCTAAAGAGTGATGGTCCTTAGGGAATTGCCACGAGTTGTAAGAAAAGCAAGGTGTTGCAATATAATGTAACATTATGATTTAAATGTAATACTGTCTGATTATCATTTCTCTTAAGTGCTGAATCTGCAGTATCTTTTTCTGCACACTCTTAAGAAACCTAACACAAGGAAAAAAAGTCTCCAAAAGATAGAAGTGATGTTTTTGCATTAAAGTGATATCTTTGGACTTCATAAATTTGATTGCAGATATAATTCTGAACATGATACTATTTATGTTGGAAATATAAAAATAAATATTTTTCAGTTGTTTTCAAGTCTCTAAATCAAAGTCCTAAACAGATTCTTCGCTAGTAGCTTTTCTGGCCTTTTTTGCTCATATCTGAATCTTTGCTTTTTGGACAGAATGAATTATCTGTGCCAATGATAAAAAAAAAAAAAATAGAAAGGAAAGGAAAAAAAAGTTTTTCTTTTTCTTTGATCAAGAAAACCATTTAAAGTTGGATGACATGAATCAACGTGGACAATAGGAGACTTCTTCAACTAAAGAAAGATGTATTGATTCCTGAATATGCAATGTCTTTGACTTCATCTGGAAGGGTGTTTCCTTGGTCAAGAAGACCAGGTCCTTTCATCAATTGCATATTATTCCTTCTGCTCTTCCATACATCTAATTATTCTTACAATTAAAATAGATTGCATGATCTTTCATTTAAATCTTTCTCTTTAAGAAAAAGAGAATGTAAACCTTAATTTATGAACTCTGATCTTATTAACCTTTCATTCAATTTGCTTCTGTGCCTTGATCTTGTAACCAGGCTATTATACTTTCTGCAGTTTTATTTGGTATGTGCTATTTCAAGACACTCTGAAAACTAAAGTTCACCTGCACAACCTAAACAAAACATTTTCTCTCTTCTGCATCCTTGTTTAGTGTTCTGAGTCCCATAATTTGCTTCAAACCTTAGGAAAAAAAATTCGTTAAACAATCTGTGTTAATAAATAGAAACTTTGTTGTCTTTTGCCAGTGGTTTCTCAAGCAATCCCTTTCTGTCCAGAGCACAAAGCTATTCTCTCTTTTGCCTCCTCCCGGAGGAATTTGTGCTTTCCACTCCTGCTGCTGTTTCTTCAGACATGCTTTGTTTTCTTTGTCTCTGCTATTTTCATCAGCCCAGATTGTCTTTATTTCCTTTTATCCCCCCACTGCCTTTATTCCTCTCCTCCTCCTATAGACATCAGGACCCTAGCTTTTAAAAATCAGTCATGCTGCTCCTTTTCCTCCCTAGTTTTTACCATCTTATTTGTTCATCTTGGTTTATGAATGCTCTGTCCTCCATTCTTCATTCCTTTTATTGCAGTCTCGCTTCTTCTTCCTTCCCCTTCATTTTCTAGGATTCTACCTTGTTCTCTATCTCAGATCTTATTATTGCCCTGGATTCCCCTCCCTCTGAAATGCCACATCTGCCTTTGGCTGCTGATGGGCACTTCTACTTTCATTCTCCTGCCTGTACTAAAGATGAGGGAAGATATTTCCCAAGGATGCATACCTACTTCTCTCAGGAGCAAGAGCTGCATGCAATTTAGATTTTTTTCCCTTCTCATTGAACACATCCTACGCATAAATTTTCAGAAGAGGCCGGTTCCTTCCTCTGTGAGTTAGAGACCTGCAACCTCTGCAGGGTTTGGTGTTGTGAGGCAGCACCACATAATTTCCCTTAGTTGTCTCAAGGCTTGCTGAGCTGTGTGCTCTCTTAAGCTCAGAGGACTGTTGGGACTGTCCTATCTGATGCTCAGTGGGCACCCTACATTAACTTTGCTGGGAGAAAGTAGCATTACTGGTGTCACCTCAGACTTTTCTGAATGCGCTGGGATTTTGTGGAGGTCAAAGAGTAGCATCCCACAAGTACTGTCCATGGTGGGACAGGAAGCTAGGTATCTCCAAAAGAATTTCAGGACTATGCAAAGTTACAAAATATTCTATATTGTAAGATGGGATTTTTTGTAATTTCTCTGCTTACATATCTTGTTTTGTAAACTTAGTTACCTTATGCAAAGGAAAAGTGGAGAAAGGATGGTTGTTTGGTTTGCTGGGTTTTTTAATATTTATTTTAAAATAAATTCCAGATGGTAGGTGCAAATAAAATCAGAGGTTTGACTTCAGGACTAATAAGAAGGCAAAGAAAAAAGGGATTTTTGCAAGAAGAAGAAACAACCAACAGTCCAAACCACAGGTGCTTTCAACATTGTGAGAGCTCTAAGGGAAGGCACCATCAAGGGCACAGCGAGAAGAATTAGTCTACTTTGACTCTATGGTAACTGAATTCACCTTTAGTAGTTCACATTTTACTCTGGTCTTAGTCCCGCCCAACTATGACAACAAAAAGCCCATGCTCCAACAGATGCAGAGGGCTGGAAGGATGGAGAGAAGTGCTGTGATTTCTCTCTGTGCAATACCATAAGGCTGGAGTTCTGCAGGCTGTGTTAAAAAGATTGGACTGAAAATTGAAAACCAAACAGATATGCAGGAGACATAGCCATGATGGATTGGAGAACTTTTTCAACTGTTGATTCATTTAAAATATGTCACAAAGAAAGTAATTAATACAATGAAGAAACATGGGGGGTTTTTTTTCCCTCTGCTCAGTATTTTTTCTTATTTTTTTGTTTTCTTTCTTACTTTAATTCTGTTATTTTCTTTTCATAGTTGCTAGTTGCTAATTTTCTTACCGATCTGGTAAGAAAGTTTGGTACAAACCAAACCAACCTGCACAAACAGACCTGGTTTGGGGAACAACAATTATCTTTCATGAATCATCATTGTATTAGTATGCTGTAAATCTTAGTATTTTGATTTTTTCTTTTATTTCCAATGGCTGCATATGGCCTTTTCACATGGTTTTGGTTGCACCAGTGAAAATCCAAGATAACCAGGTCATTAAAGAGCGACCTGACACACACACCCCCACATAGACACACATAGACATACATATATATGTATATAACTTTTTATGGGAAGCAAAGCAGGATGCCATCCATATTTCTTGTACAGAGGGAACAGAAGTTAATTTGTAGGTTGGTGAGAGAGAGCTTGTGACACTGCACTCCATTTCACATCAAGAGACATTAACTTGAAATTACTGTTTCCAAGGGAAACACTTATGACTCAAAGCATTAATTTGCATTAGCCCACGATAAGGCTAGCCTGTAAATTGAGTTATTGAAAATAACTCGCAACCATAGCACCAAGGAAGGAATTAACTAGGAATGTTTTCCTATAAACATAAGCTGATATTTTTTTCCAGGTAGTTAAAATACTAAAAGTGTGCAAAATGTAATCAATTTAGTTTTCTAGTAAAGTCATTATTTAACAAATTGTCACTATGGAAGTAATCAGTTTGGATAAATTTGTGTTGGCTGGGTTTTATCTCCTCGCTTTTTAGTTTCATGTGAACAGCCTATTAAAACCCATGGTTTGGGACAAGCTCTACATTTTTCTCTTACAGCTGTGAGGACAATGGTCATTCTTTACAAATTTAGTTCAAGGTAATGTGATGTTCTACCCAATCTGGCAGAAAGATTTATAACTTAGCAACTGGGGGCTAAAATTCTGTGTAGTAAGCAAGTCTGGTCTCAGGCAAATTTCACCTCTTTTGAACATCATAAAGATTATTTAGAAAAATCTCCATGAAATACACTCTTTACCTTTCATTTTCTCCTATGAAAACCACTCAAAGCGAGTTAACAATTGGCAGTATTAATAACTGAAAACTACACCAGAGAAATTATTCTAAATTGTTACTGATTACCAATTACACATGTACCACTACTGTTTTAAATACCAGGTGAGCCAACATTCCCCCGAGTAAGCATAGTCAAGCAGGTCCAATTTTTTCAATTCTCAGTCAGGTTTCCATCCTCACTCTGCATCACAACTTTGATACAAGAATGAAAATGCTTGCAAAATTTCTTTTCTTTATAAAAGCTTATCTTTCTTTTCAGCACCCACCCACTGGTACCCCAGAGGGGTCTGCATTTAGATGTCCCTGCCCCCCATGAAGGCATGTCCCAAACACCCCTCCAATTCATTAGATCCAAAGTTAATCTGGAAGAGGAGCAAGAAAAACAGTGAGGACTATTTTTTCCAGACTAAGAGTCTTTAAATCCAGATGCTCTCTCCTTGTATTCCATTATCATCTGCACCTGTGCTTGTACTGCAGCAGCAATCCTTTTGTTTTCCCTCTTTGCTTTTTTTCTTCAGACTGAACAACAAACTTTCAAATCCAGCAGCACAGGCATACTACAGTGGGGCAGTGAAGTACCTATGAGTTTGTCCAAAAGTCATAGTCTGGAAGGAGGCTGAGATACCAGTATATGAAATTATTTCCTTTTCCCCGTAGTAATGTGGTGCCTGGATAACTGAAGGTTTGCCCTTTGGGCTGGAGAGGGTGAAGCTGACCTGCTGAACTACCCCAGCAGATGAAGGATCAATGCATCTCTGAATTATGGGCACAGCTTTTCTAGATTATACACAGGATGCCTGGTTTTCTACTTGCACCCCCTATGGTAAAGAATATGATATATGTATAAAAGGCAGGTGAAAATGTTACATGTGTAGGTGAAGAGTATTAATAAAGAAGCAGGCTTGAGTCTTGTCATTTCCCGTACACATTGTGTAGTTTTCATGGAGTGGAGCATTGCACTGCAGTGCCTTACCCCTGCCCCTCTTACATCCCATATTCTATCTGCCTGCCATGCCCGACAGGGCACCCCACCGTGTATCTCTCAATTGCTTCTCATGAGTAAGGACATTATTTTTGATCCAAACTAATATGTAATTATCTATTTCAGAATGTTTTATTAGGAATTAGGACCCTTTTTATATTTTAACCAAACATATTCATTTCACAGCATGTTAAAAATCATTTTCTCTCTCCTAACTGTGTTTATCCTTTCTCCGTAATATTTCACAGCTGAAGTCCTTTTCTAAAAGAGCTTGAAAAATATTGTCTGGTTTTATTTTTTTTAAATTGAGCATATATGGACAAAATATGTCCTCTCCTTTCTTGTCCTTAGCATTCTAAAATGTACCTGTGTTCAAATATTAAGAAATAAAACAAATATAAATTATGCATTTTCCAAGTTAATTTAAAATGCATTATGCACTGCTTTGTTCTCTGGAATTAGTATTATTAAGGGGACAGATCTGTATGGATTAATTTTGAGTCAGTTTATTCACTTCTTTGTAATTCAGTGGCAAGGATTTCTGTCCCCAGGCATCAAATTAAAATTTTTACTGTAAGTAACACATACACAATATGGACCTCTTTGTATTGTTTCTTTGTTTTTCTATCAGACAGCATATTTACATATTGTATTATTTCACAAAACCATCTCTTTCAAAGTAAACAAAACTTTTTTTCCCCCTTCTTGAAAATTATTTTAATGTTCCCATTGTCACTCTACCCAACTGGCACCTAGTTTTGAGTTCAAGGATTTTTTTTTTTTTTCCTTTTCCTCCAATAATCACATAATATTTAGCTGTGTCCTCCCTGAGTTCTATCACAAGCTGAATAACCATCCAACCTCTCTTTCCTTCCAGATATTTTTGGTGGTATTGGAGCTGCTTCTTTATGATTATTTTTTAAAAAAACAAGCTATTCAATAATCATTTAAAAATCTTTTTATTGTAATAATTCTTTGCACTCACGTGTTTTAAATCTTTATTTTTCCCTAAACTGAGCAAGAAAATAGAGTCTGCTTTCTTAATTAGTCTTCTTTAAACAAAATATCCTTTCATATGCACTAATAAAGACTAAGGATCATTTCTCTCTTGTTTAAATAACTGCTTGCTGTAGTATAAAATTGTAAGAGACATGATGCAGATCAAGATGCTAGCTTGAAGTGGAGAAGAGGAACAAGCAGTGCAATAATAAGCAGATTTTAATGATTTACTATAAATCAGCATTTTTGCCCTGTCAGTGAGATTGAAGAGGCAGACAGCTCCTCACATGTCTGCCTAGCAAATGTCTTCCTGATGAATCATGTGCTCTGAATCACTGATCACAACATTCAAACAGCACATCCAAATAATGAGGAAAACATATACACAGCATTCTTATGGTTAGTCTAAAACTGCAGGAATATGTGTTTTTAGTGGTGTGGTAGTTAAACCCCTACATTGATACTGTGAATGTTCAGCAGAGGGTAATATAAGGTTAACTATTGATGCCCTAGCTTTGCTTCCAGTCGTTAAACTGACAGCAAAAATCAAATCTTTACATACTCTGCAGGAAAAAAAAGAAGGGAAAACTGGATAACAACGTATATTTTAAAATATTTTCCAACAGGGAAATGCATTAACTACTTATTGAGAGAAACAGTGTTGCCATTAATTAGAAAACTACCAAGGCTAGAGTTTTATAGGCAGGGTAGTTCAGATGACCATTGTTAATAATTTCAGTTGATCACTAAGACAATATTGGTTATAAAACATTATGCATTGCATGCCATAATATACACTGATCCTCTCACAATCCTGCCAGTGGTTTCAGGTAACCAAATAACTGTCATCAAAGTTTCCTGCAATGGCAGGGTGTCACTGACTCAAGCTCTCCACAGCAAAACTCACAGGTTTTTATGGGTGACTTGCATACAGTGAAGACTCTGGGGGGTGGGGGGGGTGGCGTGTGCGTGAATGGGATGAGCTCTGGGAGAATTAAGGAATGAACTGCATAGTGGGTTTTAGTCCCAGCCTTCGCAGGCAACACTTGCATAAGCAGTAGCAGGACTTAAAGGCGTTAGACAAAACTTCCCTGAGTAAATATGGGAGCTGACCCACCTTGCCCCCTTGGGTTCAAGAAGGCCGATAATTTGCCCAGCAGTAATAACTGTGATAATTGCCATCCTTGCTTGCAGGAGATGCTCTGGTGAGGCTTTCACACCGCTGCAGCTGAGTGAGGGTAAGCCCATTTGCAGGTCAGCTCAGAGGACCTCATCCTGCAGCTTGCTAACTTGGCTGGTTGTGGATAAAATGAGAACTTCAGCTTCCAGCAGTCCCTGTCCTTTAACCTTTTGTTAACACCATCACATATTCAGCAAACAGTTATGAAAGAAATAATTTTGTATTAGTAGGAACCTTACATTTAGAGACTTAAAAAAAAAGATTATTCCAAGTTTGGTTGTGGTGATCTTTTGAAATATAGTAACTTGTAATTCTTAATTTTGCAGACTGCGACTTTTGCATTTATTACTAATTTTCTGCACTGCTCTAAAAACACTGCGCATTTAGTTTAAATTTTACTATTTACTATTTTACTATTTACCATTTATGTACATAGTAGTTGCAGTACAAGTCATCCTCATGCAGACTTAGTAAAAGGTTTTTCCTGGAGATCCTGCAGATGAGCTGGCACTAGAAAGCCATTGATGGTTTTTTCCTCTATGTCCCTGTATCCTGCTACCCATCTGATGCAGAAGCACAACATGTGTTTTTGCAAGAAGCTGCTGTCCATTGTTTGAAGATGTGAAATTCCAAGTCCTCATCTTTTCTGGTTTGCACTCAAGGGAAAAAAATAATAATGGGCTTTTAAAACAATAAAATGTCAATGTATTTTAAACATGACCATGTCAGGCTCAAAATGTTTTTCAAAAGCATATCCATTTGTTCAATTTGAATAAGAACATACTTAATTTCATGGTCATTTGGTTAAAGCAGTTATTTTTATTAATGTGTTATTGAGCTAGAAGCTGAGGGCACTGGTCAGTTTGCTACTGTATAATTCACTCGCTTGGAGAATGAAGTCTCACAGTACAAAGGGGAAAACTCGTATGTGCTATTTAGGCATCACAATGGTGTATTTGATCTGTGTTCTTATTTTATTCAAAGTAAGGAGGGGAAAAAACCAAAACGCTCAGACTGCTGATTTCTGCAGAAAAAATCTGCAAATGAACTGTTCTATTAGCACAAATGTACAAAAGTGTTTAGAACCTCTCTCTCTTCAAAAGCATAATTAGGTATTTATTTCAGACATACTAACATCTTTGCAGTAGCTAATAAGATGCAGCCCATTTGAATATTAATATAATAAATGATTAAATTAAACAGCAAGATTCAGACTCAGAAATAGCCTTTATAGGTCCCAGGGGGTCACTAAAACTGTATTCCATTTCTTCCTACAGTTAACATAGTACAAGGGACATGAATGCGTAAAGCAATATTTGTCTTATGAAACATGGAGTTTTATATTGTGCTATTCAGTTTTATTACTCCACAGTTTGAAGCTGAGGCCTGTGATGAAGTCACCATGCTGGGACCCAACAGCAACTCTTCCTGTTTCAGTGCTTTTTGGCATCAAAGCGACGCATCGTTGCTTTGGCAGAGGCAAACCTAGTGGCAAGCTACATATAAATAGGTTAACAATGTTGGCTTGTGATAAACTAATAACAACACACACAAAAAAGTTGTTGTAAAGTAAATGGCTGAGGAATTTTTCATGCGTACATTATTATGTATTTATTATTAATAATATGCACCCAATAATGTGCAGAATTAATATCAACAACACAAGGATGATAGGTTGGCCTTATTGTTTTCCCCCTGTACACCAGATAAAAGAAAAATAGGCAAAGTAGGCAATTATAATTGGCCATTATTCCAATAAAGGTGTTCCCCTTCTCAAATTAGTCCATGAAAACTGCACACTATCCAAATCCCATGAACCTGAGAGGTGTTAATAAACATCTGGTCATGGTTTTTGCTTAATTAGCAATCCTTAGTTTGGACTGAAGTCTGTTTATGTAAAACAAAACACACATACACGTGTGTGTGCACAAACACAGTCTCTCTCCCCCACCCCCCAACAATAACAAAAAAAGAGAGGTTTTTGTTTTGTGAACCACAGCCCTTCAGCAGTCCAAACCAGCTTCTTGTAAGTGCTCAGTGGGAGAATTGGATTTTTAAGTCTTATCATTTGTCAACACAGCAGAATAAAATGAAAGCTATTTGGATTTGTCTGTTTCTGCTCATTTTACCAGACTAATGTCGCCTCAATCAGACCTACAAAATCCCCGTATCTTGTTGGAAACAAAATTACCATTTTTAAATGCAAAAAGAAATTGCATACTTACTACAGGTTACTGAAAAATGCCATTTTATTGTTCTTAGCATCCAAAAATCTTACAGCACCATCTCTCTAAGGAGCAGCATTGGCAGGGAGGTAATGGATAAACATGCAACTGGGCTTGCAAGACTATACTGTCTAAATTAGATAAAAGAAAAGTAGGAAGAAAACTCCAAGATAAGTGGTACAAAGTAAATCAAAACAAATCATCTTACCAAACTTTATTCGCATCTGATACCATTTTTAGAAATTAAGGTCAGTTTTGTGGAACTAATAGGGAGTTACACCTATATATCTTGGGCACCATGACAATGCTTGAGAGGAAGATTTATACACTATGGTTGCAGATGCAGAAGAAAGATATGAGAGATCAAATGGAAGTGCATGATAACAAATGAAAAATGGTCCCCACAGCCCATAAATTAATTGAGAAAAGAAGGTTGTCATTATTTGAACATGCTTTAAAATAAGGTATGGGGTCCAGATGGCAGAGAATAGATAGGCCAACAAAGTTTGAGTAATTGATGACTTAAAAATAAAACAAGATCTTAAAGAAATGAATCACGTTGGGAGAGTTAGAGGAGGAATATTAGATGAAAAAGCACAAAAACTCCTCGAAACTTCAGAGCAAAAATCAAAGTATAGGAAAACAGACACATTTTTTCATGAAGGATCTAAATAAATGTAAGTAATAAATATTTCAGGCAGCAATTGTATCCCCATTAAGGACACTTTTCTATTGTCATTTCATTAACCTATTCAGCTTTGTTTTCATTATTTTATTTCTCTTTTCTGTGGTCTAAGTTTTTTTAGGAATGAACTGAAAGAAATTAGCGAAGACTGTGCTATAAAAATCACAATTACCATTTCTGCTCCCATCATTGTTGTTAGCTCATAAGGTCACTGCAAAGAGCCCTTTGGTAAACAGTGACATACTTTCCAGAGCTTATTGTCTGCATTTACAGTATCCGATTTCCAGCAACACAGCTTGTTGAGCTGCTTAAACCCAAACCCTTCCTTGCCTCATTTTCAGGTTAGTAGGGTCAGGCAGGTCAGGGAGGAAGTGACAACACTCACACAGGTTTTATTTCATGGGGTTCCCCCCTGCCCCATCCCCTTGTTTTTCTTCCCCTTCCTCTATTCTTATTCTTTGGTCCCACACTGAAGGGATGGGAGCACATCCCTTTAAACAGTACTTCAGTATTATGCAACGCCAGGTAATAAATACATAAACTCTGTACAATTTTATTATTTTTGCCTTTGAAATTTCACCCATCTATCCATAGAGGAGGTGAAAACATCTGTATGGGGGAGGGGGATTGTGTCTGCAAGGGGGGGTGGGTGTGTGTGTGCGTATATATATGTGTTTGCATATGTGTCTGCACTTTGTGTGTGCGGATGCATGTGTGCATTTTCCATATTTATCTCTTTTCAGTACATTAGAGCATTTAGTACTTTGGAAGGCACTCATCCAAACAGAGCTCCATGTAAATGCACTGTGTACAAGCCAAGAAAGAACGGCTCCAGGCTGATAGAAACCTCAGAAGTATGTTAAATCATAGTACTCAACTGTTCCTCATTAGAACACTCCTCATTTCTCTTTTTTTTTCCTTCCACTTAAAAAAAAAAAAATTTCCTTAAAGCCACTTACTTCGATGCAGCACTCTAGGAGCATATTATGAATATTCAGACTGAAAATAGAGCACCATCTAATAACGTGGAACACAAAGGAGCCCTGAAATGTATTCAGCCTCTTATTTACATTGTTATGAGAGATATTGCATTATCAAACAATGGCTCCATTCCACACTGTATCCGTTACCCCTCGTATTGGGCTCCTTGGGAACTTATTATTGATGACAAAAATGCATCTAATGAGAGACTGCAGACTTGCTAAATGTATAGGTAAGCTATATTGCCTATAAGAAAGATAGCCCTAAAGGAAAAAAACATCAAAGCCTGAGAGCTGATTTGTTCAGAAGTGCAACCGAGATGGGAAGAAAAGCAAACTTGGGGACCTTCCCATCATCGCACACAATGATGTCATTAAGGTACATTAATCTCAAAAAAGATATATACAGGGAAACTAAAACGTGAACCTCGGTGCGGAAGGCAAGCAAAAAGGCTTGAAAATATTCAGAAGGCAGAAATATAAAGGTGACAAACATTCCAAGAAAAAGATAGTTGCCAGCAGGATTGATTTGAATACTCAAACTGGTGATTTATTTTTCATGCTTCTCATAAAAAGAAGAGATCTTTTTTTCCCCCTCCTCTCCCCCATACTCTTGGCTGCTCATTCCCAGACGGTAGAAAGGATGGGATGAGGCGCACTGTGCCCATTGAGCAATGGCTGCCCTTTCACAGACATCACAAATGAATGCAGGATGCTGGATAGACCAATTCAAACACTTTACCAAGAGTGTATCAAAAAAATGGGATAATACACGTTCTTTGCATTTATAACAGAAGAAAGGGAAAAAGGACAATTTCATTAAAAGTCCAGCCTCTGTAAAGAGAATGTTAAATAGTTTCATACCCAAAATCCAAACTGCTTTGAATGCAAGTCCTGCTTTGCCCTTAACTGAAATGAAATTTCACAAATCGGCTGTACATAGAGAAAGAAAATGAGAGACAAAATATTTACTCATGGACTCAGTCCCCTTTTTAAAAGGGAGGGGGTTAACTATTGATTTTTTAACAATATAAATTTAGCATATTTCACATGATGCATTACATTCCTTAGAACCATTAAGATGCAGTTTACATGATTTATTCAGAATAAGGTCCACTTTTAGCTATATTTAAGTCTCCTATTTGTTATTTAACATGTGTTTAATGTTTTCTGTCCCTGCTGTGCACAGCTGCAAGCTGCTATTTTTTGGCAATTTTTGTGACTGTGAAGTGATTTGTGTCTTTGAATCTCACCTTTCTATTCTACGGCCTGCTGTTTTGATTTTTTTCTAAACTTTAAGAAATAAGTTGCACTGTGTTATGACCTTTACTTCACTTCATGGAAGTAAACAAGAAGTCTAAAAGGACCATAAAAAAATCATGGCAGGTATCTTTATGGGGTAGATACAAGGACACATGTGTAATTGATTTAGTATTTTGTGACATTGTAATTCAAAGCATTTTAAGAAAAACCTTCTAAAAATCCAGTAACGACATAGAAACTACTAATTGAGTGCTGGCAAACACTTCACTCACCACTTACAGTCTAGGCATATAAATCCTCCATGGCACGGAATCTTCCATATTGTACAACTTCATTAAGATTATTTCAGCTGATCTCAATTAGAGGAAATCTGACCGGAAAATAAGTTGCTATTATTGTACAATATATTTAAAATATCCTATTTATTTTTACAGTCATAAAGCAAACAAGGTATTAGGTTGAAGTGCAACAGATAGATACAAACAATTGCGGGGAATTTTGTAGCAAAAGAATGGTCACGTCATAAGGATCCTGGTGTTTCAGTTGGCTTCCTGGATACAAAACTTTGAAAAGCAATAATAATGAATGATGGCAAAGCATGACAGCTATAGCAACGCAATTATCTTTTTTTTTTTTTTTTTTTTTTGGTATTAAATAGGACTGTACAAAACATGGCTATGAGCAACTGTGAAAGTTTGCAGAAATACAATGAATTCATCTCCAGTCACAGTATTTCTGTGCCATTGCTACAATCCCCATGCCCTGCACAGGAGACCCATGTACCTGCATGCTACAGCCACTCCAGGACGTCCCGGTGCCTACCCGTTGGTAGGAGGCTGCCCGCCCTGCCTGAAGCCCATGCAGACCTCAGTGCGCCATACTGCACTTAGGCAGGCCCAGGCACAGTGCTGGACCCGATCCCCAGCCAGCCCCCATCCTGACCAGACCCAAGCCCAGCCAGATATCATCCCCTGCACCTTTCCCCATGGAGCACAAGCAGCTGCTCATGGTGTGAACCCCAGTGGCCATATATCAGCATGGCAATAAGAGGCACTGCAAAAGGACTCAACCACCCCATATTCACCTGTATGTCCCAGTTTGACAATCCCTTCAGATTGACAAGGCACTCCTGCAGACACGCAAATACTGCTACCTAGTCCACTTGCAGCTTTTCATACTGAGGTCGGCAGCCACACTGCCCTGCGGGTGCTCAGCCTGCAGCAGTTGGCACAGCCTCCCCAGCATTTCTTGCCTTTTCATCCACTGTTTTTCCTTTGGCCACCTCTTGATTTTGAGGAAATGAATCAGTATCTCTCTTGCAAATTAGAATCTACGTATAATTCATGGGCAATGAATGTGCAATGTTCATATAATGATCTAAAAAGGCAGTTAGCAGTGCATAATGCATATGCTGGTACATATTCCTTTTTTATGTGGAGTAAAATGGGAGTGCTTTGTGGTGTGCTGAAATCTCAGAGATGTGTGCCGGTGAGTCACTCTTTTTTGGAAGGTTCATATTCCACATCACCGGTAAATATAAGGAAAGTGAAACACTGTTGGGTGTACTGGGGGTATTTGTTGTCTCTCTTTATGATATCTCTGGATAATTTCAGTGTCCATCAAACTGCTACTTTAATTGATAGTAGAGCATTTCCCCCTAACAATTTTAAGCAAATATAGTAGGTAAAAATGCCTGTGTCAATTTGAATACATTTACCTGTAAGTGGCAGACTTAGTAACTTCATTAATCTGATTTTAATGAAAATGGAAAATGCACTGCTATATGACTTTAAAAAAAAAAGAGGAATATACTGGTTATTACCGTTTGATATATGTTCCCCATCCTTTCACAGGATCTATAAGAGAAAGCCATGTTGAAACAGTTTAATGCAATGCCTTTAACTTATCTAAACCACATTCAACTGACTGCACTGGGAAAATTGAATCTTTTCCTCACAATCTTAGTGACATGAAAAATATATAATACAGTAAATGATTAATGCAGTTATAAACTATACCTGAGATAAGATTTAAGTATTCATATTTCTATCATGTTAATACAACACGATAAACCCATGAAGCAAACTTGACCACAGCATTTGTTATTCTGTCCAATGTTCAATTATTCTTTGTCCAAATACAATTTAGGAGCTTGCTAGAATACATTCTCTGGGTACGAAGCATTATGTGCTACAGTGAGATAATCAAAGCAGTGGTCAGCAACTGTAGACCTTGATCCAGTATACGCAGAGCTGCAAAATAAAAGGGAGCCCAGAATATAACCACATGCAGGTTTTTATTTTGGTTGTCCAACATACACATGAAAGCATTATTTTTCTTTGCTTCTCTAAGATTTCACTCAAAGCTTTATAATTTTAGGTAACCTAAACTGACGTAATCACAGATATGCTTAGCAACTACCAAAGCAATTTCAAACCATGTTACTTTAATAACCAACCTCTTCTTCTAATTTGTGCAGTAAGGGTCAAATTCTGCCCGTGGGAAACACATGTATACAACTCTGAATGATACCAAGAGAAAAAATGAGCCCACAGTAATGACCGCTTTGATGAGCATTTTATTACAAGGATCTTGTGCCTCCATGTAAATAATAACCAATTGTACTGTAGACAAGCAGCATGCATAGCAGGGAAAGCAGAAAGCTGGGAGACAGGATGGGAAATCTGTGGATCTGCTTGGATGGTATCTTTGCAGTGGGTTACTTGAGATCTCAACTTTCCTTTTTGCAAAATGAGTATAAAACTTAATTTTCAAAGGTGCATTTATACCCTTTAATGAAAGGTGAGATATTTTTTAAATTAGATCAGATAATAAAGTGATGAGGTATTTTACAAGTTTAACCCAACTTTGAGCAAGGGATTGGAGTAGATGACATCCAGAGGTCCTGTTAAACCTAAATTATTCTATGATTCAATGACTGCAGCCCTTGGCAGCATTGGTTTTAAAACACCTGCCACTCTGAGCCCTTGTCCCACAACTCCAGCCGCTAACTCACCATCCATGTACAGGGACACCCCAGACCTATCTCATGCTGTGGTGATCCACTTTAACCAGCCATGTGCAAACTGGAGTCTCCTCAGGGCCAGCTGAAAATTCCCTTGAGCTCTCTGAAAGGTTGGTGGTCTCTGAGCTGGAATCGGTGGTAAAATCTAGAGGTTCCTTTAAGAGTTACTCAGAAAATAATGCTGAAGTTGAGCAGGATTTAATAATGATTTTTTTTTGTCAAAGCTTTCATTGAAAAATTAAATTGCCAAGAGTTTTTCTGTTTTATTTGCCCCCCAACTCAGCTGTCAGCTGAAGAGCTTTTGATGAAAATATATTTTTGAAATGAGTGTAGAAGCCAGCTGGGACGGCCAGGCAAGGCCCTTTGCTAAGCTAATTTGTCACTGACTAAGGTTGGGATGGGCAAGCATTCAGGATGATCTGAGGTTTGCCTAGCTTTCAGAACAGTAGGTAAGCTTAATAGCCATATTTTAAATAATACTGCTAAACTATATCACATTGCAAGTATGCCTTGTAATCAAAAGGAAAAAAAAAAGGAAGGAACTGACAGAATTAGGGTAGAATACAACACACCTGTCTGGGTGGGGTTATTTTATTTTCCCAAAAGGAGCCACAAGCTCTTCTTTAATTAAATAGGCCTTAAGAACACAAACAGCATCAAAAATGATAAGCAGAAATTAAATACTTCCCACTACTTGTTTAAAATTTGAGTACACTGTAATAATTCTTTATTTCCATGACACTAATTTTATGGGCTCGTTCACTTTCTATTTGATCAGAACTTCTGCATATAATAGTTACCAGCATTTCAAACAAGAAATCATATATGATTATATATATACCAGGATACTCACTGTTGTAGTGGTAATACTAGTAACAGGACATATTTACTTAAGCATAGAAAAGCTGACACAATTGGGCAGCCCTAGAAGACAGACACCATTACTGGTTTGATAAAACACAGTGCAATATGCAGCTGTTTAATTAGGTATTAACATAAGCATTTGCCTCTGTAGGCACTGATAGTAACTCCATTTGCACTTTTGTGTATGTACTTTCATGTATATATGTAAATCCAACCTGCAATAAATATTTAATTTCTTTCAAGCTTTCCTGATTTACTTTCATGCCTGTTGCAAACCTTCTAGAAACACAAATGGTTTCTTTTCATGAGCAAGATACATCAAGTGTCTTCCTTTTTGTAGCACATTTACATTTCTCAGGTTTTCTAGCTTGGTTTGTGCTACTCTTACTGATGCAAACTCTTGAATAGAGCCTTAATGTCCTCACAGCAATCTTACAATTTCAAAACATGCCTATGGTAATCCT
This sequence comes from Morus bassanus, assembly GCA_031468815.1. Lineage (NCBI taxonomy): Eukaryota > Metazoa > Chordata > Aves > Suliformes > Sulidae > Morus > Morus bassanus. The sequence goes on from CM062573.1 coordinate 33,173,362, forward strand.
ATTATCACACAAGCTTGCAATGACAAAATGATCTCAGTGCAAGTCTGCAGTGACCCTCTGGAAGTCAATACCATTATAATGTGAGATTATACAGGTAAAATGAATTCGGTGAAAACACACACTGTGTTTGAATTTCAGTGTGGAGCCCTGATGAAATGATAAAATCAAGTTCACCTTTATGCTACATTATGTTTATGTTAAATGCAAGGATAAGATGGGAGGAGTTGTGCTCAAAACTATGTAGCAAGAGTGGTGTAAAATACAAAGGAGTTCAAGTAGGTCCAGAATGAAAGTCCAACAAGTTTGCCAAAAAGAGCTCAACATATTTGTTCAAGTGTGGTCAGTCTAGTAGGGGTGCAGTGGTAATCCTGATACTCCAGAAGCTGCATAGCAGGCCAGGCACCCATCCAGCGACAGAGCCCAACAGAACTGGTAGCTCTGCTACCCAGCTGTGTCACCTCCCCGTCTGTGGCCACCCAAGGCACCTTCCTCAGCAGCTGTGAAGAGCCCTTATCCTAAGCCATTTTAAGCCTTTCACCAACACATTAATGATTACTGTTTATCGTGCCTTCCAACACACAAAATGGCAACGTAAAATAGGCACTGAATTCATTAATTTATTAATTAAAAGAGAGGATAGGAATACATTAGCAGCCTCCAGAAATTGTCATGCAGATGTGCCCTCTCCATAAGACTCTCTGGCCCTCACCTCCTCCTGCACGAGCAGAACACACCCAAAGGCTGGGGCCCCATTCAGTGACTTTGGTCAAGGATGCAGGGATCTTCCCTCAGGGAACCAGAGATGCTTGCTTACCTCTGATTTAGATTTTTATCCAGCTTAACACAGTTGTCATTACACCACCACACACAGTAAATTAACAGGGGCACCTGGGCACTGCAGAGGCAAAAGGAGATTTTGCTGGGCTGGTTTGCAGTATGAATGGGTGAGGTGAGCCTCCAGGCTGGTGGCATAGCCTCAGTAGTGCCAGCACCCCTGGAGAGCCACCCTGGCTTCGGGGGGCTCTTTGTCAAATGTGTAGGAAACACAAATGCATGGTGCAATATTTTGGCCAGTGGCGGGTGGAATCAATCTCACCCAGCATTAAATATGTAAAGTCAGGTATCTAGCCTGCACTAGTCACTAAGCTACATCTTTTTTTACAATCAGTGGAGACTATAAATCCAATTCATTTGTCGAATGCTAAGACTCTGTCTTAGCACAAACCGCCCTGTTTCACTCCACTGACTTTAAAGGGTAACTAGCTCAGATTTAACTGTCTAACTTTTAGACATCAAAGTCAAGGAAGATGAATATTATCTACCCAATATTCCATGGATGTCAAACTGAAATGAGCAAAAAATAAGGAGACACTAGTCAAACTATTTCCCCTTTTGATAATTAGGAACCGTAAGATGTTTACTTACAGAATATGCTTTTCAGAAATGACTTAAATAAATCTGTGAAGCTGTCAACTCTTGCAGATGTTTTGTATCTACATCTGTAGGGATTTCATAACACTTATTAAAAACCTTCACACATCTAGCTTGGGAAAGCCCTTCTGGATGAAAAGGTGGTTTCCAGGGATAGCCTGTTTGCTTCAAGCTTTTCTAATACTTTTTTGATTGGAAAGTATGATTTTTTCTGCTTTGAACCTGAGCTGTCTATGTTGTCTTGAAGTAAACAGAGAGGGAGAGTCCGTAAACCTTAATAATATAATTGAGAATGATCTGGCATCAGCGGTGTCATATCTGGGATGAGCCATTGCAAGTACCCCACAATCTGTCTTACAGGTAACAGTTGTCTGAGAGGCTCCAGGAGAGTTCCCTGTGTGTCATTAGCCCCTCTGAAGGGAAGATGAATTGGAGGTATTTAAGGAATGTGGCTTGAGACTTGACAGATTCAAGTTTGTAAAGAACAGGCCAAACAAAGTCCCAGTTCCTCACATCCCAATGATTTCCCCAGCCAACCAACACACAGCAGTAAGAGAAAATCAAGGAAAGCTTTCCTATGTTATTGCTTTTACAAGTGTCTCAAAGTGATTGACAGCGCTCATATTCTTATTATGGCATCTGCAGATAATGAGGTATCTAGGCACAGGAATATCCACTGCTTGAGCATGCCAGGAATATTATCACTGACGTTTGAGCAGAAACATTGCAATTCCACACAATACCTCTACATCTTAGAAACGTCAAAACACAGCCAGATGCTGGAGCCATGGCTGCTGAAATCACATGGGTTAGCTGGTATCTCTTGAAAGAATTATTATAGATGTAAGGTATCTATTTAGCCAGTCAGGATTGTAGGCTTTAATTCTAAAGATAAGAGCAGGCTCCCCCCAGAATTTAAAGACTCTCTCCCCTTCCTCCTTTTGAAATCGTTATAATTTTCTATAAACAAGGCTCAAGAACTGTCTCAAGTGCTATGAGGAAGAACTTTCTGAGTCAAGGAAGGAGTCTTATGTTTCTAAGCTATATGGCAGCTAAAACAACTCACTCCAAGGGAAGGCTGCAGAAAATGTGCAGTCCTAGACAGCTGAGATAGTCCTGTGACTGATGGCTCAGGGCTAACTCTGCCACCAACCTGCTGGAGTGTGACCTTTGGCATGTTCTTTTGCCACAGAGGCGCTCTCCTGCCACTGGTGCACATCATCTAGTTAGCTGTTAGCCTCCAAGCCAAGTGTCCTTCACCCTGAGCCTGAGATGGAAGAGGGAGGCAGACAGATGCTAACCACACAGAATGTGTGCATGCCTGTGACTGAACTGCAGGAGGTGTCCGCAGGTTCAGCTTCTAAATACAATAAAGTGAAGAACAATGTTTGAAATCTGGAAACTAGGCACAGAAACTCCTCTAAAATTCTGTTGCTGGGAGGTGGCGGGGTCATGTCTAGGAAATGCAGCACTAGCATGTGTTGACAGGGCTACTTCAGCTGTGCCAGGCAGTGTGCTGCCTGCTGGGGACACCTGCAAGGTCCCAGGCACAGGGGCACTGAGTGAGCAAGCTGGTCTACCCTGCTCCAGTGAAAATGCTCTGAATACGTAAGAGGTTTACACCAAATAATCAATGGAGCAATGCTGGAAACATCTTCTTCCTTCCCTTCCTCCCTCCCTTCGCAGCTGACTGTAGAGATGGAGAGGGCACTGCCAACACCAACTCCTCCCCTTCCCCTTGAATTGTGTGAGATGCTGATGCTGGTACATGTGCCTTTACCAACCTCACCTTCCCCATTTCCACTGAGTGGTTTCATTGCCTTGGCAGGACATCCATGTCTTTTTCTTGTCTTTGAGCATAGGCCTGGCATGGGTGGCCTTAGGATAGGAAGCAAGCACTGAGTCTCTGTAAGAGGAACAGATGTCCTTAGCCTGAAAGAAAACAAGCAGGCCTTCACACATATAACACAAAGAAAGGATGTCTCCACACATCTTTGTAATGTCTTTAGCTATTACAACTGCTTTTTTTCCTCCACCATGCTTCTGCTCTTTGACCCTTGTCCCAGCTAAAAGCACAAGGCACGTTAGGTGCAAACTAATATTCTCAGTCTTGCTGCTGCAATACCCAGTGATCCACAACAGCCTTGTAGTCATATAGCCTGCATGGGGACGCCTATGAGCAAACACAAGGAGATTTGCAGAAGGCCTTCATACAAAACTAGACAGAGTATGCATAGGATCAATATACAGCATTCATTGTTACGCCTTCCGTCTAAAGAAGTTGTTTTTCCAGCTGGATATCAAAACTTCAGTCAAATGCCCTATAAAGATGAAGTGCTTTAAAAAAATCACCATGGCTAAAGAAAAGATAGTAAAAGAGCTGAGACTGATTGCTGTTCCTTGGTGCCACCCATAAGCTAAATTGCAGCAGGTGTACTGAAATGAAAACGTACACTGGTATATTGGATTAGGGTTTGTATTCATTTAAAAGATTTCTGATGAAAAAAATCAGTATTAAAAACTCTAAACCTTTCCCACATAAGAGTCCAGAAGAATCTCACAGCAATAGGTTATTAAATCCACATAATATTTTATGCCAATATTTCTAAGCTATTTTTTGTGCCAAAAATCTGAAAAATCACCAAGTGTCCAAATGAAAACTACAAAAGGATTTATAATGTTCAGGAAATAAAAGAAATGTCCTCCAACAGGTCATACAACCACCTGAGATGTAGTATTTTGCTAAATACTAAATAAGCCTTCTTCAATTATGACAAGAGGAAGGTCTTGTGGTTAGGACACCTTGTGAAATGCGAGAAGTTTCAGTTCAATGTGTTGCTCCAGAACAGCATCCGAGTACAACTTTGGTCATAACTGTTTATCCTCCATTTCCCATCTGCAGACTGGAAATGTGAATCCCTTCACACTCTCTTGGCCCGGCTGCTCTAATAAGGCAGCGGCTGCATTTCCTCCACACATAGCACGGCAGATCCTGATGTTGGTGAAGTCTCCACGTCTGGCTGTAATGCAGAAAATAACTAATAATTTTTTTTTTAGAATTACAGAAGAATTCAATCAAACAAATACCAGAACTATTAATCAATGAAATCTCTAGCACTAGTCTGGAAATGTACTATACTTCTGTTAGAATTGGTCTACCTTACGAAAATAATAAATCCAACATTTTCATGAGGGTTTTTTTTTTTCCTTCCTCCATGTGCTTAGAGATTTCTTATTATGCTTTGTCACCAAGCACCACACTAAATGTTGAGCCCTTTCTTCATGTTGTAGCTAAAAGGGAAGAAAATAATGATGTCTCTTAATGACAGCTGTCAGAGGGATTTGTGAGAATCCAAAAACTTTCTGGAAAAACCCGGTGTACAAAACGATTGACCCAGTTGTCATTACTCCTGCCGGGCCCAGCCACTACCTCGTACACCAGGAGCCTACTCCTGTGCTGGCTGATGCAGAGGCAGTGTGGGACAGGCGGTGAGAGACAGAACAGGGCAGCTGCAAATGAAAATCACCCTGGGGAGGGTTACAACTAGATAAAGTTTTCGACAATAAGATTCCAGAGACTGCTGACTGGAGAAAAGCTCAATATTTTAGTCTCAGTACAAATTTGCTTCAATCTGATACAACTCCCATGCAGCAGCATCCACAGCTGCATGCTGTAAACAACAAACAAATCTATTTCCATCAGCCCTGCTGATGCTATGAGAAAAGTGCCTGAGCATAAGACATGCACAGATGTAGAGTCTCACCTGAGCCTAGTGCTGCCCTCCATTTGGCCCCTCTAACTTAATATCGTTGTTACAAAGCTATTGGTCTCCTGGTAGCGAGCTGGCTCAATGCAGAGCCTCTTCTTCCAGCTAATCTGACAACTCCGATCCAAGAAGCATCAAGGGCCCAATTAAGAAGACACATCTTATCAAGGAGCTTATTTTGCATAACAGAATACAAATGACGAATAAAAATTTAATGTTTAATAACTTAGTACAAAGAGGGCTGTTGATATAGAATGCCTGGAATTTTTATGGCGGCTGTCAGACTTGTGATAAAACTGTTATATAGGAACACTTGGCAAAAAACAGCGTAGAATTTTTCAGTAATGGTGTGTGCATGATATTGCATTAATTCTTGATAGGAAAGTAACTGTAAGCCTGGGAATCAGCCAGTTTGAGTTTCACTGTAAGATGATTTTTTTTTTTTTTGAAGGACATCTAAATACATTTTAATGAAGACTTAGCTAAAAGGATAGTTGGTACTTCATAAATGCATTTGTGTGTTTGCTGAAGTCCAGAAATTATAGGCAAACCATCATAATCCCTCTGGGTTCAGAATAACTTTGTCAGATTCGGTGATGTGGCTGCAGTTCGCTGGTAACCATCACTAATGGATAGTAAGGAGTAAGCTTAAAGAGGAAGGAGAGGTTATCTATAAGGTTTTGCCCTTGCTGGATAGGGGCATTTCTTTGATTTACTTACACTGTATGGAAGAGTTGAACACGGATGTAGCTCTTTTCTGACTTTGAAGGTCATAATCTGGAGGAAAGTTTGACTTGCCTTTGTTCTTACAATTGCAATTCATACATTAGAAGTCCTTCATGCTAATAAAAAAAATATTTTTGTACTGTGTTTTAAGTTCTGATATAAAATCTGTTCTTCAAACAGCAGGTATGCATTGTATTGTCAAAGAATTATTGCAACCTCTGTAACTAGCATGTTCTGTAAATATGTCAATACCAATCAGGAAAAAAAAAAAAGTTCAGATTTTCTTTTAATCATTTTCATAAAGCTGATGCTCTTGCACAGGTTTGAAATGCTTGCATCATGTTCTGAAGAATTTGCCATATACATTAAGCCTTTTCGTTGAAAAAAAAACCCTAAAAATAGAAATTAAGTCATCTTTACCAGTACACTTAAAATAAAGTGTCCATTAAATAATGCTAAACTAATGCTGAATTACAGTGGAACTCTTTTAGAAGTACATATCACATCCATATGAATACTAAATGAATTTCTTATTCATCCGATTCTATTGTATTAGTGTTATTGCAATGAATACTAAATGAATTCCTAATGATTGGATACTTAAAATAAAGTGTTACCCCTTTACAATAGTCATCAAACTTTAAGAACAAATTGAGATTAAAAAAAAATTATGTACTGTTGGTAAAAAAAAAAAAGGCTGGACTGTATAGTTCAGATTATTGAAAGGTATAATTTATCTGATGATGCTAATATTCAGATGCAGTCTTATATTGGAATTAATACTACAGGAGTGGACCCTTATACAGAAGATTTGTTACAGAAATAAAATCTATCAGTAACAGTTTCATTGTTCCGTCATTATGAACTCATTTGGTATTCACTGTAATAGCACTGATCGTAATGAATTTGTTTGATATTCATGTGGCTCTCACATGCATTAACATAGGCTTTCTGTTGTAAATCAACATCCAACAAGCATTAGTTAATGCAGACTTTGGATTAGGCATGGACCAGTATTCTGCAAGTGGAGTTTCCTTTCAGTTTATAAGCAGTTAAAGGACATTTCTATCTGTCTAATTTCTGGCTTTTTTTTCTCTGATACATTATTTTTAAGCTGGAAAACCTCCTAAAATATCCCACATTGCCTTTTCATATGAACATAGGTGTATGCCATCTTATATCTCAGGCGGCAAGCCAGAAAGCCAGAATTTTTATCACCCAGGCACATTACCTCATTATCCCCTTGGCAATAGTGGCTTTGGCACAGCCTAGAGCTGGCAGGGTACTAAGGGAGCAAGAAATCCTGACTCCTGGTATTAAATGGATTTTGTTGCTTTAGGTTCAGAAATGCCAATACTTCCCAAATATTGGATAATATTTATTTGGAAAAATGAACTCCTGCCCTTGTGGTATCTTTCTCAGAGGAAATAACTCCATGGCAAAAAAGCAGCATAAATCTTTGGAAAGTTTTCATAAAGGAAGAAACTCAGCCAGGTTTTCAGCAGGTTTGACTCACTTCAATTTTTTGGGGCATTCCTCAGTCAAAGATTAGCTAATGCAGGCTCTGGTGTGATTCAGCCTCAGTCAGGGTGTTAGACACTGTTTTCCCATTGTGCCTCATGGTAATTATTCCTATTATATCTTCAAGAGATTATAGATGAGCGATAGATGAACTGCAATAACTATTAACAAGAATTATAGCAATTTTTATGCATAAGTGTTCAAAACACCAGGGGCCACACGCTCAGGTAATACACATGGATTTAGATCATGTAATCAATTCGATTGCAGTAATTGGTAACATGAAATTATGGAGTCAGGTGATCTGCTGATGCTATCAGCACTGCTGCTGCAACCTAAAGTGTTTTCAAAATACTGTCCCCATTTCATTTCAGTGTCTCACAAAGGAGGTTTTCCTGATTGCTTTAAACAAAGAATTTCTTCCTCCCACCCAACCCCACTTTCCCCCACCCTTCTCCCCATGACAGCCTCTAACTAAAAGGCTGGTTTTCAGCCCTCCTCGGTGCATGGAGCTCCTCTTCATCTCATTGCGGGGCTGGAGGTGCGAGGAGGCCAGGAGGGCTCCAGCACAGACCAGCTGGCTCCCAGAAACCTGGCAGGAGAGCTACATAACCTTCTCAGAAATATCCTGTAAGGCTAACCTTGGCACTTGGGGAAGGTCAGGTGCCCACCTGCTCTCTTTCAGAAGCAGAGGTGGGTCTGTAGCAGGCTCCTCGCCCTGCTCTCCTTTTTGGCAGGACATCGGCAGAGCCCGCTGCTGTCCAACCCAGAGATGGAGCAGCTGTTTGGGATGGCTGTACCAGATGCCCAAAATGGGCAGGCTTAGTAGAACTGAAACTGGGAGTGCAATTAGGAAAATACACGCATTAAGCACAGCGATGGATGTTCATACTCCTACTCCTCCTGGTAGCAAGACACAGCCCTCTCCTGCTGTGGAAGAGATGGGAGAGCTATGCCAGGGTGGAGGCAGCACTGAAGCCGACCCCAGGAGACCAGGATGGGTCACAGGGAGAGAGGAGGAGCTGCCTGACAGCGGCCCTCCACCAGGTGGGAAAGACTGGAAAATAAGGAAGACCTGCCCTGGATGAGTTATTAGACAGTCTCCAGCCCCGTTACTTGAAAAGTCATGATCTAATTCAACCACGCAGCAGTGCCCACGACGACAGACTGCTCTGACCAGTAATAGCTGTGAGGGGGCCTCTTTCCTTATGATTTAGCTTCCCTTTTGACTTACAGGCACGGCAAAATTTGTCAGAGCTCTTGGAGGCCCTGATAGATGTAAAAACTGTTTAATTAATTTGATTTATGATATAAGTGCTTGAGGGTTTAAGGGAATTCCATTTCCAATGTTTCTTCCTGAAAGGGATTTCAGGTAAAACTTTGTCAGGGGAAGCAGTGCTGCCCCAGTGGGTGCAAGACATGTGTCTGCAAATGATACACCAACCTCCATGTCACCCATCTAACTGTAGACTCATTCACCATTTAAGCAAAGATATTTAGATGCATAATTGTTCCTCTTTTACCTACAAATGTCATTTTATATAGACAAATTTGAGGCTCAGCTGCACTGGAAAATGCACCTATTGGTGGTTTTTCTGTACCAAGGTTGTGTTTAGGACTGAGAACTGTCTCACAGGACTATGGAAAACATGTATTTTTCTATTCCTTCTTTTTATTTGCCTCACTGAAAAACTATCTGTTTTATTTTTTTCTGAGCCAAGACTAGGGAAGATAATTTTTTCCTGAGCTTCTAAGAAAAACATATTATCTATTTTTTTAGTATAAAGTATGCTTATAATTAGCTGATATATGTGAATGAATGTCTTGTGGTATAGAAGCACACAGAAAGGATGTAAGTAATCAGCTACTTTATATCATATTTCGTGACCAAGCACAAAGTTTGGCTGCATTTAATGAAAAAAATGGTGGGGAGTGTTGCCCAGCCATTGCAGGATACCTGTGACAATGTACTTGCATCACTCCACAGTTAAACTACAGCAAATGTATGTCATTGCTGTGTGTGTCGTAACACCTGGGCACAATAGAATGAATTCATGGACTGTGCACCCATAAATCTTCATTTCCTAGTTTTGTGGGTTTGTCAGGCCTTTAAAGTTATTTAACACGCTTTTTGCGGTGATAGATAGGTACTGAGAGTGTTATAAATACTAACTTGTGTCTGAAAGTTAGGCTGTGAAGCTATCACCCAGGCTTATGGTGTCTGTGATTTTATATCCAGCTAACAAGTCACTTTCATGGGTCGGGACATCATCTGGAGTCTATGAATGTGTAAGAACCAACAGTTACTGTATATATGTTAGGTGCTGTTTGATTCATATATACAACATTTCTTTTAGAAAAAAGCATAGTAAGAGCATTCCTGGCTTTAGTTTTAAAAATAAAGACCATAGACCTTACTAGTGTCTGGCCTATCAGGAATTCATAATGAAAACGAACGTTCATTTTTTCTTTAAAAGTGTCTCAAGCTAAATGATACTGACGCTTTCAATTTTTAACATCATAATCAATAAAGGCTGCTTATGCACACTTTGCAAAACCATCAGTTTAGAAGTTTGAAAAAAAAATCTGCATATGGCTGCAGCTTGCTGACTGCAAAGCTCTAGCACTAAATCTTCTGAGTTAAAGTTTTACTGGTGTGTTATGAGTAAAAATGCCTTGTCAGCCATCTGCCAGTTTTTCTCCTAACATCCATATTTTCAACCCTTACTAAACATTGGGAGCATTTGGCCACAAGAGGCCAGCTCTACAATTAAACAGCCGAGTTCTGCAGCAGAAGCAAGGGCATGTCAAAATAGAACTGTCTGTTATTAATTTTAAAAGTCCATAAAGGAAAGCTATGACCCTGTCAGGGTGATGGACTGGCAGTTAAATGTATTATAAACTGTTAACTCTCAGAGACACAAAAGAAAAGGAAAAGAAAAACAATGCAGCAGTGTCAAAAGCTTCAATAAATGCTAATCATGGCAGATTAATCAGCCTCTAATTCCACTGATCCAAAAAGGTTAGAGAGTCAATTGTGTAAAATTAGCTCTTTCTCATGTGTCCCTTTGCATTTGGAGAATCTGTCTGTTCATTTGCATCTTTTGCCAATGTTTACGAAGAATTCAGTTCATTAGCTCTTAAACATAAAATCAGACACTGGAAGGGGGATTCATTGCCTTTTCCTGCTTAAAGTAGTACTTAAAGCAAATAGCATTGCTACAGTGTACATTTATAGATTCTATCAAGCAGCATTAATTACTGTATGTCTCATATCCGGAAACCTTCTCTTCATAGGAAAGTTTTCATGTGAAGTGTTCTATTTAGTGTTGTAAGGAGGGCTTTTTTGATGGGTTAAGATAAAATGTTTAATCATAAGATTGAAATGACACAAATGGCAAACTGGAGCTGCTAGACCTTAGTAGAGTACATGCTACAAAGAGCTCCCAGAAGTATGTGCACTATCTGCTTTGGGAAATACCTGCTTTAACTTGCATTTTAAAATCCTGCAACTTGCCAAAGAGAATGGCAGTTCAAATGAATGACTATGCAGACACAAGAAAGCCTGAGGAAGGATTGTTTAATGGCAAATAAAGTGGGAGATGAGAAGATGTATTAGCTGGTGCTGTTTGAAGTGTTTGTAACTGAACTCAGGACCAGACAGGACTCACCTGCTTTCCTTACAAAGCATTCAGGACAGGATTCATTCATCATCTGATTATGTTTGATTGCTGGACTGAGTTTTGAGGACTCGCACTGCTATGACTCACGTTACTTGGGGAGTGCCTCAAAGCTAAGAAATGCAAGAATGGAGACCCTCATTTCATAACATACCTTCAAGCTTTACTGACCATGGCTTTCTCTTTTAGATAAATGCATATGGTCAGCTGAGAGGAGCCTCAAGTCTATACAGAGGAACCTCAACATATATACACATGCTCTCCTAACGCTTAGTTTGCCTGCACCGCCTCTGCTGGGATGAAATTTGTGATTGATTTCTCACTCCCCTGGAGGAAAAAAAAAATGTTTCTTCCCCACACAAACAGACCACATGATTTAACAGAAATCTAGGAATTTCCCACCCATTTGTTCCCACACACTTCCTGGAAGCACACTCACATTGAGCTCTCTGCCAGAACCCTACCTGAAAGCCATTTTCCCGGACACAGATAGGAGAGTGAAGGAGATCTGTTCATCTCCCAGCTGCCCTCCTTTTTGAGCTGGCCACCCTGGGTAGGTCAGGGCTTCCTCCTCAGGGGAGCACCCAGGGAAGGTCTCCATGTCACCTGCACAAAGAAGAGAAGAAGGGCTATTCCTACCACCTTTCCATGGGGACTGCTTCCTGACTGTGAAATCCCACAGCAGCTGAGGATTGACACCAGTATCTCTTCAGTAAGTGCATAGCAATGTACCTATATACTACTATTAAAAAGTTTCAAAGCAAAACACTCCATCAGCAGATGCATTGGGGAAGAGGGTAAGAGAGCAAACAGGAGCTGGATGTTTGCCCCATTCCTTCACGAACTACTGAAGGGAGCTGAGTTGCACAGTATAAGGGTCTCTGCAGAGACTGGAGTTATGCGAGGTGCTGTGGGGTATCACTCTCCAATACTGTCACAGGGGCACATGCATATCAAGCATTTCTCTTGCCTTGAATGGCACTGCTTTGTCTAATCTCACAAAAAGCTTGGCTGAGTTTTCAGGGCTCAGCCCATTCTCTGGATTGTGGCAAGTCTTGGGACATTTATTCCGTAGAGAAATAGGGTAAAGTACCTGTACAACGAATCACATCACCATGGGCAGGAGGGGACTGCTTCCATCAAATGCCCTATTTTGTTTAAGGTTAATTTGGATATCTGTGTACCATGTTTCAGTGCACAATGTAAGTGTGCTTTTTGGTCAAAGGCTCTTTATTGGGGCTTCATATGTGTGCTCCCTGTTGGCTCCAAGTTGAAATCCCACATTTTCTCAAGAAATACTCTGGATTTGAGGTAAGTTTTATTTCTGGACACACTCAGTCCAAAAACTGAAATTAAAACTTAGTGAGAGAGACCTTTATGGGAAGAGAAAATAGAGTTAGATATGTTCCCTAAAAGAAGAAGAGCCCTGCATGGCTCTAGTTTTAAAAAACGACCCATGAGGCATCTAGCTTAAAATATGAAAATATAATATGAAGTTTAAAAGATAATTATGAGGCAGTAAAACACAAAAATTTTTTAAAGAGAATGTAAAGTAAGTATATATGGCACAGTGCAGTAGATGGACTGTCAGCAGTATTTCTTTGTGTGTGTATCTTTTGTATTCCAGTGAACTGTGCAACAGCAAGATTTGAATATTCTGAATCTGCCATCTCCCTCTTCTGTCAATCAGATCCTTCCAATTTTGAACATGCTAGGATGAACTATGTTGACTTCTTTGGCACAAGAAAGTGAATCCTGTGAAATTCATATATTCAATGGTTTCATGAAAATGAGAAGAGTCTGTCTATTTGCTATAACAGCTTTGGGCTAGTTTTGAATGGCTGCATTTCATCTCTGCATTTTCCCTCCCCACAACTGTTATGATGTGAAAAGTGCCCAAGGCCAGGGGCTTGTAGGCCCAAGTCCACTGAAATTAATTGTAACTGGGAAAAAAAAGGCCTTTCACCTAAGCCAGTCATATTATACTTTCCCACCTGACCACTTCTTTTTCATTGATTGATATAGTTTACTCTACCAAATCGTTTCTTTTTTTGCATGGGAAGCTAATTTAATGCTACCCAAAAATATATCAGACAGCTTCTGGCACCAATTCCTGTCTCAGAAGCGCTCTAAATGTTCAGGTATACATAAAGTTCTGCAGTGCACAATTGCTCTTGCTTCTGCAGAGTTTTTGCTTTAATAATAGAAACAGACAAGTTTAAATCCTTCTCTTTTGGATGGAATAGAGTGGATATTTTCCTACTGTAAGTGTGCCACCACCTTCTCCTCCTCCTGCACTGAAGTGTGACTGCGCAGGTTGCAGAGGGCAGAAGACTTCTGCAATTTTAGCCATTTTTCCTGGCATTCTGCCATCTGAAGTTGTCATGAGACCAGCCAAAGAAAAATGTAGTTACCATTGCACAATTATATGTTCACACTCTAAATCTAAGCTTCCCAGAAGTTTTCTGATGTCTGGATTAACAAGGGTGGTATTTGTCCTGTTAAGAACCAGAAAAGCTCAACTCCACTTTTCAAAATGACCAAAAGTTAGCTAAGATCAGTTAAAAAGGTCCCCCAATTAAATGCACTCTTGCAGATACTTCATCCTTCCCAACACTGTGAAGTAGATTATCCTGGTAACAGTAAGGCTGTGATTTGATGAACCTAGAGTTAAGAGAAACCTTTTGAACTAGTGTAGTTGAGGATTGCAATCAGATTTGAAATTTCCAGTTTTAGTTGCTGATTGGTTTTTCATCTGTCAAGATAATTTTTAAAGTATTAAGTCTTTATAAGAATTCAGACTGAAGTGGGGTCATGTTCAGCCTATATCCGAACAGAGTACCTCCAGAAAATACTTGGGTGCTGCCGGAAGTGGGGAGAGTGATTTGAGAGGTCTCATGTTTCTTTTATGGGCCCATATGACCAAGCACGGTATGAAGGGAGGAACTTTAATGCTAATGGAGTAAGCCTTCAGATAAGATGTAAACCAGAGGTCCTGGCCATTTTCTCTGTGCATCAGCCTTCTGGACACTTTCCAGCTCCTTTTCGCCTACCTACACTTTCAACTGCCTAAGACAGTGTTTATTTCCTGCCCAAAACTTTTCTGTAGCGTTCTTGTTCACTATTAAAAAAGCAGCTGCATGTTAGTGGTGGGTGAAAAGAGCTTCTACCTCTCAAAGCTGTTATTAGACTTAGTTAATTAGAATTTATAAACACTTTAAACCCAAGAACATCTTTTAAAAGGCAGAGATGCAGGGGAAAAGGATGAAGTGAATAACCTGAGTGACAGCCACTGGAAACATTTTGTTAACCAGACACGAGTTCTGGTCTCCTTTACTATGTGCCTTGAGCATTTGCTTACATGGTACAAAGTGGCTGCAAATCATTATTAAAATGGTAGCATCTGTGCCCAGTTTCCATTGGCCAGTGTGATGGATCAAGGTCAGGGTAACTAGCATCAGACCCCCTGTCATGGGCATGGCGGTCACTCTGGCCTTTCTAACAGGCAATAGTTCAGTCCAACGCAACTGCGACCATCTCCTCTTCCCTCTTCAGCACACATTCAAGCAGACTGATAAGCAGATTGATATCTGAAAGAGGCTCAGATCTAACTCTGTATGCAGATATTGTTCCTGGACCCTATCTCTAAACCAAACGTTGCCTGGAAATCTCAGACTGTATTTCAAATTTGGCAGTTAGGCCCACTCCAGTTTAAATTAGAGGCTTAATCTTAGATTTCCCATGTTTCTCTCTCCTTATCTAGTGCAAAATACTGCAAGAAGAGAATAAAAACTCCCAGAAACCCTTCTCTTTGCACAGATGAGGCACAGCAAATCATAAGCAGGTTCTCTGAATGCTCAAGTATATGATTGTATATTTCACTGTCAACTAAAACCACAGGTATAGGAACATATTACTGTGAAAATATTGCCTGTAATGAGAGGACTTGGTTTGTCACATTTGGTAAGACATAGTTTATCTTTTATCTGGTATTACTGAATAATATCACTTTGCCATTCACTGTAGTGTGTTTCCCTTAGAAATCCACACAAACTTTCCTTAATATTAAATCCTAGGTAAAGAAAGCTGTATTTTCTGGATGTCATGAGCTTCCAATAATATATGGAATCTCCGCTGGGTTCCACTGTTTTTTCTTTCCCCAAATCTGCAAAATTCTTAGAAAAATATCTCTACTTTATTATATCCCAATGAAGCTATGTTGACTTATGCAAGCAAAAGACCTAGTTCATCTGTTTTCTGTTGTTTCATTATCTTCCCACCTTTCTGAAAGAGCTGTTTCTTTGTCTGGGTTATTTGTCCCCTAGCCAGAAGATGCTGCCTTATAAAGAGGGTGGTGTTTTTACATCAAACTCAGTGCTAGATGATTTCTTTCTTTGTCTGCAACCATAACATCCTCTTGTTCACACAGAAATAAAAAACCACAAAGGGTATGGATTATGCGATGCATTTCCTGTAACATTTAATAATCACAGTAAAATACTGACATATATTGCTGTCTACTTACAAATCTCTGTTTTCTGTAGAAATTACAGCTTACCATTTAAGTCACCAGAATAACCTGCTTTATACATCTGAACAACATAATAAAACAACTCATCATGGCTAGATGAATATCCTCTAATGAACTTAATATACGAGGTCCAGATTCTGCTCTACGTTTCACTAACATTAGCCTCAAATAATACATCCTTATTTGCAAATGGCATAAAATGAGGCATGAATCATTTCCCTAAACCGACTAAATCTAGATGTTCACAAACACCCTCAAAGTGAGCCATACTTCCCAGATTTTGTCTCAGGAACCCTCTCTCCCCATTCACCATCAGCAGCATAACTTGCCTTTCCTAAACATTCACACCTTCATCCCCTCCCATCTACAGCCAGAAAACATCACTGCAGCGATTGCAGCAATTGTTTTCCTGGGAAAGGAGCATTTGGGAAGTATATAATGTATTTCTAACTGTCTTCCAGTGCAGCTTAGCAGCTGCAAGTCAGGTACAGAGCCAGAGCAAAGGGTTTATCCTGTGTTACTGCACTTCATGTCTTTTTCCACTGACTTTGAGTGGGAAAACAGCACTCCCATGAATGCCAAGTTATCCTCTTATAACCAGAATGCACAGGACAGTGTCCTGCACAGGAGGCTCCGACACTTGTCCTTGGTCTTGGCCCATGATTTATTTAATCAGGACTAATTTCATGTTCCATGCTTTAAGAACCACGGACAACTAGAAGCTGACAAACACTTGACAAGCCAGTTTTGGGTAGGTACTGGTTAAGTATCTGTTCCTGTCAGCTGGGGAGGATGTTTGAATTACCTGATTGGAAAATAAAGGCATTAAAAAAAAAATGGTACTTTTCCTTTCCTCTGTTTCTTTTAGAAGCAAAACAAAACAAGGAAACCTGAACATTTGACAATCTACAGATTTCTTTTTATAAAACAAATAATAAAAATGAAGCTTTTTAGCTTTGTGAAGATGATTACCAAGAAACCCCAACAATGCTGAGCAGTTATGTATTTGTTGGAAACCTGCATTCCTATTATGAAGCTCTTCCCACAGAAGCCTTTAAATTAAAATTATTTTTGAAGTCTAGCCTAGAACATCAAAAACAAATCAGAGTTCAAGTGCACAGTATGATTCCCATTGGAAAAGGGATTCATTTACAGATGCTGGGTGATTTTTGTGACAGTAGGAAAGGCATTTCTTTTCATAAAAGCAGGGAGGTCCAATTCTAAAGCATGGCCTATTTGTATCTGGCTGTGGGTTACTCATTGAAAAATTATTGATCTTCACTGAGATTAAGTCAAACATTATTTTTGTTTTCACAACTTCATGTATTTTCAGCAGTCTAAGCTCTGCTCTGAATTGTGCTGTGTTGTGTCCTGTTGGTACACCAAATGGGATTGAGTGGGTCAGGTTATCCCACATGTGCAGTGTCCTGTGCACTACGGCAGTGTGGCTATAGTGTGAAAGGTTGTACAGCATCCCATGTGACCAAGCATGATTAAAGGCTTCCTCTCAATTTCAGCATGGGAGCCTAAACAATGAACTTAAACCAGTGCAAGAGAAACAGCAAAACTGTTTAAGGCTACACTTCAGTTTCCTTTTCACATATTGCAATTAACAAATAATGGCAAGCTGCCCACTTGGAAAGGTAGCACATTAATATATTTTGTATAGCTGAGAGCTTTGTTGTTGTTGATATTGTTGTTGTTGTTATTATTATTATTATTACATTTTCTCTTCAGCTTTTTATTAGCTCAGTGATAATTTCCAAAAATTAGTTTGATTCCTTTAATAGCTCTTTCAAAAAAAAAAAAAATCTAACTAATATTTAGTAATTCCCCAGTTTCCCTCAAATACACACTGAAACTATAAAGTGTTTCTAAATGTCCTGAGAATTCTCTAAATAGATTTTGTAAAATTCCCGTAACCTTTCACTAACCACCAAGCCCTTATTATCTAAAGAGGCTTCCAGGGAGGTGTTTGTAGGTAATTACGCAAGAATTAATCATAGGATTAACATAAAAGGCAAAATATAATAAATAATCAAGTTCTTACATACGCAAATCATTGTGAGGTATGTTACCAATTTTCATAGAGGGGCCACTGTCAGAAATGCAATTTCATCTATCCAATTAGCAGGTTTTGCTGCATTATAAATCTGTCACTGCTTTCTTTGCACCAAACAGCTGCTTATGCAAGTAGCTGTGTGAAACTCTATTAAAAACCACAGGTCTGTATAAAGGGTGTTTAGAAAAAATAAATTCCCAATAAAGCTGCATTAGATCTACTTGGTCTGGAAGGCTGTGGTCAAGAAGCAGTTAAAATTATTAGGAAGGGAATTCCATCATGCTATTAATGTCCTGTAATTCAGCTGTGACTGTGTTCTGTTCACTTGGTTTTCCTCTTCAAGTGCTGTTCTGTTTTTAAAGCTGCTTTGAAGGAATGCTCTCCAGTGGACTGCCGCCTGTCACTGCTCCCTGTCATGTGTCCGATAATTAAAATCTGACTGATTTACTGACTGGCATCAACCATCACAGCTCAAGAGTTAGAAGATGTTCATCCTTCCCAAGGCTAAATTTACTTGGTGAAAAGGGGCCGCTTGCTTCCAGCCTGAGCTGTCATTCAGCTGCTGTGGAAACCATAAAGATAGCTAACAGAGCCCCAGCCAGCAGTCTTTAGTTTATTTTATTCTAATATTTATTGCCACCCAGAAAATGAACATAATACAGACAAGTTAGTGAGAGCACTGCACTAGTGATTTGTGAGGCTGGTGTGGAGTGAGAGCAAAACAGTCCTGCAGTATTAAAATAAAATAGAACAGCGGTGTTTCCCAAAAGTATGGCAGGGCTGTAGCTGTGTTTATTTTAACCCTAATGGGGTGCAATTTATTATTACATTTTAAGTAGATGCACTCTTGGAGAAGGGTAGTTGGGATTTTTTTTTTTCCTTTTTTTCTAAGTGCACACTGCTCAGGAAGTACAAAAAAAAAAAGAAAGGAAAGGAATATCATGTCATCCTGTGTGAATGATCTAGCAGTATTAATGGAGCCTCCAGGATATATTGAAAGCAGCAACTTCAATAGCTCAGGGTCATGATATCAGTACTTGTGATGGAACAAGCTATTTACAAAAGATTTAAACTGTGGGGAAGACGCCTCCTCCAGGCTCTCTGGCTTATTCTCCTTAGCCTTTAGGGTCACATCCTGCTCATCTGGCTCCTTATAGTTTCTCTGTTATCTCAGGTTGGATGCGACAGTTGCCAGCAATCTTTAGCTCTGACCCTCCACAGTGCAGTGTCACCCCAACCCAGAGCACAGCAGAGCAGCACTGTTCCCCAGTTTCCAACCTAGATTTTTTTTTAGTGCACTGCTCTCATTTTTTCTGTTTCCTCAGCTACAGTATTTGTCATTTTCTCCACATAAATAAAGCAAACCTTAAATATATACTGTCTGGTAAGAAACTCAAATACCTTTCCAGCATGAACAAGATTAATCACACATAATATTTACAGTACTAAACAAAACAATTATAACATCATATATACTCAGTTGAACAAACACACTGACAGTTCTTTTTGAAAACACAGAGTAAAAATCAAATAAAAATCCATATCAGAGTAAAGGAACTTATCTTCAATTTGTATTCCTCTTAAGTAATTTTTGAGACCAAAATTCAGATGCAGACACCTTCTCCAGAAGTCATCAAGGCCTGATTTACCACTGTCTTTCTGCTGTAGTGATACAGCTAGAGGGACAAGCAGTACACCAGAAGCAAAGGCAAGTAAAATTACAGAGAGGCGTCAAAAGAAAGCCAGGTTTGCTCACTTACCTCTACAGCCCTTGGGGTTTTTGCTCCTACAATTATCACAAACACATGAAGAGACAAAGTCTTGAGTGTGCACTGACACAGCCCCTTGTTTTTGAAAATGTGGGCCATGACCTGGGTTTTAGAGGGTCCACAGCATGCCTAGGATAAAGAGGAGATATGTCTTGTCTACCAAAGAGTTAACAAGCTGAGGGCTCAGCCCTGCAAATAATTTCTTACTTAAGCCTTAGTCATGCAAAAAGTCCTATTGACCTTAATGGCTCTACTCATATACTTAAGATTCATGCCAATAAGTGTCGGCAGGGTCAGGTTCTTGAAACCAGGCACCAAAACATGTCCATAAGCTCCCCTCAGAGAGCCTGTATAAAACAATACTCTTAATTGTACAGTATCCCATTCATACATCCTACATAAACTAAACTACTATGGAAGAAGATAATAATGTAATGTTTTCTATAAGAACATGCAGAATGATTTCTGTGCATGCTCAAAGACACTCCTTTGCTGGGGGTGCAGCTGGGGAAGGAGAATGAGTAAATAAATGTCCAGGACCCACCTATGCAGAAGAGCCATGGTACAAACACAAATTTTTACCAACCACCCAAGTGCTGACACATCCCTGGCCACCATACAGGTTTTTTTCTGATCAACCATAGATCTGATGTGCTGTAACAGACTGTAAAGGGAATTCAAAATTACCCATAACCAACAACTTCATCATTCACTCTCAGAAGTATTTCATCTTGCCTTGTCTCCTTGCTTTCAGGAATTTCTCTCAACCTGATATTTCTTAATAGGAACTTATTTTTTACAGGTCATCAATTTGATTTCTCAGTGTCTTAGTGCTTGGTATTCTCATTTGGAACAGCAATCAGTTGTGCCCATCGATCTTTACCATCTTATATTCAATTTTCATGCAGCTGTTTACTGCATGGAGCAAAAAATTTTCTGGCAAATGGAAGTTTAACAGCAAATCTCAGGCACCTTTTTAAAAAAACAATGGTTTATAAAAGGAAAAGATGTAAAAAAAACAACACTCAATGAGCCACAAAAATAACAAAACTATAGGAACATCTGAGAACAGCAAAACTGTCTGCCATCTTGGAGCACCCACAGGACCAAATTTTTTCCCAGTTAGTCCAGAGATCACTGTAGACACTGAACATAAGCTGTGGTTAAATCCGTCTTTTTTTTAGCAAGTATAACTATAAGTGATGGTATTTGGACGTAAACTTCTGCAGCTTTTCCAGCTACACTAGTGGTCCTTATGACCTGCTGTGGTAGTGAATTTCAGAGGCTGGGGACATGCTGGGTGAAGAAAGATATCCTCTCATTTGTTCTAAATGTACCTGCCATTAATTTTAGTGAACGACAGGTTGTTGCTATATTAGGACTTAACATGAAAAGGAAGAACTGATCGGTTTTCACTACATACAGCTTTAAATACCTCAGTCAAGTTTCTTTGCATTTTTCTTCTTTCCAAATGCCCTTTTTCCTGAAATCAGTAATACAGGAGGATGAAAATTGGTTTCTAGTATGATTAATGCTGAGCAAAACTTGCAGCTCAATACTAGACAAAGATCACCTGGTTTTGATATAATGCCTCTTTCCCTTTTTCTCTCGCTCCCTCTCTCCCCCTCTTTCTCTGGGGATGCACAAAGCATTTCAACCAGTCCTACTCCAGCTCCAGATCCCTCACCCTGTGCTCCTGAAACACCACCTCTGCACTGAAGTGATTCCAGGAGTTGCTGCTCTCTACCTTTTCACCTCTAAGTATCCTCTGAAAAGGAAAGGCTTTTTCACTCTCTCTTCCAAAATGTTTGCCAGGTTGGATGACCCCATTCATATCTTCAATGTCATTTTGATCGCAAAGGGATGACAGAGTTTTTCAGCAAACATGAAATGTGATGCTCTTCCAGTCAATAGGGTCTTCAAGGGAGCTTTTTGCAAGTTCACCTGAGCTTATTAGAAACCAGGACAAGAAAAATGGTTTCACCCCTGCTTTAGTCTAAGGTCCAACTACACTTTAATATAAACAAAGTTGGGAAATTACTTGGACTTTATGGGAGGAGAGCAAGAAAACGTCATCCTGGCAAAGTATGGTCTCTTCATAGGGCATTCTCAGGCCCCAGCCTCTGGCAGCACCTAGCACATGACCAGGGCTTGTCTTGTCCTGCCTTCTCCCTGCCCAGTCCTGTGGGGCGGCAGACCCCTGCCCCTGCAGAGCCACCTCTGGCATCAGAGACTGGAGACACACAGGGCCTAGTTACAGACACCAGGATGCACTGATGATCCAGAGCTTGTGAATACAGGAGCAAGCAAATTCCCTCACTTCATCCAAAAGCCAAAAATTTGAGGTTTTGCAAAATCATTTTGAAAATTCTAAGATTTTTCACAAGCTTTCAAATCTGACTGAGCAAGCTTTGGAAGATGGGAAGTGTGGCAAAGCAATTTCCTTCACTCACTAAAACCACAGGAATGCAAAGAGGAAAATATTGCCCTCTTACCATTTCACTGATATCCCACAGTACATTATTCTTCTGGCTGCTGCCATCAGGCCTGGCTCTACACGTCCATGGTCATGCCACCACATGCCTGAGATGGCCTTCATCTTGGATGTACTGAGGGGTAGAAGGTTTCATACTAACTGTGTCTTAATCTTTCTCCTTTACTGCTATATAAAATAAATTAATATAATTAGAAACTGTGACAAGGTAATAATAAATAAAAGTCAATAGCAGAAGGAAAGATTTTTAAAGTTATTTAAATGCTTGATTTGAGCAAAGCACCAAAACAGTTTTAAAATGTGACCCATAATGTGTTTCACCCCAAAGGATATAAGCAGGATATTGAAGATTATTCATATATAGGAAATATTCAATTCATCATCCAAATGCACCCACTTCTGCAGTGAAATATAGCAGATACTTAACAGCACCCGGCAATTCGATACGCATTGAAGGTGGGGTGTGGAGAAAAAATAGAACAGTATCCAGATGAAATTGCAGATGTCAGGAATGGAATTCACCAACTGGGAGGAGATGAGCAAAAAGGGAGATTACTATTTTTATGTAAAATAAATCAGTCTGCTAATCGGGCTGGGATTTTGCTGCTGGGAGTTAAGGAGGGCAAGAGGAGAACCGTAATTTTTAGAGCTGCCACTTTAAGCTACAGCCCCTCTTGCTTCAACACTGCTTTGATGCAGCGTCAGAGAGGGAGCATCTCGAAGTGCTGTAATGTCAAGGCTCAAACAGGCATATTTTAAAGTAACAGGAAGTAAATTAAGCCAATTAAACCATCTTAATGCTTTGACTTTTTTAGAGTGCTTGCTTACCAAGCACATTTTTCCCAGCTTTCACAGCAATGATGATTACCTACATTTTAGGAGGTAACTATTTCCCAGCTTTATAGGCTCACACCTAAAACTTTGGGTTATCCCTTTGCTTTCAAGCACAGAGTTTGCACATATAACATGGAGTTCAACAGTCTTCACACCCTGTTGGGACCCCTTGTGTCTGGAGAGAGCCAGAGCAATGCAGAAAAGGTATTAATCCCTGCCAGTTTTCCCTGATGAGATTTGTGCCCCAGCAGGGAGAACCCCACCCCAAGACCCTACAGCTGCCAGGGTGCCAGTGCTGCCTAGGCCAGGACACGGTACCCAGTGCCCCTGTGCCCTGCGGCAGCTTGGTGACTGCTGGGTGCTCTGCGGGGGCTGCTCTGAAGCCATCAGGACTTTCCTGCTTGCCCAGCAGCCTCGCAGCACAGGGTATGAAAGCCCTTTTCCCCTCAGCATGGGGCCATCACAGCCTGTCTGTCTGCAAACTTCCCCTCCCTCCAGCTTTGGACCCACTGTCCACTTTCCAACCAGGAGACCAAAATGACCCCCATGTTCTGACATTCCTACATATTGTTTTAAAAATAAAAGTCCACTTCTTGTGGAGATACTGGTCTGAAGCAAAGACTTATCAGGTACCAGCTATATTGGGAAGGAATCCCAGAATGTGGTGGAAGCAGAACTGAAAGATTTGAACTTTCAGCTTTCACAGATGACAGACTTGCTTGTCCCCTGACGCCATCCCAGCTAGGGTATACCCAGGTAAATCTAAAGACCTTCAAGGCTTTTCACATTACTAAAAAAGTGAGTCTTATACCTCAGGTTTGGTAAAGAGTGTTGCTGCTTTTAACCTTCCTTTTTTTCATTCTTCTCTCACCTTCTCTCAGCACTCGCTTAGCTCTCGCATGGTGAATCCTTTAGTGCTGGCTGGAAGCTGAGCATCACATGCATCAAGATCTTTACTAAAACCCAGTGTAGGTCACCACACAGCTCATTAAATAAAGAGACATACTCTGCATGCCAATTAAAAGATTACATGATGGAACAAAGCAGAGGGAGAACTAAAATTTAAGATCCCCTTGTATTTCCCAGCAAGTCATCTGTCAACTGGAGGAGCTAGTCCACCAACTGAAGCTTGTGAAGCACCTGACATAGCCATAACCATGAATATCTCAAATCGTTATGTCAGCTGAGGTTACTGTGAAGTTGAAATTGTACTGGCAGTGGAATTCTCTATTGTTATGATTCCTATACAGATAGAAAGAGGAGGAGGGAAAGAGAAAAAGAGGTATAAAAGTTTACCAGCGCAAGTTTAGGTATGTTCTGTTTTTTGTGAATAGCAAATAGTATTACATACGTATCATAATTGCCAATAAAATGTACATACCAGGACTTCATGGGGCTATTCATACATATAGTATGTTTTATATTGGCAATTTTCTTAAAGAAAGGATTTTAAAATGTTATAGTGGAAAATTTGGAGAAAAAATTATTCAGATGATAGAATTTAGGCGCACTGCTGAAATCACTGTTTCAGCTGGGCTTTACTTTTGGACTTTCAAGCCCTTTGGATGCCAAAAAACTCTGTGTGTCTGTGTGTGTACAGGCAGAACTGCATGTGCCTTGGCAGCAATGCAGAGCTCAGCATCTATCCCATGTATGAACCTGGTCACGTTGTAGACAGCATTCCACTGCTTCTGCAAAGTTTCTCTCAGAACATAACCCGCGCATTACCAAAGCACTGGGCCTGACATGAGAAGCAACAGGGGTGCTCTGTTTTAAAACACAGCCACACTTATGGGAACAAAGCCCAATCCTTGTTTTTCCCTGACATTTCCATAGACAACCTTATCTAACATTGTAGATGTTTCATAGCAGAAGTACACTGAAAATGTTTCAATACACAGAAAATTATACAAATAGAGTTTTTCACATGAGAATGAAGAGCTGCTCCTCTTTCCTCATCGCATATGTGGGCTACAGTGCCATATTCAGGCTGGCTTTCCAGCTCCTGTTGAGTGAAATCACTTTCCTATAGTGGACTAGCTTCCACAGGCTGATAGCGGCCTTTAAACCCATTTTCCTGAAACCCTAGGTTACTGCAGAGATGAGCGCTAATATTCATAGAATGGCTGCACCCACTCTACAAGCCAGACGGGCAAAAGCCAGTGCCTCTCTAAAATTTATAAAGCTGAATTAGCCCATTGCTATGCCCACACTTGCAGCTGAGACTCACAGTGTGTTAGCTTGGACACTAAATGCACTGTAACAAATGCTGCTGTAATTCTGGCTTACAGTTGAACACAACTGTTTGTGTCTGTCCATGGAGATTATTCCTAACTCCTTGCAGCTCTGAGCTGGGAGGTGACATGCATGAGGTGCCGGGTCCACAGTGAGAGACCCCTTATGCACCAGCTTTGCGATGGTCAGCATTACAGCATCTACATCCCTTTCAGATATAGCTCTTAGCAACTGTAATAGAGCTTGCTCTTTATATAAATATAGCTCTTCAAATGTGATTCCAGCTACACAGTCCTTGAATGGGACTGACAATTATTAAAAAAAAAAAAAAAATCTTAAATCAGTCATCACATTCATAAGACTAAAAATTTTGAAGGTCTTACACAAAGATTATCTTTCAGGACTACAGGCACCAACAGGGACAGGAAGGACACACTATGGGTCAGAGAGATGGGAGGGCATTTTTTTTTTTAAGGAAGAATTAAAAAATGGGGAAGTTTGTGAAAGCTCAGACCTGCTGCTTCAGGTCTGACTGTCAACCAGACCTCATAACAATGACATTTGGATGAGAAACAGGATGTTTTTAAACAAGCAGGAAAGGCTGCTTCACTTGGATAGTACCAAAAGACCAGACTGACTTCTGAGATGCAGAGAGGTGAGCCTGGGAAGCAGCCCAGCTTCTCAGTCCCACCAAAGCTCAGCATACCTGTGCTTCTTGCAGGGCAAGGACCAAACTGTGCCTCTTATGTCTCCTCCTCAGCCAGCAATGGAGCTGCCTGTGGCCCTTCATCGTTGCATCCACACTAGCTCATGTGATCCACTGGAGAACTGGGAAGGCAGAGGGGATCGGTTGACTCTTAGCCCCTCTAGCGTGCCTGCACAGGATCAGGAGTTAACAGATGTAGGTCCCCACCAGTCATTTGTTACCTGCAGTGCTCCATGACTTCCCCATGCCCTGTTGGAGCAAGCAGAAAAGTCCATTACCAAGCCCACGCTGAAGATTTCTATACAAGTAAGTTGACCTCCCTCAAATCTTACTACCTTACCTCCTCTACCACCTCTTAACATCATCATCTGCCTAAATATGAGTTGGCCAGTTGATTTGAAACAGTGAGGTTTGGAGCTAATTAGAAGTCTGAAGTGTTGTGTCTGTACCAGAATCGGATCAGTAGCCAGAGAGCTGATCACAGTTACGCACAAACTGTGATTTATCCCATAGTGCCAGAGTTACTCTGTGGCTGTCACATGTCATTGTGTGAGGTGACATGTCACATCATTGTCATGGTGACATGTCACCACACTACTGTGCAGCTATCATGGACATACAGTTAAAAGCCCTCACTACAACTGTTTCCACTTAGGTATTTAGCTTCTTAAGGATTACTGACTGTGATGTAGATATTCCTATCAATCATAATGTCAGCTCTACAGAAATTAAGCTACTTTTAGATGAGAATTTTGAAACAAATGTAATAACACAGAATAGTGCCTATTTCTCAAAAAGTGGGTTACATCCATCAGAGCAATGACACAAAAGACTAGGTGGAGACAAGGGAGGGTTCCTTCTATTATTTTCCAGAGATCTCACAAGAAAAAAGACAAATCTAGCTGTGAATAAAAACAATCCTGAAAACATAAAATTAGTACTACAACTGCAGAAATGTCTTTCTGAGTTTGCAGAGAGCCTCAAAAAGAAGGTATAGAGACATTCATCTACTTCAGCATGCATGGACCAAGACACCAAAAACTTTTATGGCTAACATACTGTAAGCACACAATATGGCTCGTTCACAACCTCTAGTAGTTACTACAAGGTAGCTGGTAAGCTCAAACCCTCAGCTGTTACAGGCACACTGTCAATCTTGCCCAAGTGCTTCATGGAAAACCTGCCTGAGATTTGTCTCCACAAAGATTTAAAGCCAGATAGTTTTGTAGCTATGCATTATCTTGCAGTAAAAATCCATCTTTTTTGCAAGTGAAGACAAAGCAAAAGAAGAGGACATTTTTCCTAATGGAGAAAGTGTGAATACCTACTTGGGATGAAATTGAAGCAAGGTGGGAGAACATGTGTATGTATATGCATAAGTGTGCCTGTATATGTATGCATATATTTCCTTATTTGACAACATAAAGAACTATAATTATCTGTTAGTTTTCCTGCTCCTGAGTGGGGACTTGGCTAAGGAAGCACAGAGTAACCAGGAGGCAAAGAAGAGGTACCTTGTTCTGGAACTGAGAACACTCATGCGGAATTCTCTGTCTCAGAGGAGGAGAAAGAAGAATTGCTATTTTCATTCAAAATAAATCAGTTTGCTAATCAAAGTGGGATTTTGCTTCTGTGAATTGGGAAAGAAAAGGAAAAAAAAATATTGAGAGCTGTCATTTTAATGAACAGCCTTTGGTGTGATTGTACAAGGTAAAAGCATAAAATTTAGCCCAGATGCTTAGTTGGAATAAGAAACTTCGTCTTAATGTCATGTTTTTCACATTTCCATTCTGAAATCTTAACATAATTTATTTAAAAAGGTTGTATAAATGTTTACAGTTTTTTAATAGAATTGTAAACAACCTAAAGAAGCTAAATTCACCTTAGGATCTCTCAACATTACTCCCAAAACTCAGCTCATCCTTTGCAAACTGTGCCTGTCAAGACTCTATATGACTCTGTACTACACTGCAGTGTTTTACCTCCACACACAGATTAAGTCTGAAATTTCTTGTACACAAAAATGAGCATTTTGGCATAAACAATGTGATCAAGACAGTTTCCATCCTCATCACTGAATCTTGATGGTTTTCTTGAACTTAGATATAACAGTTCCCCACACACAGGATATTGTGTGTGATACCAGCAGTTTTAACTTGAAAGCTCACTCCCACCAAATGTCTGCATTTTTGTGTGAGCCAAGAAAGACCTAAACTCAACCATAACACATTTCCAAGAAAAAGTCTTTGCTATTATTCTCTCAGGCACAATTTGTTTCCTAACCAATGATGCTATTTAATCAAAACTCACACTAGTCTTCCTAAAAGCATTTAAAAAACAAAACAAGAAAGAAGCATTTCTGTTCCATAGCTTAGTTCTTAATCATCTAATCAAACTTGATAAATTTTCCACTCTCTCTCTCTCCCCTAAAATGAATTCTTGGCAGCCTTCAGTGAAATAAAAAAAAAAAAAAAGTTCATGTAGAAGTTCAAAGCAGCAATTTATGTTTCTGATAATTTTAAATTAATTCCTAATCTATGAAGCATAAAGAAACTATGCTTGAGATGCAGCCCACATCCAACCATATGGCTTAAGGAGACAGTCTCTGTGATGTGTGGCTGCAGATCTTTCTGTCCCTGGCGTACACACCTGAAGTTCATGCCCCCTAATGTAATTGGACAGTTTTGTTTGTGAAAATGGCCTGTTCTGCCAAATGCTGAAGTCCTTGCTTTGACAGATATATCACTTTTCCAATGTGAGTGTATTTTGAAGAGAGCTGACACATGATCAAGTTCTCTTTAATATCCTTCAACAAACCTGACAGTTGTCCAGCAGGGTCTTGTGCGGCATCCAACTGTCAGCTTCTGCAGAGGCATTATGGGAAAACTGACTGAGGAAAACAGCAGTAAAGAGGAAAAAAGTGATTTATGCTTCTCTGTGTACTCAGCTTAGTATCAAAAACAAGTACCTCAGCTTATATGTATTTTAGCAGGCCTACATGGACTAAGTCTCCTTAGGTTCTAGTAGTACAGGAGAACAACCTATTTATATTTTAATTTTTTATTTTAGGGATTTACTGCATGTCTCATTATAAAGCACCCTAGATCTCACATGCACAGGTATGAGTATTTATTTGAAAACAAAATGTTAAGAGTAATGAAGACTAAATGTTCTCATTAGGATCCCTTCCAAATCTGAGCTGCCTTATAAATACCAATAACTTCACGGGTTTTTAACTCTTAGAGGTGCCTCAGTTTCATGCAGTTTTTAGAAGGGTCTTTCACTTACAAGATGAGAGTTCTCATGTACACAGAAAAAATTATTTGTTCAAGTATTTTGCTGTTTGTTTGTGCCACCAGTGAGAAAGTCTGTGTTTCGGTAGAGATCTGACAATGTAAGCTTAGAATATCCTCTCCAAATAGTTATTTAGGCCAGATGTTGTCATTTTGTCAACTTAAAATTTCGTTTTCCTGCAGCAAGGTAGAGTCTGATTGCAGTCACTGTATGTTACTTACTGAAATGCAGCTTGCAACAAGAAAGAATTGAACTGGACCAAGATAATAGCATAAACCTTATTCTCCCCACCATGAAAATGATGTTTGTACCCTCAGACTGCAGCTGTTTTCTTTGCCTGAAAACTCCCTCAGCCTGTCTTCTGTCATGCGTTGATGAAAGACTGAAATATCTCTTAATGCTCCATTCCCTGCAGTAAATCTCTTTGGTCTGCAGCCTTGTGCCAAAATGGTCCACCCTCACTGCAGTGGGGCTCTCCGTAAGCCCATGTACACATCTCGGGTTTAGGTACACGAGATTGCAGCCAGCTCTGCGCCTGCAGGGGTTCAAGCTCCATGTGGAGAGTCCAGAGCAGGCAACCACAGCCTGAAGGGGCTTGAAACTGGAGCAAGCACCTCTGCAGTAAATTGAGCTCACACTAATGCTCACCCTTACACTGATGAAAGTCATGCATGTGAACAATGCTGGAGATGTGCAAGTCCTGAGGTTCTACATAAAAATGACAGAAAGATCCTATCAGACAGAAAGGCAAGTGTTATGGAAACAGTCGTAGAAGAGTTGGTCTGAACTGGAGTACTGGAGAATGACCATGTTATCTCTGTTATTCCAGTGCCCCTTTAAATATAGTGCTGAGGTGACTGCCTACTTAGCCTACGGTGAAGGCCACACTTGTCTGCGGTGAAGTCCCATAATCTTAGTTTATTGCATCGCATGTATTGTATTTGCTCAAGCTGTTGCCTGAGGGGGTGCTTGTGGGAAATGTATAGCTTTCTTCTCCCCCCCTTCTCTCGCAGACTATTTAGGCTGACATTTATCAATAAATTGCACATATTGTTATACATTTTTCTGTCGGAGCAGCGCTACAAGATTATGTGATGAGCACATTTTATCAATCTAGCAACACTTCTCTTTTTTTTTTCTCCATACAAAGATTTTTGCTGCAGAAGTGACTGGAATGTCACAGCTCCAGTATGACCTGATTGCTAAGTCAAACCAGAGACCCAGATAGTTTTCACTGCAGCCCTCTTTTCAGGAAACATTTCTGGGGAAGGCTGTTTCTGGCTACTCTCCCTCCCCCAGGTCTGTGGATGGCAGGACTGTGGTAGAAATGCAACATGGCCCTCTGCTCCCCACAAAGCCCATAAATCTCCCACAATCAGGCGATTCCTACATTCTGCAGTTCTGTATGTTATGTTTTTTCCCCCATGGGCTAAGCTGCTAAAAGAGACTGCCCTGACCTCCTGTTAACTTTTTTTGTTTGTTTTATTTTTTCCAAGGTAGCAGCATAATGACCCTACAATCAAGATCATGTCAGTTAATCCTCCTTTTCAGATCAGCACAACTCTTCCTCATGCATTACATTTAAATTTTCTTTTAAAAATGCCTTTGCTTGAAAGACAAATCATTTGTCTTCAAATTTCATCTGTCAAAACCTAGACAGGTTATTTCCATAGCATATTTTTAATCTTGCTCTGAAGTTTGCTTCTTCTGTTTTACTCTCCTCATTAGTTGCACCCACATATCTGGATTATTTCAAAATGTCACTATTTCGGACAACATGAAGGAAGCTGCTAGTCACTTCAGCAGAAGAATCAGAGTTAAAACTATTTAAAAGAACAGGAGCAGGAATTTATCCTCATGCCTGCTGCAAAATACGCGGGACAGCCTACTGTGTCCTGTGCACAACCAGCCTTCTTTCAGGTCCCTAGATTAGAATAAAGATGGGAAAATTTAGGGAAAACTTATTGTGACCATTTAGTTCATTTGAAATAGAACTTGGGAAAGCTGCTGAACACCATCTAGTCTAGTACTTGTGCGCACAGAGTTTACTACAAGACTTGTTTAATCATAAGAAGCAGTTGGCATCATGAGCAAGTGCCACTCATTTTGGAAGACAGAATGAGTTTAGAAGAGTTTAGGTCCCCAAACAGTGCAGAAAAGCAATACCAAAATGATTGAACTCACCCATCTGGAGGGACCTTACAGCTGAAGGTCCACCCACCCACCGTGGCAGCCTTATTTAAGCCTTCATTGGAGGTCACGTTTACGTAGGCCAATGCAATGCTCTGTACACCTCAAAATGAGCCCTGGTGGCTACTTGGTGTGAACTGAGATGCAAAGTGATTCAGACACAAGTCCCAGCGCAGCACAGTGGGCAGCCTGTGCCACAGCCCCAGAGATGGGCATTGATGAGAGTATCCCTCCAACACTGCAGAGGGTCGCGGTGCCTGGCAGCCTGTTCCTGGTCCAGCCTCACACACAGGCAGGCAAGCAGGGATGCCACCCATGCCCTGTTCTCTGTAGCTAAATCTCAGAAAAAAATATAGCTTTGGGTTGGTTGGTCTTTGATTTGCTCCACTAGTGAACAGGGGTATCCTGGTGAACATAGCAAGAATTAATGCAAAGGCCCTCACAGAGACATGTGGCACTAAGTTCCTTCAAGGACGGTCACATAGGCAGTAGAAATTACGGGTCACACCACATTTTTGGGTGGCAGGAATTATGATTATTGTGCAGACAGCCTGGCTTTTACTTCTCCAAAGCTGGTGTGGAATTTTTGCTGGAACAGTCTAACTACCGTAGTGCTGTTGCCTCTAGTTTTAACCCAGAACTACACAGTCACTGCAGTTATGAAGAATTATCCAATAAACTGTTTTAACTGTAAGCCTTAATGAAGAAGTTCAACAGTTTCAACTATACTACTTTCTTTGGTCCACACTGACTAGCAGACACTAGCCTGAAATAAATGAAAGAAGAAAAATACTGAAACAATGAAAGAACTCATTGGTTTTGTAAATTTACTGCTACAATTGTTTCATTATTAAAAATGTTTTGGTAAGAACATCTTGTTGAATCAAGATTGATTGCAACAAAAAGTAAATCCAAGAAATAATCTAAAAAGATGTCAAATATTTTTACAGAAGAATTAAACTAAATAAGAAGAGTATTTTATGAAACATGCTGACTCTTTGTTCATCTTTTGATGGTTAGAAGCACACATCAATGAAAAATTTGTCAGAAACAACCATCTCAGTTAGTAGTCTTTGGTGAGTTATGTGCTAACTGAAGTCTCTGCATTTGTGAAGTGCTTATGATCACTTCAGAATTAACAGCTTCCCATGAATGTCAGATTTATGGACAATCTGTTAAATATTTGAATCAGATCTGCTTACCTGAACTAATCCATCTGAAAAAAATACATGTTCTCAAACGCCATGGGTTATGTCATGTCATTTTGCCAGTGCGAAAGAAAACATGCTGTTATCAAAGACAAATTTGCTAACAATCTGGAGGATGTGTAATATACAGAAGTATTTGGATTATTGACTTTCCACTGCAGCTTGTTTTTCACATTCTTAATTATTGGCTGATATATCCTCGTGCTGCATGGAAGAATAAAATCAACTCAAAGTAACAGTTCTGAGTTTAGTGTTAAAAATCAAATCGCAGAATTTCCCAAATATCCAGAGACTGAAATAGCATAACATATATGCAATGCATTGAGTGTAATCTGCTCTGTACCACAAAGAGCGGAAAGCTGTTGCATGTATTTAGCAGATGTACTCTGCTCTTCTTCTAGTGCAACATTTCAGAAGCATTTCACTGCAAGCATTAATGAATTGAGTCCAACAGTGAGGGACTAAATGGAACAGGACAGGAAGAGGAAAAGATTGGGAAGGAGGAAAAGGTACAAAGAAGTTATAAAGGGGTACAGCAGAGAAGAGACCTGACTGGATAAGAACTGACAAAGAGAAAACCACATGTGAAAGAATTGAAGCACATTGCAAATAACGTCTCCAAAGTGGTTATGTGTACTGGAAACTCTCTGGACTGAGTCTTCCTTTTTGTCAATGCTTACTTTTTCAGCCTAACTCTTCTCTTCTCAGTACCTCTCAGCTAATTCTATTATGTTTCTATCTACCCCTAAAACATAGGGCATCACTTTCGTCCTGCCAAGATCTCCCCTCGCTCCCCATTTCTTTCCAAAACTCATGCAACAGCTGCCTGCACTACTTCCTTGATTCTTAAACATTTTTTTTCTGTAACAGTTTATGCCACTGTTGATTCACAAAACATACATATATTGGAAGGATCCACTCCCTAGCATTTCACCACATCTGCTCAAAAACCCTTAGCCATGTAAACTATGTTCCATAAAGCAGCACGGTGCTACCGTTGCAGTTACATTTCATTTGTGATCTGATCTGATCATCCTAGACTGTATCATTCCTGAAATAGTGACAGCTTCCTCACATCATTCTTTTCCAACACTCTTGAAAACAACAATTCAAGTCATTACAATTATACCATCCCACTAATTCAAAGTACCCATTATAAACAACATTTCTTGCCAAACATACCTGTGCTTAGACTTCATATCCAACCGTCAGTATATAACATATGCACTTAATCAATGTATAATTTAGACATTTTATTAGCACATCTCCCAGGGAACTGGTTTAGCTAACGATAATGAATGGTCATGACTATCATGTAACTGGGATGACATTTGCAGGGGGAAAGAAAGAAAAATCCTACCTTCATATGACCAGTGTCACAAGGTTAAATAGTACTAGAGTTCTACCCTCTTGCTTTTTAATGTGGAAGTGACTAACTAAAACATTTAAAAAGAGAAAATATGCATGAAAGATAATGAATGGGCATCTTATTAACTTTGTCATTCTTGTTTCAACTCAGCAGGATAATAAAGGACACATAGATGAGCAAAGCTGTGATGTGATGACCACACTTGGAGCTTTCACATCCCCCGGTCTCTGAAACAATGATAGCCTCTTCCTTTCTTTGGTTCAGCGTGCAGATGCTCAACAATTCTGAAAATCGTTTTGGACCACAGAAAAGTCAGTAATCCAGAACAGAACTGTTAATAATTCAGGACTAAATTTTCCAATTACATATCCAAAGCCAGTAATTAACTTCCTAAAAACTACAGTTGCCATAGATGGAAATAGCACATGTGCAGATTAGGTCTCTTAAAAATAAAACCTGAATTGCTAGGGGAAGTAACACCATTTGTTAATTCTAAGGCTACACGTTTTTCTGGAACATGTTTTACCCACATGAATTTTGTCTTTAACACTATAATCTCTGCAGATATACACATCAGCAGTTCCTGCTTATTCTAGCTTGCACATACTTCTAAAAAGGAGAGAAAGAAAAAGTCATCACTAATAGAATCTATATAATTTCATAAGAAATTCTCCAAGCAAACCCTTTTTCAAAGACTTTTAGCCCAAATGAAAAATTCAAGGTTTTAATAATTTTAATAAGCTTCTGATAGGCATTCAAATTTGAGGTGTTTATCCAAATACCCTCAAGCTTCAGAGAATCCCTTATCACTGCTTCAATTCCTAATAGCTGTCATTCCAATAAATATCAGAGCAATTAAAATCTCCATCAATCAAAAATATTGCTTTCTTACAGGCCTGTCATTTTTTTAAAAGCAAATCCTGATCTACCTTTTCTAACAGCTCTTGAATTTTATAGCAACATATAATAACCATCTGACTGCCTTTATTTCCATTTAACTTTTATCTTTAATGTCTCTGCTGTTTCAACCAAAATATTTATAGCACTTTTTCCTTTGCACACTTAATATTATTGTCTCTGTTTCCTGCTGTATTTTGCCCTCCATCCTATAAGGAGGGAAGGCAAAGCCAGTGAAACCAGTTCTGGGAGAGAAAGTAAAATTTTTCATTTGTGTTCACAAATCTTATCAAGAGAACAAAGACATCTTCCCACCATGAAGATGCAGAAATATTTCCATGGGCAACGCCGACCGTTTCAACAAACCTGGACAAATACCCTAAGAACAACCCCTCCTTTCTCTATAGCGCCATTTTACTCACTAAAATTGCCACTTTTTCTGACATGACATCTTGAAACCCCTGCTTAGACCTTCCTTTTGGTGTCATTTGATTTCTTAGAGGGTGAAGGGGGTTAAACAGGCTACAGAGGAGCTTGCAGTACTTGTGACATGAAACTGTGATGGCCCAGCAAAGAGATTTAGCTGCAAGGACTAGAAAGAAAATCTTGGCTTCAAAAGAGGTTGAGACAATAAGCATCAGAAATTAGATCTGGCCTGTAAGTGGAGTTGTAGCAAGGAGAACCAGAAAAAAAGTTTGTTTTTACTAAAATGAGGAAAAAAATTACAAATTCTGCTCTTATACTGCATTCAATGTGAAAAGTGGATGTCCACAAGGAATCATCACATAGCCGGCTGCTTTCCTGGAGGAAGAGGAGGCAGGCCAGGAAAAGACAAGGAGATATGCAAGTTCTCACATATTCTGCAGGAGATCTGACCACTGATCTACAGATTGCTAAGATGAACACAAATGGAGTTTGGAAGAACTTTCTCCCATTTTGCATTTTCTTTGCTGCCACCAGGACACAACCAAGGAAAGATTTCCACAGCAAGCTTCAGGGAAGTGCCCATCTTTGTTTGCCTTCTGTTCCTTCCCCAAGGTTATGCTCTTTTTTCCTCTCCCTTCCTCTATCCTGTGTAGCCAAATAAATCCATTTCTAAATCAGGCCTCTTTTATTTGGTTTGGGTTTTTTGATCTACTATTTTAGGAACGAGCCCAGCTGTTAATGGAGCCCAGTTATCTGATCTATCCTAAGTCCTATGGGCTCTATTTTCATCTGCGAAACCAAGCATTGAGGGCTGCCTGGACAGATGACACTTAAAGGTTAAGGAGGTTGGACACTGTTTAGAGGACAAATGGTCATTCCATTAATTTCAAACCAAAGCCAATGTTTTGCAATGCAAATGCAACGGTGTTCTGTATATTTGGTTTATTGTGTTTCATGTTTTGGCCATTGCACACTCTCCAGAGTACTATTAAAATTAGGAGAGTTGTGTGCAGTGGTTTAAAGAATATGAAAAGAGGTATTATCTAGTGTATGAGTGAGCTACTGCAGGTTGGATCCTTGAGTCACTTTAACCCTGAAGTTTTTTTACAGATGTCAGATAGATATTTTCAGTAAACTTATATTTCTTAGTAGCTCATAATATATTCACTACACAAAATCTACTTCCCAGGTAATTTGACTGATTAAATCTCCAGAGATACCTGTGTGTTTGTGTGTGTGTGTGCACGTGTGCGTATGTGTTTCAAAACATGGTATAAACTTAAAATAAAGGAGCCAGACAGATGCTATTTGGTTGATCTGAGTATGTTAGTCATACAGTTTTATGTATATAAAATCTGTTGCTCTGGATTGACATCCAGCTCTATTTATTCTGCCAGTAAAACAAAAGGTGATAGTAAATATTGCAGCTTCAGTAATTGTGGAGGAGTACCAGTAGGAGACCCAGCAAACTGCAGACCACAAACTCAGTGCACCAGTCATATCAGCCAGATCCTCCAGTATATCTAGACCTTCCAAAATGTTGCTAATATAGTTCTTTAAATACCCCAGCATTCACATCTGTCAACTCAAACACAAGGATGACAGAACAGAGGTCTGGTGCTGGTGGAAGACATGACCTCCTCATCAGAGGGCTATTGCTACATAGACAAATGCCCATCTTCCTATAACAATACTTTGAATTCAGTGTAGGACTTTACGTTTTAGTATCTCTTGACAAAATATTTACTCTTCTTTTTGAGCATAGTTGGTCAACACAATTTTAATTATTTCCCAGACTATTTCTCTGGATCAAGTTTTTCATTGAACCAGATTCACCTTTTGCTGATTTATTCATTCTCTGTCAAAAATAAAAGTTTCAATCCCTTAATTTAATTAAAATGTTCTTGACTGAGATCATTAAATCTTGGAGAGATGTTTAATTCAAAATTTGCTGTATCCACAATGGTAGTGATTGAGTAAGAGAAAATCAACTTATGTCGCAGTAGTTTGTTATAATATTTGTTTACTCTTCAACTGAAGCACGCTAATTACAATAAGAGGTCTTCACAAGCAATCCAGTTAGCAAATATGATTGGTTAATAGATAAGGAATGATTCATGATTAAAAACATACAAAACCAGCATCTGCAGAAGAAGGTTATTAGACCTGAGGCCACACTGTAAAGCATCAAAAATTGGGTTGTCAAATATACTTGGGTTGCCATGTGGATGTGGAATCAGACATTTTTATTGTATGTGCAAATAGAAACTCACATGTACATTTGCCTCATTGGAATTTTGGTGGCAGTGGTGTTTGCTGCTACAAACACTGGTCACCTCTGATCCATGTGAATGTAGCGTTTTCTCTCCTCAAAAAAGAGACCCTCACAAAATCAGAAAATTTAGAAAAGGGTCAAAAAATTATTTGACCAAGCTGCCACTCAAAACCAATTTGAGTTCTTTAGAGCATTTTTGCATATATCCTAAAGAGAAAAGTTCAGCTGCCAAGGATCTTTGAATATAGTTCTTGAATATCAAGAAGGACCACAAGCTCAAAAAACATTTCCGTTTGTTGCACTTGGGCATGACTGAAAACCAGGAATGACTCCTCTCCAGTATAGTCATTAAGAACGTGGGTTCCAGAGTAAGGATTTCCACAGGAACAAAAACCGCTTGCTGTTGGCCTCTCCTTCTTAGAGACTCTCGCATGCTGAGTTTATAAACAGGTTGGGGAAAGCTTATACAAATAGGGTAGCAAAGGTAGATGGTAGCTCATTTTTAACTGATTTGTGCAGACATGGAAAATCTATTTGTTAATTAATAAACAGAGAAACTCCATTAAGTATCGTGTTCTATTTTTGTTAACTGGGAAATTATTGCTTCTCTTGACACAAGGTTATTTTAAGTTTGAGGATTTTGAAATAAGAAAGGATTTTGTTAACTTGTTCCACAGTCATTGGGGATATTTGACTTTATATTTTCATTAAAAAAATTTAAAAAGCATTGCTTTTGGCAGGACTTCTGTACACAAACAGCTCTTGAATAAATGTATTACACCATCATAGGAAAATGAATCCCATTTTTAGATATCTGTTGTTCTCTCACCTTGTTTTGTATTTTCTCAGATACACACATGCTTTTTGAACCTGTCATTTAAGTTCCAAAGCTTCATTCCCCTGCATCCTGCTCTCTCAATCTGCATCTCTTACAGCTGATTT
This sequence comes from Morus bassanus, assembly GCA_031468815.1. Taxonomy (NCBI): domain Eukaryota; kingdom Metazoa; phylum Chordata; class Aves; order Suliformes; family Sulidae; genus Morus; species Morus bassanus. The sequence continues at coordinate 33,211,719 of CM062573.1, forward strand.
CCTCTCCTCTTTCCAATGAGTCCTATCATACTTAAGTCTGGTACTTTCTTTTTTCCAGGTCAGCCTAAATGAGTATCTGCTCTCAACTTCTTTCATTTTATCAATATTCTTTCAACCATCCCCACAAACACGGTCCCTCAGCAGTAACCCCTAGGACCTCCTAGCAATGGGCATGGTCCCTGCCTGGCAGGTGTCCCCCAGGACCTGACCCCAAAAGGCACCTTAAGCAGGGGATGCTAAACCTAGGCAATCTCAGCAGCCTGTGAAGCTATAAATCTGAGTCAGCATTCACCTGCCTCTACCCTTAGTTTACATTTTAAATGTGAATGGAAGCATTTTATTGTAATTAGCTGGAAGGGGTACAGATTGTAGTTGTTTTATAGAAGCAAAACTATGAAATCTATAAATGTAAAACTGTTATGGCGGCTATAATACATTCTAAGCACTAAATTAAATTATGTCATAATACGTAGGCCATTTATTAAAGATATAACATCTAATAGCTCTTTTTTTTTTTTTAAATGAGGAGTTCTAGATTGAATATCTTAGCAGCTGAACTTTTCTCTTTAGTCACATAGGTGCAGACTGTGACAGGGTGATTACAGCTGTGTCCCAGCCTGGTGACATCAGGAGTGAAATGCTGGGTGACTCCCCCATCCCTCCATCATCTGGAAGATGAGAGCGATGATGTGGGGCATGGTCCAGCATTCTGACTGACATCATGGAGCAAATGTGTCCCCATACCCTGGGGCAGCCCAGCTGAGCTGAGGTCAATTATTGCAGCTTATACTTTCTTTACTGCAGGAGCAAGGAGGCTGCCTTGCAGCTTCAACTCTTCCCTTGTCAGAACAGAAACCGCAGAAGTTGTGGCAGTGTGAAGCACCACAGGGTACCCTTACCTACTGCCCTCTATTTCTGCTAATGTGGTCACTCAAAAGGGTATTGAGGGCTTGATACTACCCTACTGGAAGTCATCAGTGACTGGTTGCTTTCCCCGACTCCAAAATCAAGCCTCTGCTCTTCAGTCTCTGAACTGAGATGTCTCTAAGGAATGGTCCTGGGAACATCAGCGCATTGAACATACTATCAGCATAAACCTTTGTCAAACACTGACACGTGTTGATCTAGCTGGGGATCTTGAGCCAGGCCAGGATCCTCTTAATCCTTTCCTGGGTGGGTAATTTACTCTCAGAATAGTCTTGATACTCCCTCAGGGCTTCTCTGAATATGGATTAGCAGGAGGAGGTTTCCTGCAAGGCTAAGCTCCTCACAGAGAAGGAACTGACTCCTTTCACTGACATTAGCTGAATATTTGTAAAGAAAGATGGATAAATTCACAGAGCTGTAGATTGCTGAGCACAGGAATGCTAAAGTCACTGATTCCCAGTGTAAAGGAGTAACATTCTTACTAGAGCTGCTCAGTGATTTTCAGCTGAAATTATTTTCTCTAGAAAATTTCAGGATTCCCTCCAAAATTCCTTTCTTTTTAATATCACTGTTCTCAACACACTTGCCACTGCCTCTGCAGTCCTCTGCTGCCACTTAGCAGCAATCCACTTAGGGGTGGAAAAGCTAGGTTTCCTTTTCCTTAAAATCCTTTTCCCAACCAAGGAATAAAAATCTAAATATTTCTTTGTGGATTACCTTGCCTTAACTTTTTTTTTAAAGATCACTTTTTGTGGGGCCTTCCTTTGCCAGTCACTTCCTGATGGAAGGAGAGACCTGTAAATAACCAATAGTTTGTCCAGGCAGAACCCTGTAACAGTAAATGTTATGCAGAAAAATATGGGGTCCTTGAAGGGTATGAAGCAATCTACTAAGCAAGACATTAAACTAAAACTCGGTAAATCTCAGATCCACCCCCAGATCATATGATCTTGGGTATCAATAGCACATCTCATATTCACTCCCCATTTCTGCCTGGGCTATCTCATTCTTTTGAAACTAAGTTCCTAAGTGCAAGAAATATCTGTAATGTATATGTGCAGCACAATGGGACCCTTAAATCCACTGCAGCCTCTAGATTCTGCTGCAACACAAATTAATAATGATAAGGAGGATCTCCATGCCATGGGAACATAAGACACTGTCACCACTTCATATTTAAATATTTTTTTTTTTAGGATTCCCTGGTTCACAAACAGATACCAAAACTGTCAGATAAGCTTCCAGCTGTTCCTATTAGGGCAAATTCATGGTTATTTTGCAAACATTTATTAGGATGTTAATCTGTAAGGGTGCTTGATGGAACATCTCTGAAGATTCACCTTCCAAAAGTGCACACATGGTTCATGCAAATGGTGTTGCACTTTATGGATACAGATATTCCTAGTAGAAGAGACTTTTAAATGGTACTCTCAGGAAATGGCTGCTGGATAGTATTCAGTATTTCCCAATTATTGCACTTAGCCAAAGAGTCTGATCTCATCAGAAAATGTTTAAAACCTTGCCAGAAATAACAGATCATTTGGTATAGAACAACTCTAAACAAGCCCTTTTGGTGGCAATCTATGCAGAAGTAAACATAGGTTATCCAACAATAAAGAGAAAATATGCCATTTTTATTACCTGAGATTCACTGCTGCAGACACAGAAACACACCTGTTAACAAGTATGAGAATGAGTATGTGGGGATATGGCCTGTGCAGAATAGACAGTGTTGAGGCAAGCAGACGTTATTCCACTGTTCGTCTACCCCGGTTACAATACAACTGCTGTATTATATGTGGCATTGCAGATCAGGACAGTTCACTACTTGATCAATGGGGAACAACGGACCCCACTACACCAGAAACTCCATTTACAGCATCTAAGGTAACATTGCAGATGGTCATTTTATTTTCTGGAAAGTTTTCTTTTACATTTCAAGTGCTGCACTTGATGGTTTATTAAAGGGTTTGCCAGAATTAGTTTTATCTAAACAGTGGCAATAAAATTTACTACTGGCTCTTTACCCTGCAAGATTTTGTTTTTCCCTGCTCATTGCTATCCAACCAGTCTGTTTTCCACTATAATTTTCCCTTTGTCTGGTCTGCAACATATTTGTGACTAAACAAATAAACAGCATCAGTTCAGTAGATGGATCTCCAGACCCAAACTCCAGAGTAAATTCCATAATCAACTAGGCTGAATGATGCTTTTAGCAGGCCAAGGCTGATACTCACTATAATTCACATTCCCTGGGTACAGTGCTCCGTAATAAAGCTTGAATGTCAGGCATGTCAGCCAAGAGCTAACATACCTGTTTGAACTAGTCTTGTGCCAATGGAAACATATCACAAACTGAAAACATTTAGCCTACTGTATAATTGTAAATGGATTCTTTTTAACCAAATGAAGAATAATCACTTATACATAAGCACACAAATACGTAAAATGTTAATATGTAATAAAGCCTTAAACCACTCCTAGTTGGCATGTTGAGAATAATGTCACTGTAAATAAATTCATTGAAGAGCTATTAGAGTCCAAGACATTTTTGTCCATCAGTAGTATTAGTTTAATGGGACAAACTTTCATTATATTCTGACATTCGGTATATACAGTACGTTGTTTATGCACTAAATGTCAGAATATAAAGATGGTTTAGCCCTTTTATTTATGTATTTAAGAGTTATTAATTTAAGAGTGACCTTATTTAATCAAAACTGTTGTTTAATAAAAATCATGTCCACAGATTTCAAAATAGAGCTTTTAGTTCTGAAGAGACATTAGTTGTTGTTTAACACTCAAATATGTGCTTAGCCCTCCTTAGAATCCTTTTTTCCCTTCTAAGCTTGCAACTCCAGCATGCACAATGGTTTAATCGTATATTGTTCTCTGAGTACTAACCCTTTACAAATCATATGACATAAAAAGAAAAATAAGTAACATTGTAAAGACAGTAATGAGAACTGTTGAGCTAAAGTGCCTCTTAAAGAAATCCTAATAAATTCCAGAATTTCTAGTCTTCTGGCAAGCTTTCCATTTAGAATAAAATCAATGATCAATGGTTGCAAACAGTCAGCATCAGGCTTGTATGCCTCCAGAGCAGAAAAAACTCATAGACGAAAGATGACATTTAAAGGAAAAAAGCTGACATTGACTCCATCACTGTCATTGCTTCTGCCATAAAGCAGCTTCAAATATTAAAACATTTTTCATCTGTGCTGCATTATTGGCACCAGAAATTGTTTTCTCTCTGTCTGATACTCACTTGAACTGCAGCAGAGCTCCCCAGAGACTCCAGATTGTTACCAAGGCCTCATAACATATTGGCAGTTGATGTGGTGGTGTTCATGTACACTTGCCACTCACAAAGGAGCCTCCCCCTCCCTTCACACTCATAGGAAAAAGAAAATGCTCTGACAGGAATTTCAGTCAAGTTCAATGAGTTCACTGACTCAGATGTAGAAGCTGGTGTGCATCATTTTGTGTGGCCTCCTTGAACTCAGTATGGGTTTGGGGTGGATGGGTATATTGTCCACACTTGTGGTTTTGTGCCAGTGTATTAATAAACTGATGATTTGCATTGATTTTTTTTCCAAATCTCTGTCCTCCTCCTTTTATATAAATGCCTCTTAACTCGTCTCGCATTCTCTGCTCAAGTTGTTCCCAGGTAAGTGTTTCACAATTCAATGGGAAAAGCAGAGATTTTGTTGATCAGTGCACTTACAATCTGTCACTAGGAGGGAAGGCAGATTTAGATGCACCACAGAAAGCCTTCGCCTGCTATAGGATAATCTTGGTGTAAGTTTTATGCAAACACACCAGTAGTATGTAAGTAAGTGAGAACTGGTATGCAAATAAACCATAACCAATGCATCAGCTCATCAACAGAAATTAGGCACCTCAGTTAAAAACACTGCTGAAATGAATGAATACGCTGCATTTTGCATCATCTAACAAAAAAGCCACAAACCTACTATGTTGTCAAGCACTGGTACTCCCTCAGTTGATGAAAGACGATGCAATTAAATGCAGCTTCACATCATCAAAAATGATTCATATATCCTCCTACCAGGAAGAAGACTGAGCCTTCCACGAATGGAGGCTTCTGTCAGAAGCACTTGCCCAAGATCTAATGTTCAGAAGGACGTGGGGCAGCAGGACAGGTGGGTCAGCTCTACCTCCAATCCCTTTGGTGCATTATGACCATCACAGTGGCTGGAGCCTGAGTCACCTTTGACTTATTATCAAGTGCAATAATAAAACAAGGCAAAGACAGGCAGTAAATTATCTTCTGTTATTTTCTACTGTCTCTACCCTCCTCGTCAGTGAATACACCCACTTAGACATTCCAGGTGTAAAACAGAATGAATGTTGCAATTTGCAACTGTGTCCTGCAATTTTTTTAAGACCAAGGTCTCTGCCCTCTGATACATAAGCAACATTGCCCACCAGACACTTTGAGACTATTTGCAGTTATAGGAAAGCAAAAAATTAAGACTCAGGCTGACAGGAAGCAAAGGTTTGCTTACTGTTCACAACTTCACCACCTTCAGCCACCTTTTGACCAACAGAGCCAAGGGACTGCTATTCAAAACATTCCCAGCAGCTGGGGCATGACACCACACAGAAGCTGACCATGGTCTCTGTGCCTGCAGTATACCTCAGCTCTTACAAGCCATAAACCATTAATGTTAGTAGCCCACACACTACTAGACTGGGAATTGGCCTGCAATACTGCTCCTAGTGCCATACTGCCTGGCACCAACCAGTGTCGCAAACTGATACAAGTGCAAAGCAAAATGTGACCCTAAGGGATGCCCCACTGCTTGGATGGCAGTGCTGGTGCATCTTGTACTATGAAGAGAGGCTTGAGCTTCTGCTACAGTTATCTTACTGTGGTGCTGTCTCACCTCATGAGACAGACTTTTAAAAGTCTGGACAATCAAGGGACTTAAAAGGGTTTAAACACCTCTAATCTGCCCTCTTCCAAAATAGAAACCCTGAAAAATCCATCCCCACCTTGTCCCGGGGCAAACCAACTCACACAAATCAACCTGTCCATCCCCCTCCTGCCTGGCCCCAGGAGAAGACCCATAGACCTACACTAAAGCCCCGTGCTCTCTCATGTATGGTATTACCTTATTGTGCAGGCCATTTTGTAAGGAAAAGCAAGCCACAAAGAGCAAATGTTGCCACTGGCCCTGCTCAGGGTGTCAGGGAATCTCCTAGCTGTGGATAACAAAATCTGCAGGCACCAATGCCCAAACCTGCAACAGGATGGCCTGTTTTAGCAAGTTGAGCATCTAATTAGAGCAAGAGGCTCTAATCTCAGCTCTGACAATGACTGGCTGCCTTGACAGTGGCAAATCTTTGTCTTTCTGTCATCTGTCCCAAACACAGTTACTTGCTTTTCACCAGAGCTACTGGAAAACTGGCTCGCTGCATGCAAGCCACTTGCAGAGCAGAAAATGCAGGACAGGGATGAGCAGTATTGGTTGAACCCCTACCATAAAAGAAGGAAACCAGAGACGGAAAAATGTATATTGGAGCACAGAGTGGTGTAAGGGGCAGGAATGAAGGTGAGAGGAGGATGCTTTATGTTGCCAAATGGTTTAGTTTGTCTTGGTGGAAGACATACAGCATCCCTCCACTTTGGGATTTGTTTTTTTCACAATGTCACTAGGACACAGTTTCCTGGAGACTGACAGCATTAAAAAAAATTATAGGGTTTCAGTCTATGAAAAGGAAGTAATCATTTGCCACAGACCTTTTGCTGAATATTATCTCATGAGTCATGACCCATATCAAGAGAGCAGCCATTTGAGTCTGACTTGAAAAGCCAGTGGTTGATAATGTTCCCCATATATTCCTGCAGGTAACAAGTGATATTTAGCTGAGAAGGTCTGTATAACTTGGCTTGCTGGCCCTTTTAACTCAAGTAACTGCCTGAGAGTGAATGACAGACTAGAGAGATTGTGTTGAAAACAAACTGAAAAAACAAAAAAGAAAGAAAAATAAAATAAAAATAAAAAGTATCTGTGGGGGTTGTTTCATTGTGGAAGTGAATGACAGCATTAGGATTTAGACCTCCTAGTTTAACACATCCTGCCTTCCCTAGTTTAATAACTATACACACAACTAAAAGACAGAATATAAAAACATGTAGCAATTTAGTGGATCAGGGTTGCTGTATTTGGATTATCAGGGCATTTAGGGGAAAAAGAAAAAGAAAAAAAAAAAGACCACACAGGGAGGCAGCGCAAAGAGCCTCTCCACAACCATCTGCCACAACATCACGTGGCTCTGTAAACTGACAGACACTCCTTTAGCAGGGCCCAGGCACGTCAGATGAATCAATCAATCAAAAAAATTCTTATGAAACTTAATCACGGAGGGTCGTGTTAGGGAGTGGGGAACAGATTAAATTACCACGGTATTAGATACGGGAAATGATTTCTGTCAAAACCATCTTTACTGCAATTATAATATGTTAATTATGTATTTCATTAAGTAAGTGGATTAGAGTCTGCACAGATGAAATCACGCTGAAGGCTTTGAATCATTTGCTGAGCAGTGTGGGAGGACTGGTGTGAATGGAACTCAGTTAATTTTGAAAACTTTCACATGCTAAACATGTCCCCCCCCAACAACTGCAGGAAATAAATGCCTCCCAGATTGCTGTGTAAAACATCCAAAGACCACATTAATTTTAGTGATGTAATCAGATCATGCCTGATGTGGTCCAGGAGCTTGTCAAAGATGCCATAAATGTGTTTGTGTACAACGAATCTACACTGTCTCTGAATCTCCCAGCCGTAGAAGGAAGATAACTTGGACATGATACCAGCTTTCTTTCAGCCTGTGCTTCAGAACAGAGCACTAGCCAGCACAGAAGGAAAACAAAAATCCCCCTTATTTTAGGTACTGTATAGCCATGTATGCAGCTGCCAGCCATAGGCTGACTGCAACATTTAGTCTGCAAATGCATTTAAATAGCACAGCTCTGCAGTATCCTGCATCTTTTGTGCTCCTGCTTATTTCTCTTTCAATGACCAAAAGGTCCTGGATTCATAGGAAAGGGCTAGTTAGTGATGTATGAACAGTAGCCCTGGTGAGCCAATAATTTGCATGCATTTCTGTGTACCTGAAGGGACTCATGCTGGGTGAAATGCTCAGAAAACATAAGTCAGCACAGCTACTGGCGTCAGTAGGACCAAGCTGGTTCACACCATGGGAGGATCTGGCCCAACACTGTAATCCTTATATTTTTCAGAAGAGATTATTGATGTACTTGGGTACAGCAAGAAACCACCTGCATAAGCTACGTGCAAACCTGAAATTACCATTTTCTTAGCTTGAATTCTGTGTGAGTGAAAGAGTGTGTGTTCCTGTTTCAGTAGTCAGATGTTCCTCGTGCATTTAATGCTGTGCTCTTGACAGAGAAAAGAACATGAAATAAGGGAAGATCATGGTAACTATTGTTCTCCTCGCTCCCCAATAAATTAAATGGCTCATTTTAGAGGTTTATTTCGGAAAGGCAAATTAATGAATAAATAAAAATAAATGTGTCAAGCTCTAATTAACAACAAGAATTGGGCATCTTGTCATGGGATTGTACTTTTAGCAGTAGGTAACCTTCCATTCAGGGGAGACAACCCCACATATTAAAAATAAAAGGACATTCAGTGTTACAAAGGAATAAATCTTCCAGCTCCTGCATATCCCTCTCTTCTTTGGAATAGCTTCCAGGGTAGGAGAGTCATTTAAAATATATGTGAAAAAATAAGAGCAAAATAATTAATTTTAAAAAGGAGAACATATACAATATACATAAATTTGCCTCATCCCAATTATTTAGTTATCAGTAATAATCACAAGGGATTTAAAAGGAGGAAAGAATCTGAGACAGCATAACACCCTGCATGGAGTGAACGTTGGTGTAAATGACTGGAAAAGGTTGGCTGATTTGATGAAAACCCAATCAGACTCTCTAGGGAGATATTACTTTCCTCATTATTCCACTGATTGGCCTTATTTCATCTGAAGAATGCAGCACATTCTTTACAGTGCTGGCAAGCCTCTTTAACAATATCCAAGGAAAAAAACCCTATCACCTCTGTAATCGAAACAACAAGGAAATTAACCAGAGTCACTTTCCTCAGGGAACTGTTACAGAACCCCCCGAAATCTTCTGATGGATTGGCACAGTGAAGCTGCGAGGTAAAGGGGGTGGGATTTTGTCAGATTTGGCACACAGCAAAAGCCTTTCATAAATTTGCTAAAAGCAACTAGAACAGCAGGCTCAAACCATAACTCCGCCCTCTGCACTGGGAAAAAAAAAATAACACTCGGGTTGTTTGCTTGTAGCAACCTAATCTTAACCAACAGTGACATAATTTACTAAGGGAGTTCGTTCTTGTGATACAAAATTTGTTATGCCCACATCACTGTGCAGGGCTTTAGAATAAAGCAGCAATTTCAAGTCAAGTACAAAACACACTTGTGAAATTCAGTCTGAGAACTGTGTCATCAATGGCCTCAAGCTTGCAATAACCGTTAATTAAGTGTATTTTTCATTATTCTTTAGCAAAGAAGCAAGATTTAATGATGTAAGTTAACAATAGATGATAATTTAGAGTAGTGACAATAGTTTAATTATTCACACACACGTAAAAGTTAACTTCATAAGTTATTTCTTTGTAAGAACAAGTTCATTTAAAATATTTTGAACAGTGCATACAATTACCACATATGGTATCTTGCCACACTGCTTTTGTGGATACAAGTCAATTTGCTAGAGAAGTCTCTCCTCTGGCAGTAATGCAGGGAAGGAATTCTCAGCCTTAATTTTTTTTCTGTTTGGGAGAACAGAATTTTCTAGTGATAGATAGCAGTGGGCCCGCTAGGTTAAAAACTGAGGTCACAGTCCTCAAACAATGGACCTCAAGATTGCCTAAGCTATTTCCAAACCTTCCACAAAGGCCTCTGTTGAATTACAGGAAATACTTTGGGCAGAGAATAAAAATACAGCTTGTGATGAGCTGGAAAACGATGCTCAAAGCCTACTTGAACACCAACTTCTGAATGTATTTGAATGTCTTGAGACCATCAATATCCTAAACTCAATCTAGATCAAATGTAGTCAAGAGCCTTTTGTAAGGAATATGCTTCTAGTGTTTGTAACAGAACAATCAAAAGGGATATCCATTTGACTCAAAGATTGTGAGTACCCAAGGAAATTATAATCGTAATGGATTTAAATATAAAATGATTCAAAAGAACCACCTATTAAGTAAGCAATAATGAAATAATGATTCAATCTGTGCAACCAATTAATCTGTTTCAATGGTATATTTTGTACATTTTGCTCTCATTGCAACGGACAAGCCTGGGCACCCAAACAGTCAGAAATTTTAGACTAGATTTCCTGATTGGGATTGTGGAGGTGTTCCTCAGTTATTACTCAAAACTCCCAAAAATGTCTGTCACACAGAGAATGAGAACTCAGTAATAGTATGCCATATCTATTTTCAGCTGACTCTTTGATTTACTGTTTTCTCCAATGCTGTGCCTGAAAACCTGCAGGAATAATATGATGGTAGCCTGATCCATTGGCCCAATCAGGCTGTTCTTTCTCTCTGTTAAGATCACATTTTAAAAGGCAGATTCAAGACCAGTTAAAGATTTCATAGTGTCCTACACCATGAAGAGCTACAAGGGTCTCCATTTTCAAAGAAATGTTCCACCTTTCAAATAAAAAATAAGAAAGAAAAAAAAAAAGCCAAGGTAGTTGCACAGTCTTACACCCATAAAATAGCAGCTGAGGTAGCAGGAAGATTAAGATTATAAAGATTATTCCCATTTGCAAGAACTTTCCTGTTTTGCAGGAGTTTTTTTTCTAAGCAAGGCCAGCTGAAAGTGAGGTCAGGGCCAAGCTACTTATTTGACTTAAGCATGCATAACTGACACCCACATTTTGGACTCCCACATCCCTGAGGGTGCTCTTGGGAAGTCCCCTTGAGTTTTGAGTGGTTGCAGAGTAATGATGGAAATGTGGGAGACATTACATTCCTGCCTCAGAACTGGCTCAAATGTAATTAATTATGCCTTTTTCTCCTGCTGGATTCATATTGCTATGAAAGCCAGTATATTTGTTCTTCCCAGCAAACACAAGACCCTTCTTGTTGTCAAGCTTACCAGAGTCACACAATTCAGTATTGAATCTTGTTGGAATGAACAAATACTCTGGGTATAATAAAGCCAGAAAATGTGACTACCTCAGGATATGCTTGTCTATCAGTACACTGGAAGCGAGAGACACCCTGACCTTTGGACCTGTGTTTAGGGAAGTACCTTTGTTAGAATGTGGCGTCCGTGTTCTGGAGCCAAACATCTGTTTCTTTGCACTAAAAACACTGCTGCTATTAGCAATATCGAGCTCAGTGCCTTGTGACTGTATAAAATTCTGAGGATAAGTCAAAATTCACTGTTTTGCAAGTGATGCTTATTGGGAGCTGCTGGAACTAGAATGATAGCTTAAAAGATGAGCCAAATAAACTAAAAGATTGTCATGCTATCAAGCAGCAGCTCCTTTCCTCTCTGGCCCCCAGAGAAAAAAAATTTGAAGGTAAATCTCAGGATGAGCGAGAGTGGAGAACATGAGGAAAAAGAGATTCAGTACCACTAAGAATATCTTGAGGAGAAGATGCCAGCAGCTCTGTGGTTTTGTGTATACACTGTGGGGTCTGCAACCTGCTTGCTCCTCTTGCATGACTCTATGGTTCATCTTAAGACACAGAAGTATCTATTCTTGGGCCCTAAGGGTTGACCACTTACAGACATACTTTCTCCAGCAGGCTTTGAAGGTCACAACCATCTCTGCGTTGCTCCGATACTGATGTTTGCCCTTACAGCAATAACTGAACTGTTGATGATTTAGAGGCTTGACCACTTCTTTGAAGATAGGTCTGCATGGTATTTTGCAAGCCCCAGTCAGCTCCCATGCACTCTTTCTTGCCTAGAGGCTGCAAGAAGGAGGTAGGCACAGCAACAATCCTGAACAAGATACCTTAACCTGAACTCAACACTGCTCACGTGCAAGTTGTTCTTAGTCAGCTCACAATTCAGGCAGACCTTCGTCACATCTGCCTAGAGGAAGACTACATACACTTCCCCAAAGACATGCAATTAACCACTGATGTATTTATCAAAAGAAAGATGCTCTTATTTGGGGGAGAAACAGACATGAAAACGCATTCCAGGATACTGCAAACCAGCAATCTTTCAAGACCACACCTTAAGCTACAACATTGTGAAGAACTCATCTGGACAAAGCCACCCTTCGATGAATCCAGAGTGCTACCTATCCCTTATTTATTGTGCTTTTCACTAAAGAAGGCTGATTTTGTAATGACGAAAGATTATAACATCTGATTACATTGCACATGACAGGGCTTATACCCTATCAACAAAACGTTTCAATTAAATATGGTGATCTTGATGTGCCCTCTTGATCAAAAAATTAAAATTGAGATAGGAGATCATAGCACATTACAACAGTACAGAAATCAAACACATCAACAACATCAGTAAATACAGCAGCTGAACTGGCTGTACAAAAGGCTTGTTCAATTCAGCTCCATCCCAGTTTCTGAATTGTAAATTAGAATAAACCAAAATATGTCAAATTACAATAACCTCTGAAATTCCCCCTATATAATTTATTTAAAATTTCCATCTAAAATTCATTAAAATCACTAGCTTGAGCAGAAATTGAACCTGCAGCATATATGGATGTACAGCTGAGTAAGTCATTTTTCCTGTTTCATTTAGGTATGGTGTTTGGCTTCAATATTATATATAACATCTCACTAAAGGTTAAAAAGAAAAACAACCACACACAAACAAGAATCCTCTTGCTCTCCTTTTGGAAGATATAGGGAAAAGCGACCTGCTTTCAAGCCTTGTGGAGTCATTTATCTCCTTCTTGTAGAATGCAATCTGACTCACCTTCTAATCCTCTCCAGTTCTCGTTTATCCCAATAAACAGATATTGCCTCTTGTGTGACCTGACTTGGGTTGCTTAACTCAAAATGGGTGTGGTACTTTAAGAAAGTTTTCTCAGATGTGTTTTGGGTGAGGTAAAGTGCTTTGGGACCTGCTTCTTCTTATGGCAAAAAAAAAAAAAAATCCTAAAAATAAAAAATCCCTGCAACATGTGCTGTCCATTTCCCAGAAATGGAAAAAAAGCTAAATTAACCCATAATGGTCCAGAGATTAATTCCTGGAGGTTATGTGAGCTCTGCTCTTGTTAACCACCGCCACCACCAAAAAATCAAAATGAGATTTTTCTATTCTTTCCCAAGTAGTCCTAGAAGATAAACAAAGAGAATAAGCCAATTGTTTTAATAATATTTGGCCAGTAAAGCAGCCAATTTTAATTTTAGTGTACTGATAAAATGGTTGGACAGTTTAGAAAGCTATGGAAATACCAGCCTCCAGTGAAATTCTGAGCTGTGACTTCAGACTAAACCCAACTCTTAGTCAAATCACTTCAGGTTGTCTAGTTTCCTTTGTAGCCTGGGAAAAATCAGTTTTTGACCAATTGCCATAGAAAACTATAAATCAGACTGTGGTCATTGAAAGTTAGACTCAGGTTCACCATATGGTTTGTAAACCTGGGGAATCACTGATGCGTTTTGAGTTTCTGATGAAATCTGAAGCATTAGCTGGTTTCACATGGTTTCAGGTTCCCTTGCAAACATTTCAAACTCCCCATTCTTTTAAAGCATAAATTCTTTCATTCATTCTAGAACGTGTTAGGAGATCACAAAGGAAACTTAAGATTAAAATGAAGAAAAAGGTAGAAACATACAGTTTTCACAACTGTGTATACAACCAGTTTAACGACCCGGACAAATGCACTTAATTAAGCGTTTGTGTGCAGTTACCCAGTTTGTGAATAAAGTCTTTACAACTGCGTGTACTAACTGGATATCAAATATGCCTAGATTGTACATAACCCATCATAAAACTGACCTTACCGAAATGTGGCCTTCAACTTAATCAATTGTTTTATCTATTTCAAGGCATGTATAAAACGACAGATATATTCAGCACATCAGCTCAGTGTAAAACTCAACAGCCAACCTGGGAGGTTAGGTTTTTGTTTTGCAAGATTGTCAGTGTAACTTGCACTGGGTATTTGGAAGCTGAGAGAGGTTTTCTTTTTTATAGCCAAGTATGGGAACTGTTTAAAAAAAATAACTGCATACTTTTTCCATTTTGGTGAGAAATAGTTAATGTTCCATAGTCTTTGATTTATTTATTAAAAGTATTTTACCAGGAAACACAACAGAGACAGGCCTTCTCATTTACAGTGAGACCCCAGAGAGCAGTAAATTTACATACACAAAGGACTAGCATCAACCCCTGAACCTTTAATGTTTATTTTGATAGCCCACCCTGCTGGTAAGGCCTTTTGTTAAGAAGCCAGGTACAACAAGGCAAGGATCCAAACAAACAACACTGGTAGCTTTGTTGACCAGGTCATATGATGTCCTGCCCTTGAACAGTACCCCTTGTCTTTTACCCTTTGCCCCTAGAAAATGAAGTTAGTTAGAGTCCCTGTGGCAGATTTAGCATTTCCTTTCAGTGTCTGCCAATCTATCAAAATTCAGCTACCGCTGTGAACCCATCAACTCAGTGCAAAAAAGAACAAGGCTTACCACGGACCCCCTCAAAGTAGCAATCATTTATCCCTTCCTGAACTTTAGCTGACCTTTGTAAGCATACTAGAAGTTGAAGCATGTAGCACCTTGTTGTGTACGATTTAGGCTGTGGGTTTTTCTCTCTCCCCACTCAGCCCCAAACCAAAGATTTTATTTCATTTCATTAATAAAAGTGTTGCATTTAGGAATAACCACTTGAAGGGAGAGAAAGTCTTCAACAAGAGGATGCAATTGCTTTAGCACCATGCAAAAGAATAGAAACAAATATAAATATTCTGCGTTTACTGAGCCAGTTAGCATCACTTTGTAGAGGAAATAAACAAAACAAGTGGATTCCAGTCACAAAGATTTATTGGAGGGAGGAGGGGAGATATTGTTCGCAGAACACAATGATGCATTTATATACAAATAATTGCAAAGTAGAATGAATCATATAGAACATTCCACTCCAAAACTGAGAATACCACATAACTACAATATATTGGCTAAATATTGTGGTGGTTTTGTTTTATTTTTTAAAGCAGGAGGAAAATCTAGATTGCAGTAAGGGTTATACACAGTGTAACTCCCTCTGTAAATTTAAACTGACCTAAGGGACATAATTACATACATCTCATCATGAGACAATATACTTTTTATTTGTTTGAATTTTATTTGTATTGGTGAAACTGACCTGAAACTGACACAAGTTTATTAGAAAAAGGACTCTCAAAAACAGAGTGGGCTGGTCTTCTTACTTAAGATGGATGTGCCAACTTCTAGTATGATTAGAGAAATGGATAACTCACTAACATCTGTGCAAACTACAATAAAAAGGGATTTAGTGTTACCCCAAGGAAGGTAAAAGAGGCTGTCTGTCCATTAAACGCTTTATTACAGTGCCAGCAGCTTTTTTCTAACTCAGTTATTCCTGCACAGAGCTCAGCACTGTGACTGCCTGTCATCCTTACCAGACAGTGCTTGGGGCTTCGTAGTTTTTTTGTGCAAGGTAGATGACAATCAAATGACTCATTGAGCAGGGAAAGCGCCTGACCCCTAGTGAAGGATTAACTACGGAAAGTGAGTGTGATCATGTCACACCATTACTTAGAATTTTCACAGTCAATTTCTGAAAATATGAGATAACTCCTTAAAGAGACAGCTCTTTCAGGAAGCGCTATGAGCCAGCAGAAATTCCCTTCCAGTACAAAGGCAGACAGTGCCATCACGGAGACATCTGCTTAGCTGCTCAGTGTAAACCAAATACTATCCTTCTCATGATAGCAGACAAGGTTAAGAGCGAGCAAGACAGAGATCAGACGGCTTAGACCATTCAGGTAGTCTAGGCAGAAAGCAAAGTGATAAGAGAGAAGGGTATTAAATCCTATGTAGTGGCACAGTCTCCATTTAGGTTAATACAAGGACTTTTAAAATACAAACATTAAAAACTATGTGCAAATGTAGGTGGACATTTCATGTGATTCCTCTTCTATATTAACAGAAAAAAAATCTTAGCATACCACATGAATGCAACTGTCCAACAACTGCCCAACAAATCAATTGAAAACAGCAAATGTTTTACCACGTTTGCAAACACATGAAGACTCTCTCAGGCATGGGAATGCCTGTTCCTCTGTGGCACAGCTGGACTACTGTAAGGAAATCTCAAGAAAAACCACAGAAATACTGCTGGGTTCACCAGCAGCATTAAGCCCCAGCTTGTTGTCTCTGTGAACCTATTATCACTTTCTCACATTAAAAGCCCCTCGTGGTATAAGAAGAGAGGCTTGACCCATTAATCAGCAAATGAAGGGCCCATTTGCTCTGTTTTTACATTACACATTTTTTTCATGCATAGTTCTAAATGTGAGATTCATCAAGTTTCCACAAAAAAAAAAAAAAAAAAAAAGTAATTCAGCCTAAAAACCTCAAAGCTTGGGCGTGCCAAAATGAGTTAACATCTGCTGCTGCCTGAATCTAATTGAAATGATTCATTATAAAATTTACAGATCTGCTTAATGATTTTGTATTTCTTTTTCAGAATCACCTTCTTCATTATCTTACCTTAGGTAAGCTAAATTCAGCACAGCTGTAGCTTCCCTAACTGCCCGGAGTTTGTATACAACTATAAAAGGAGGATGATTCTTTCTTTGACATTGTGTTTGTGAGGGTTTTTTTTTTTTTTTTTTTTTTTTTTGTGAATGTACACCCTCAGAGAAAAGCTCCATTATCATTGAACAGAGACCCATTAGGGGCACCTTGGAAATTTGGACCCTTTACTAGAATCGGGGCTTAAATAGCAGTTTAATTTATGGCAGTTTTCTGGCTGATAGCATTTTTGCTCTCAGGTAAGGTCATCTCAATATATATCCCTTTAGAGAAAGACAACACAAGAATCTTTTTATGCTTTTTTTATTTTCAAGTAGCCAACTATTCAGCTGCTAAAATGTAAGTCACATACAGAATGTATGCATGTTTGATTCTATACTGTTTTTTTAAAGGGAAGATCCTTTATGTGTGTAAAAAAATAGAAAAGTGAAAGAAAAAAATGAATAAGCATGTGAATAATTAGATCAGAGATAGATGCCACCTTTTCTCAGTGTTGAAACTGTGAGGGGAAAAAAGTGCTACCATATAATTGACATAATTGATCTATTTTTTTCCCTTTTTTGCTGCAGTAATTTTTTATGCATGCCATTGTTGCTGTTATTATCCAAGATGTGATCTTGTGTGGTTGATAATACTGACTAGATATGAATACTGGTAAGTACCAGCCAATCACAAATCTATAGTGTCTATTTCTGCATCACCAGGTGCTATCTCATGGGAAATATCCTCTTTTTTGGCAGGCACACAGCACTCTGCATTATCTGTCATTTTCATTAGAGTCAAGCTACAGCTGAGCCAAAAAGACTTAGTTCTAGCATATGTGCTCAAAATGGCCAAGATGAGATTGTCCAAATTCACCCTTTCAGGATTGTATTAGAAAACAACTGGAGCTAAAGCTAAAAATTAGAGCTAGCAAAGTATCTGAATTACATTTGGGAAACTGCAAACACCATAAGCTCAAAAGATTTCCAGCTTATCACAGTCATCACCTCCAAAAGCTCCAAGGAGCCTAAGTCAGCAATTTCTATGTTTTTCAACACTTCTTTTGTACAGACTAATTGTGATGATGTCAACAAAGAAGAACAAGGACATCACAAGAAGACAAAATCCTTCTGTTTTCCAGTGGCTCAGAAAACTACAGCAATAAGCCACTGATTACATGCAAATGCCATATTTAATAGGTCAATGTTATTATATTCTGAGTCAGCACTAATATATTAGTTGGGACTGTTGTTTATTAATAATTCTGTAGCTAAACTATATGAAATGGGACCATGAGCCTTTCTTCAATTACAATAAAATAGTAATACTGTATCCTCCATCTAATGAGGACAGGCTTAATTGGGATGGTTGCTTTATTAAGATACCTCCCAGGAAACTAATTTGGTATAATGTTAGTGAATAGCTGTGACTGCTGTTTAATTGGGATGGTACTAACAAAAACTCTGCTTAATGGGGATACATTTGGTCAGTACCAAGGGGTTAAGTGATACTTAACTTGGTGTTAAATGGGTGTGAAATTCTGAGTTTTGTTCTTTTAATGAAGACATAGCTAACTAGGGGTCAGGCAAGTAAAACAGGGAGGAAAATGGAATTCTATAACTATCATTTTTGTCCTCTCATTTCATTGCAACAACTTTAAAAATGGCGTGTGACTCCTTGGTAGCATTCATTCAGTTCCTTGGATATAATCTCTTTTATCCATTTTCTGTTAAAATGTATTAGTATCTGACTTTTAACCTGGTATGTTTTCACTGAAAGATGATTTCACATGGCTGATTTCATATGATTTCATCTTGCATTTAGGAAGCATTTCTAGGTGGTCACTTAGCCAAGGGCTATGAAGAAGCCTTTACTCCACTTAAATCTCTTTTAATTTCATGAGCTGAAGCACGAGCCTTCTGTTACTTCTATACAAAAGGATGAAACTAGGAGGAATGCTCAAAATGAAAATCAAAATCCATACCCATGTCAGTTCTCCTGCAAGCCATCCCTATACATTTTCTCATGCATTTGTAGTAAAGTTCAGTCTGCTGTAACAAGCAAAGAGCTTACACAGACCTTCCTCCTGCATGTAAGCCTTTTACTCAAGGAACTGGGGAAATAGAAACAGTAACTTGATCTCAGTGATCAACACGTATAGAGTAAGTTACCAATAGCAGTACATCTACCAGCAGTTGTGGTATGTATTAGCTAATAAATGTTTTATGTTAAGAAGTTTTGGTCTATGGAAGGTAAAACCTTAATTATGAGCTCTGCACCACATATAAAACATTTATCAACCAATATTGAATAGCAAACATCTGTAAAAATCAATCTCTTTTTGTGGCTCATTTGCAAACCAAGGAAGAAGTAAATTGTGCATAATAAGCACAAAAATGATCAGAAGATCTGCAGAACTGGCATAAAAAGATAAAAGGATATCCCATTATGGTACTACTGCATATCTTTGCCTACAACTAGAAGTCAAGGTTTATTGGTGACAGGAAATGTACCTGTTGGCATTTAATAAAAATATTTACAAGAAATCAAGTTCAAGTCTGTTTTAAAATCAAACTTGAGGTATGAGTCCAAAACGGATCTTTGGTAACTGTTAAAATTTAATGTTGCTTTGAGTATTGTTTACTCCTACCAAGTAATAAGTTACACTGTCTTGATTACTCTTGTTGTACATTCACTCTATTTAGATTGTTGGGGGGGGGGGGGCAAGAATCACATGATGCTTTCTTAGGGCCAAAAAGCCATCAAAATCAATGACAAAATACCTTTAAGATCCTGAAGTTCAAATCAAGGCCTTCACTATAATCTATCTGCTAAATAAGAAAAATACAGAAACTGCCATATATTTTGATTTAATTTATTGGCATGTTAATGGAAACAAGATGAAAAAATCTCAAAACATTTGAGTGAAAGAACATACAAATAAACTTTCAAACTGTCTTTCAGCAAGGAAGTCTAAAGTTATTGAATATGTAAATTGCCTTATTAAAAGAAGAATGTCTCTTTCAGCAATCAGTTTAATTACATTGAAATCTTTCAATAGAGGAATCTGGTAGTTCTGCACAGGAAACGTCTTTTAGAAAAGGGACTCAGGTGTGACATGAAAACTGGAAAAACATTCACGAGTTCAGAAACTATCAGGATTTATGATTTAGGATATATTAGCTGTTAAAATGCTGCAATAAATTGACATCTTCACCAGCATATGCTGACGCCATTCTATGGAGGCATCACTGCTCTACATTATGTTGGGCCTTTTTGCCATGATTGTCCATTCATAACTGGTGCATGTAAAAAGAAGAGTTTTATGAAATGTGGCTTTTGAAAGCAGCTGGAGATTCTGATGAGAAACACTCCTAACCCATCCTGAGAAGTACAATATAGGAAGTTTTTTCAACATTTCTGTTATGACTTTCTTAAAATAGTCATTTATATTTTACATTTCACTGCAGTAAGGTGAACCCAATTTTGATCAGGAAAATCCTCATACAAAATTATACCTCAGGATAAAGGATTGAGGCTTCTCTGGAACTTAAGGAGTACAATTTGGTCTTAAAAACATCTGTGCTTAGATCTTCTCCCTGATTTTTTGTAGAAACTTTTGAAACTGAAGGTCCCAGCTGGGCCTTCTATTTGGCGATCGTGCTAAGATACAATGGTGAAGGACATGAGATCCTTCAGCAGGCCAGGTCAGATGATGCACAGGCTAATGATGATTCCTAGTGACGAGCTAACCTAATGTTTATACCATACAACAACCAAAGTATTAATGGTCAAATGACCATCAGGACTAATGCTCAGCTAGCTCAGCAGACGTCACTGATTGTAGTCCAAATGTGGCTTTGAGGGCACAAGGAAGATAATGGGCCATACTTTGAGAAATCAATCTGTATTTTTCCTGTGGGAACAGATGAGATTTTTGCTGCAGCAAATCTGGAATGCTAATGGAGGTCCAGAAAGGCCCTGGAAGAGGTAAAATACTGCCTTGATATTGAATGAGTGATAATATGATTTGTAATTGGCCTGGTCTTTGAAATTTGCTTATGGTCATTGTCTGCTAAATACTTTTTTCCTAGCTTTGTTAGCCAGGATTCTCAGTGTCCTATGATCTGTGGCTGATGAAGGTAGTTAAGAGAAAACGTTAAAATGGCAATTTGAGTCTGAACAATTGCTGCAAAAATTAACGAAATACTAAAACATTATGCAGTATGATCTTTGCAAACTTCCCACATTAAACTGGGGACATTAGCTACACTGCAACTTGAACTTTGAAGAGTTTTGTATCTTATAAACTCTTTGGGGTATCATACTTTTATAACAAATATCCCTCATATTTTTAAACCAAATATGCAAAATGAAGCTACATATAAAGTCAAAATAACCAAGCAAAATTAGCAGGCATTTTCTTTAAAGCTTATATTACCTGTCAGCTAAATATCAAGTATTGAATGTGACTGGTTTTTGCACAGTACATAGAGAAGCAGTAAAACCTCCTTTTTTTTCCCTTTGTTTTTAGTAATGTATGTAATCCCTAGAAAACCTACCAACAGCTAATGTAAAAACAAAAGCACCCTGTAGACCTATGTACTTGTCTCTACTTTGAAACAAAACAAATTCTCAGTTCTTTAGGGTTAAGGGTTGGTGGTCTCATTTGAGTCCACAGTGGACAGTCATCTGCATGACATGGCTGGTATGCCTTTTGGCACAATTCAGTGTGATTGACAGTATTTGCTCAGGAGAGGCCCAAGGCTGGATGATGAAGTAACTTCCATTATAGAATACAGACAAGGTCAGCTTCATGCAGAGAGTAGCAACAAGAAGTCCTGGTCCCCAAAGCCTTTGTCCTACTGGATGTACGCTTTTGTATTTTACTGATACGCTTTAATGAAAAAAATGTTTTTCAGCTGTTAACTGCTATGTGCATGAAGGTTATCAAAACTGTGGAAAAAACTACATCCCATGTACAAGTTAAAAACAACTGCACTTATCTACTGCATCTAAAATAATCTAAGGCTGTCATAGATGTTTTTGCAATACTTTAGATAGGATGATTGATTTTAGAGAAGTTGTTTAGACTGTGTCTCTCAGGAAAGCTGTCCGTAGAGCAGTAACTAATAACAGTTGTGTTTTAAGAGTTATGCCCAGATTTGAGAGGCCCACCTGCAGAGCGTCTCAAAGTCCACAAGCTTGCCTACAGAAATGGGATTGCTTAAAGCTTGAATGGAGCATTTGACATTGCTGTCTGAGCTGAATTTTTCCAATGAAAATTGGAGTTACAGTAAAGCAAACCCCACAGTAAAGCAAATCATTCAAACACAATGAACTTACAAAATTCAGTATGAAGTTAGAGTTAATAGGACTGTTAATAGGAACAATTCAAGTACTGTGAGAGATGTTCTCATGCTACAGCCTGTTTTTTACCACCCAGTAGTTCACATGACAAAGACATTTAATAAACTGAAATTCAGCTTATGCAAGTGGGCAAGTAACAGTTCTCAATCCTTGCTTCAACCTTAGTGCTTTGGTACCTTTGCTTCCCACAAGGCCATCCAAGACCAAAACCTCTGCTAAGACAACGAAGCAGATGGCAGCCTGCAGGAAAGCTCATGGAAGAGAAGTCAGCTTTTGCAACATGCCCTTTTACAGATTTTTCTTCAGATTTTTCTTTAACAGAAAGTAAAGAGTTTGCTTCTCTTACTTGGGAAAAGAAGGGCTAATATACATGCAAAGATTGATATAAATCCAAACTTTGCTTCACAGACAACATAAGCTTGGGGACTGCTCCTCCCCATCCCATGCCTTTTGCAATCTAGTCAGGTTGACTGGAACTTCTTGAGTTGTTAATTACAGTTTATTTTCTCTTTGGTCAAGGTCTGTTCCCAAGGTCACTATGGAACATTGACAATATTCCACACTGTGTATTTAGTAGTCCACCTAATCCCTTTCTTTCTTTCCCCCTGGTATGTAAAGCCATCTCTCATCTGCATGCTGCCTGACAGTACAGCTTGTAGGGATGAAAGCAAAATGTACAGTAGATAATATATAAAATTTCTTTTAAATCACAGACAACAAAAAAACCCCCAAACTACCAAACAAGTACATTCTTAAGTTAAGAAAGAATGCACCTTGCTGGAGCCTTATGATGCTACTGACAGATTATTCCCATTATATACGTCTATTTACTTGGCTAATCAATTAAAACACTGAAGTTAACATATGCCATATTAAGTGGTGCATATGCTATGAAACAGTTTGTTAAAAAAAAAAGCAGAAATACTTTTTGTGAACTTCTGTTCCCGTCTGATGTTTTAAAACAGTCTTGAAAAATTATCATTTTCTAGCCCCAACACAAAAGCAATTTTCCCACCCTCTGCTGAGGCAACTGAAGTTAATGAAGGAGACCTTAGGGGAGAGCAGGAGCAAACGAAAATACCCCCTTTTGGCATGAGATTGGCCTTCAAGTCTTGCGGAAAGGCCTTAAAAATGTTTAGGGTTAAGTGAAAGACAAATCAGCTCAGAAATGAAACATCTTGTCTTTGGGCAATAAAATTTGGCTGCAAAAATCTGATGACAGATTCATTTTTGCAGTTCTTATGTGACACTATTCCCAGCAAGACTGGACATCTAAGAAGAGGGCCATCCCTAGGCTATAGTGCCTAACATGCTAGCATATAATGCCCCATACCACTGAAGTGGCTTGATTGCTTAGGATTGCTGTCACACAGACGAAAACAAGGAAAAAACAGGGTTTTTTCCCCTGCTTGGAAAAAAGTGGTAAAAAGGAAAAAAAGACATTAAAGAACATTGGTTGTTAGGTTCAGACTTCCAGGCCTTCATAGATGGCACTGACAAGCAAACTGAGTGTGAATGCACACCATTACTTGCCCATCAATCCTGAGCATCCAGAGAATGGGTGAACATGTACAAAATCTACCTTTCTTGGGGCTCCTGCCTCATTTAAAGTATCCATACACAAACCCCACTGTTTCTTGGTCTGGATACTTCACCATTACCTATTTAGTTAACAACTACATGCTGATCTTAGACTAGACCAGGGCTACCAAAAACTGAAAAATTAAAACAGCATTTTAAGACTAGATGTTCTAGTGTGGTTAAACAGCAGTCCTGAAGTGCCCCAGGCTTCACGCATCATTCTGATGAGGACATGTCGTATTCTGATACTGACATGTCAAGATTAGGAGGTTTAGACAGGTACAGTTAAATCACATCGCAGCATTGAACTTCTAAAATTTTTATCTTGCTTATACAGCAAGTCAGGATGGCTGGCTTTACAAAGTTGACTGGTCACAAAAATAAAAGAGGGGGAGGGTGGCTTACCGCGTCAAACAAAAATAAATGGTGAGCGGGGGAGAAGACATATATTGCTTTCTACTCCCTGTGTAGATCTGTGCACAACCAACAAAATGACTATGTGGAGACAGAGAGAGGCAGCAGAAGTAGAATCAGCTGCTCTGAGGATTCGGCTGCTCACCCCTTGCCAGCACACCCATTTCAATTTGGAGCTCCAGACTGTCACAGACCACTAGGCTCACGGGCTGTTCCTTTCATTGGTGGAGACAGTTCCCATGGCAGGATAAATCCAACTTCAAACCACCTATGCAGCGCATAGCCATGCTGACCAAATCAAATTTGAAGTTTTAGTGCATGGCAGGCACCAGACGACTCAATTAAGGTGAAATGCTAAGCTAAATTTGCCCCCCACCCCTTGGCAGAAGAAAGTTCTCCCTCTCACAAATTTCCCCTGTCAAAAAGCAACACAAAAAGCCTTTCAAAGACCCCTGGATACCAGGCAGGAGTAATCACTGAGGAGAGTTGCAGGGGATTCATGCGGTGCTATTAGCTTCAGCAGTTAATCGAGACACCCAATGATAAAATCAGTTACTCTGCTGTGAGAAGTAGCGAGGAATGTGTGTGATGCCTCTTCTTCCTTGCCTTCCTGAGGGAGAAGCGAGGAAAGATCTATTTCCACCAGTAGTCCTCAAAATACCACTAGAAAGAAGAGCAAGCCAAGGCAATGAGACAAGCATGGGGCTGTTAGCTAAGGATGCATCTGGAGCACAGTAGCAAGAACCACGCATCAGCACTGTCCAGATGAGCGTTTTACATCCTACTATGTAGCATATAATTTTGTGCTGAGGGATTTTGCTCTTACCAGCAACAGCCCAGTGCAGTTAAAAACAGAACTGGATGCTCTGGCCAAAACTGATGTCAGATATTCTTGTATCTTTGTTTCCCATCTCCAGTGGAGTCCTTCTATTACAAAATCCACTGGAAATATTTCCTGGCAGCATAAGGATCTGTAGTTACTGGGAAAAAAGTCTGCTGTGTTAGAGGGAAGTGCTAACAGTACTGGACAACTTTTTCAAGAACTTTCAACCTAAACACTGACAACTGCTCCAAAAAGCCTGAAGAACCTCCATGTGAATTAAAGCAATGCAGCTTGTAGAACAAGGTCATGCGAAACAGCCAAAGTTTCTTTCAATCTGCAAAAATTATGTATTGCTAGTTCTTTAAATTAAGTCTTCAGCAATAATGCCCAGGTGTTTCTCAAACTGAGGGAATACCTGACCAGCTTAGCAACAAAAACATACAATGCTGCTTTCTAAATCATAGGAATGTTCACCATTGGCATAAATGAGAGCAGAATATAGACACTACTGACTTTTGGAGGCTGCACTAGAAGAGGGTGGGAGCATCCCAACCACACAGGTCAGCCGATTCCTGTGACAGAAAACCTCACCAGCCAAGAGCTCTCTAGCCCCAAATCTTATCAGTGAGAACTAACTCACTTCTTGGTTGAGGTTCTTTCTGGGAAGATTTTTCTATTTTTGCTGTTCAAATGTTCCTCCGAACATGCATTCTTTAACCCCTAAATTTTTGTTCTCTGGCTCTGCATCTCTTTCCCTGCTCTCCTTCTTAGAACCAACAGGAGTTCACCCAAGGTGCTGATGGCCAAGACTCCTCTCCACACAATTGTCCACCAGAGTCAATTAAATAACTCTTAATGAAGAATTTCTTTTCCAAATAATATATCTTTGTGAAAGGGAAGTTGGGCCGGAGGTGGCAGGTGGGGAAAGCATTTTCAAAAAATGAAAAAAAATTTAAAAAAATCACAGTGTGGATTTAAACAAGTTTCCTGCAAGGTAAGAAAAACATCACTTCAGAAGTTACGGTCACAATTCTAATGTAAGTGTTTTAGAAGCAGATGGCTGAACCTGGGCCTTCTTCCTTATGATTCATGTATTTCATACTTCTCTTTTCAGTTGTGGTTCCAAAAAGCAAGAGATTGTTAAACTCCATGTAAAATGCAAATTAGCACAAAGATATTTGTGCTGAAGAAATTTTTAATTTTTTGTTCCCTGTGGAATCATGTCCTCTGAGTCAGGGCTGTACAGATAAAGATACAACTTCCCCATTCTTTCAGGGTGGCAGTTAAAGTCTTGGAAGCCAAAAGTCCTAGACCTTTCAATTGGACTGTTTTCCATGAACTTAAATCCCTTTGTCCTTTTAAATCAAAATTTAAACTCTATATTTCAGGAACATGACACCTTCAGGGTGGCAAAATCCTTGGCTTAGAACTTCAGCAACTGTAATTCCTCCAAAGTTTACAGCTCTTACCAAAAGGTCATCTCACTGAAACTCAACAACATGCTAATAAACCACAATGGAGAATAACAAAATTCTTGGTCTTCTAACCTAGCTTTTTCTTTTTTTCTTTCTTTCTAATGTTTTGGTCAAAACACATTTCAGTCCCAACACCCGATTTCCTTAAAGAATTAAAAAAGTCAGTTTTGTGGTTCAAGCCTCAACCTCTGGTTGTTTGATGGCAATCAGAAGTCAACTCATTTTAAACTGCTTGATCATGTCATTTTACTTGACCATTTTTGCATTAATTGCTGATCAAATTGGCTGTAGCACAGTATTCTATAAATACTTGAACAATCTGTTCAATAGAGTGATAAAGCTAAGCAATTTAAAAAAAAAGTTGAGCTTGTCAACTAAGCTACTAATTTAACTATATGTAGAACTTACATAATGAACTGCTATGCTGAGCACCAAGTAGAATTTCTAGTTACTCGCTTTCAGTGCTCATTAAGGTGAGAGATGACAGGACTGGCCACGTGTTCCTCTACAGCTGGATATCACTGAGCTTATAACTAACCTGGCTAGAACAGAATTAAAAACACTTATCAGCATTTAAGGAATGGAGTATTTTAGCAGTAGGTTAGTCCTGTTTGCCCAGGCCCTCATGTTTTACTGTGGATGGTAGTAGAGTTTTAATTATTACAACCATTTACATATACAGTTGCTAAAAATTTTTTTCTACCCCGCCACTCTGTCCAGGCCATGATCTCTTTAAATCACCCTACTGAACTCTCCTCACCCTCATCCTTACATTCCAGCTTTTGGCAGCCACTTCCACTTCCTACACCACATCCTCATCACAAAGGCTATTTTTGAAGGACCCAGACTATCTTCGGCTGCCACTCTCACTCATGAGCTGTTAAAGAAGAGGTTTCTATTCAAAGGCGGAATTCCCCTTGGTGGTTCAAATGGACCACAAGGAAGCACACTGCATCTCTGAATCCAAGAACCCTGGGAGCCGCTTTGCAACAGTTAACAGGTAGCTGAAACAGCACTTTGCCTGCAATTCAGCCCTCTGCTTCAGAAACACCTTTCTTTTCTTAGGAGCCCTTCCTGGAAACACCTGCTGTAGCAGGTAACCTCTGCAAAAAGACCTTCCCCACTTGGGAAAATGCTGATTCAGACATCAAAGAGAGAAAAATATCATATCATTATGAAACACACACACAGAAACATATAATGTCAACTATATTTCCAGTAGCATTCACTGGGCAGTTCGTGGAAAACTGTAATTTCACAATTCAATATAAACAAGCAGTTCCAGAATGTGATCTCCAATAGATTTGTGTCTTGGAGTCTTAACTATGAAATCTATGGAGACACAAGGTCCATCCAAGGCTTTGCTTCTGCTGGGATATTTAGAAGGGCTCCTTACAGTGTAAATGCTCTGCTGTTTAGTAAGTTATGAACACCATCTGAAATTTTTCTCTCACGTGAGGACTATTAGACTCTTCTTCTACCTGTCTGATTGCCTGGACCTCATAGGAAACAAATACCCTAAAAAAAAAACAATACCCATCTGTTAATTTTTGAACCCCCGTTTCAAAAAAATTTATGCATGGGAGGGACCTACAGAACAAAACAGGCTGTGTGACTGCATATGGTTTGTTTCCATAGGAAACTAGGCTAAAAAATGACCAGTTTTAGTTAGTTTGATTATAATGCAAAAAGAAAAGTCTCAATATACAAACGTATTACTTGATAGAAGTCATTGTATCCTTCTGGAGAGCTGTCCTTGTTGAGTTCTGTTTGCTCAAGAAAATGACATGGCTTAAGTTTTGATGTATACCTCTTCTTTCAGGCATGTTATTGCCAAGAGAATACTTGTAAGTGTTAAAAGGTACTTCTCACATGGATTTCAAGTGATTACATTGGGGCTGAGGAACCTTTTACTTGCTGAGAGCAAAACAGACCTTCCCAAAGCATTTGGCGGGCCACACTAACACATATCCTAATGCTAACCCATACTAACATGAAAAGAAGAATATGACAACACAGGGCACAAGAAACAAAATCAGGGTCTATAGCAAGCCCAAAGGCTTCAGATTGCCCAACACAATGCTATTTAAAAAAAAAAAATAATCAAATAACCTTCTCAGGCCTTGATCTCACAGATTTTCCCCTTAAAGTATTCCCCATCACATTTCAAGCAGGGTTTTTACACTGCAGGAGTCACAGTATGCAGACAGTATGCAGGAGTCAAAGTATGCAGATTTATAATTCCTACTGAAATCTTACCATCTATTAAGTCAGTGCAAATTACAGACCAGGATACCTTTAAGAGTCTAAGTCTTTCTGCCTTCTGCTTCCTAAGTAATACATGGTCAAAACTGTTTTTGTATAAGAATGAACATCTTGGGGATTTAGCTATCTTCTTAGCATGCTTTTAAAAGAATGAAAAAAACATGCTAATACAAATAAGAGAACTTACTGGTTTGTATTTAAGCACTAAAAATGCAGACTTCTTCCTAAGACACAGGCATGGATTTTTCCTATCAGAGGCAGCTAGGAACTCCCCTTCAGCTTCCACCTTTCAGTTTAAAAGACTCTTTTGCCCTTACATTTTGGAAATTCTTACAAACCTCTTGTTTCCATCCAGCTTTCAAAGTGTGACATGAAGAAATTGCTGCAGCTAAGGGAGCTCGTCCACCATTTCTTTAGTGCAGGGGGAAAGAAATAGACAACTCCATCCCTCCTACAAATACAGTTTCCCTTCTGCTCTCAGGCTCTCTGCTGGGTTTTCATAGAATTCCCAAGTACTGATTAAAAATAAACATTTTAAAAGGCGAAGTCACCCTGCAGCCAACACAGCAGTGGCACACGCATGTCCTGCAGGAGAGCAAAGCCTTTATTTAATAGGACTTTCTCACACATTCTCCACCTCTGTGTCACCACACAGCAGAAGAGTTTCCTCCAGCTTTAGGATGCACATGCAGCCAAGAGAGCATGAGCTTGCATACACAATCTGGTCTGGGTTCCCTGGCTCAGTGCATAGCTGCAACAGCCCACCCTTTCCAAGACAAGAACCTTTTCCTGCTGCCAGTGACTTAAAAAGACATGTCATTCAAATAGTTTAATTCTGTCCTGAGGAATCAGAGTCAAATCACATGCCTGATGGGAGCTGTTAAGACTGCACAAAGTAGAACTTTTTTGTTTCCTTCATCTGAAAAAAAAATTCCCAGGAAATTACGTTAAGACTATTGAGAGATTATTTTTCATAGAATAGAATGATTATGATTTATTTTATAAAAGTTAAGCACTTACAAGATAGGGAATACTAAAATTAGGTGGTCCATATGACTTCAAATCTGCTTTCCTCTTAAGTGTAACATAAACTGTATTCAATTATATTATTACTTTTCTCCACACAAGCCCTGCATCATGCAAGGGGTGGGGGTGGGGGTGGGGTGGCACCGCAACTCAGAGGAGGAGGCAGCTATTCCAAGAATACCTTTTCAGATTTCCATTTTGGTTTCTGCCTTTGATGCATTTGCTGCAAGGGATGCTGAATTGCTTTGACATCTATTACCAGAGTATATGCATGCCTCAAAATTACTAATGATGTCTGTCCACAGGGAAGTGAGCAATACTGTTTTTCCCATTTTACAGGCAGCAGAGTCCCAGAGTAAGTCTGGGTCATAAGTTAAAGCCTCTTGTCTCCTGGCCACATGCTCCAGCTTCCAGATCTGCATGTAATTACTGCTTGGTTGACTTTATCCACCACTGTTAGGTCTTAGGAAGTCTGCTATTAAGGCCCTATACGGCCCATGCTGAGCAGCTGGATTTGTGACTAAATTTTCTTGCATACTATTTATTCTCATGTTTTAGCCGTGTCTTTTCTCTTCTTACAGTAACAGGTGTTATTGTTAACTTTCAACTGCTAGAGCTACTAATGCAAGGAACTTGTGGATAATTACCTGATAGCGTGCCTTAGTTTATTTCCAGAAAACAGTTAGTTCATCCTGTGCTCTAGAAGGAGAGGGGTATGGGGAAAATCCCATAGGGGAAAAAAAATAGTATTACATGATCAGGGAGCTAAGGAAAATGTAAAATCATGTACATACTAGCCAACACCAACAAAGTATAGCTTGAATAAGTAGCTTATAATCCCAGCATTTTCTAAAAGTCAGGTGTTTGCATGTGAAACTGCAATGGTCTTACAAGAGCCTGTTAGGTGCTCAAAGTCCTAAGGGTTCTTTAGTTAAAGCAGTTTTAAAGGTAAATTGCTTACAGGAAAGCAGTACAAAATAACATAATCTTATTGTTTCCTACATTCTTCTGACTTCCCTTATCTGACTTTTTCAAAACGGTAGTCCATCCCACAGAAGATATTCTTTTTCTGCCTTGGATCCTTTTCACATGACTTAAATTTCTATTACAGCATCAACTCTGAATTTGCAAAGAAAGAAGTAACAGGATGTGAAAGTTGCAGTAAGAGAAGCAATTTATGTGCAATGAATATTAACTTTTCTACACTGTCTCAGTGAGTGTGATAAGAAGTAGGCACCCGTGTACTGTATGCACAGAATGAAACATTTCCTTAGCAAACAGAAACTGAAATGTTTGCCCAAAGGATCAAAGATTCACACTGCAAAAGACTAATATTAGAGGGCAAGATAACCAATTAGTGTTTCCAGGCCATGTGCAGAATTGAGTATTATATTTAACTCAGGTACAAATTTCATCCTTTGCCCTCTATAAACTACCATAGCGACATAGACTCTGTGAATATAGGAGAGGTGAGTAATTTCTAGCAGGACCTATGTATGAAAGCATAGGTAAATTCATATACAACTTATCATTTAAGAATGTCATTAATATAGGAATCACATTTCTATTCTAATATCTTATCAGTTTTTGGTATACTTAAATACAGCAAAGAGAATGGCAAATTGTGAATCCTTAACAGTGGTTTCTGACCATTCATCCTGTCTTGTTTAAGTCAGAGAAACACTTTGAAGAATAAAGTACTAATCAAAGTCAGGTTTGGCTTTCACAACTTGATCCTATACATAATAAACTGGTAGGTAAGGTACCATAATGCCTTAAAATACCACTACAGATTGTTTTTATCCCTTCCAGGATTCCCAGGCTCATCCTATCATCTATGCTTGCTAAATATATCCAATGAACAGTTATGTAATAAATATGGTAATATCTGGAAGCCTACAACATTCAACACTGTTTAGTTAACATTTAAAAGTGTGGACTGTGTAAAATTCAGGTGGAAGAGCACTGAACCATTGCCAAGGATATCCATATTAAGGAAATAAAGGGCTGTGTGGACACTGACAACTTTCCAGCATAACATTATTGTTATTGTTATAAGTGATAACTATAATTTCCTATTTAATGTCACTCTTCAGAGTACATCCATCCCGTTCTTTTGGCTTCTTATTCCTCTCCCACCCTTCCCCCCACCCTTTTCTCCTTTTCAGAAAAGGTAATAAGGCCCACAGTTGGCCTAACACATGCATACCGTCCCTTTTCTAATACTGCCCCTTACAGTAGTGGCAAAAAAGTCAGGCTTTTCTAAAGCAGTGAAGTAATTCTGCAATGCCCATTCTGCTGTGGAAACTGCTGAGCAAAACCCTCACACAATGGGTCTCCCTGGCATTCTTTAACCCTGTTGGTGATGATAAAGTCTCATAAATCTAGGTAAATCTTTAATTATACCTTAGGAACACTCTGATATTATAACTATGAAGTAGTGATAAAGAACATGCTGACAATTAGCTCCAGTAAGTCCACAGTTTATTGAATAGGGGAAATTGCTTCCAGGGTTAAACTAGAGTTGCATCACGGGTTCTTGTTGCTATTTTTGGTTTTCCTTAACTAACCTAAATTTTATGGATTAGCATATATGCATAGAGCATATAACACCTGCACTTTTTCTTTTTTTTGGCAAGTATTTATCTCCTCTACCTTTTTCCATTTCTCTGGAACATTTAGAGTTCTAGGTATTGAAAAGCCATTTTGGTTCTGGAAAAACTATAGCCGTAACTACATTTTTGCCATGTTCTTTCCAGTAGCAGCTCTTTTTCACCACATCTCTGGCTGAAAATTAGCAAAGGTAGACCTCTTACCGTGGCTTTGGGGTTCTGGTGATACCGGCAGAAAATCAGACCATGTCTAACTGAAGGATATAGCTTTGCTTTTAAATGTCAGTGCTACATTTGCATGTATTTTCTACTAGTGTATGCAAGTGATCTATATCTTAGGCCAAAGCACACATTTTAACTCACATGAATAATGCTGAAAGAATAGTAAGTTCTTTTACTTTGCTAATTAAATCATCTTGAAAATGGTCTAGGTAGTAAGTGACAGGATTAACAAGGGCACTTTACAGGATTTTGATGTTTTCTTGATTAGATCAGGAGTATTTTATATAGAAGCACTATTTGATGAAGTGGTTTTAGCAATGTGAATGAATGCACGACCTTAGTTTATCTCAGTATCTTCATAAAGAAGCCATCTTAGCTGTCAAGGAAGCCCAGCGAAGAGTGAAAATGACCTTAGCTCACAGCTAAGCAAAAGGTCAGCTGAAAAGAATAGTGAGAAATATTATTCTTAGTTCTGATCCTTTGGGTTAGCCAGTACTATTCCCAACTAATGTAGTGTATTGTACTGAACTTTAACAGGTCAATATTAGAGGAATATTAGGTCTAAACCCCAAAAATTATTTTCATTTTTACTTTTATTTCTTTTCTGCAAGAAATAATGGCTTTCTATTAATACAAGGAGCTTGCTGAAAAGATTATGTGAATGGGGACTACATTTTAAATAGATGCACGTCAAAATGAACCTTTTTTTAAATAGTAAGAGAGATGGTCAAAACACTTCTATTGACAACAGCCATGCAAATTCTCTTAGCCTTTTTCCAAATGCAATTCCTAAACCTTTCTATTTTTAACCCAGAAGAAATAATAAAACTGTCAAAATGTTTACATATAGTGCCTACCACCTGAGGTCTCAGACCCCTCTGTCAATATACTATTAATTGCATTATATATTTTATAGAGCTGGAAAGTATAAAAATTCCCATTTTACAGATGGGGAAATGGGAATATTAAGAATTCATGCAGTCAGTCACACAGGAGCTAGCAAGAAGAGGGCTAGAATGAAGATCTCCATTTGCCCAATAGCAGAGCTCATTAGATAGAAGTCAAGCAAAGAAAAATATTGCATTTGTCCCTGTGATTTCAGTCTTCTAGATATGAAATAGTTTGGTACTAACACAATAGCAACACATTTCCATGGATTGCTCCAGGAGGACAGCAATTTGGAGCAAGTTACAGTAACTCTCTGGCCAAAAGCAACACAAATAGACTTTTACAAAAATAAATTGCAAAATAACAAATGGTAACAAATTTTTTTTCATTGAAATGTTAAAAAGGAAGGCAGATGAAAGCCAGGGAGGATTATTAAAAAACTACCCTATCTTCATAAAAATTCAGTGTTGGTAAATGCAATAGCCTGGATTTAGTTTGCATAGGTTATATTAATCCTGGTCATACTTAAAATGGAAGATGGAGGATATAAAGAGATCACATCCAAAGCACTGTCCTTGAGATTCTTAAAATGACAAAGAAAATTCAAGATCACTCACAGAGAAGGAACTAGGAAAGACAATATCCACTGATTCCAAACTATCTCTGACAGATGTCATTCAAGCACTGAATTTGATTTTGTTTTATTTGTAAGGCTACACGTGTCACTTATATTTTAGCATATCTGTATGCTTCAAAGGTGTCAGGATTTATCCCGTACTCTGATCAGGTTTCCTCCCATTCATACCCTCACCACACTCAACTCTTAGTCTGTGCATACGCCTTGCACAGAAATCTACTCCAGTTAGGCAAAAAACTTCAGTCTGTAAAAAACAAGTATGTTGCAGTGTTGAGATCTCAAAGCACCTTGTAAAAATTCACAAAATAAGCCTTAGAAACTGCTCTAGAAACTACTTTCTCCATATATGTTTTCAAAGAGATTTTTTCACGTGGCTTCCACACTGAAAGAGAACAGTTTCTCTGGGAGAACATTCTTTTGGCAAAACTTGAAATCAGAATTTTGTGTTTCCAAAATAAGTTGCAGCAAAATAAATCACCCCCAAAGGTAAACCTTAAATGAAAAAAAAAAGTCCTTCCGCTGGAAAACTATTTATGCTTACTAAAAACAAAACAAACCCCACACATTATTTATCTAAATAACTGGATACAGTATCAGTAGCCAATATCCTGTTGGCTACAGTTCTTTAGAAACTTATTTCCTTACTTCCTGTGTGATTTCACATTGTTTTTATTCCCTTCCTAACTATAGTTCTGGGAATAGTTTATTGATTATGACTCATTGCTTGAAATTACACACAGATTTGGAAATCCACCACTTTCTTCACTTTTGACAAGCGAATTCAAGCGATATTAGAGTTTTAGAGAGCTCAAGGAACATAGTATATCAAACTTTTGACACAGAGGCTGCCTTCTGAAGCTTTAACTGCCCATAAATTACTCCAAAAATTCAGAGTCCAGTAGAATAGAAGTGTGAAAAAGTTTTGTTTGCCTTTTTTTATCTTACTGTATTTTCTTTCAACAATGTTTGAGCTCACATTATCAGGTTCTTCACTCCTAGTCCTTATTTTTTTTTTTTCCTTTTGATATATTTACTAATATATCATTTTTCCCAGGGTACTTTTGAACATATTACATCCAGATCCATGTTGGATGAATTTCTTTTCTTTACATGCTCTTACAACACTCAGCAGAAACACCATGTGATCCAGGCTTTGGAAAGTTATTTCCTAACCAGGGTAGGAATAAATGAACATCTACAATTTAGGATACTTTTATTAGGCTGCAATTTCAATCCAGCTAACAACGCTCAGTTACAGTCGCTATTCGGCACATAGGTTCTGCTTGAACACAGATATATTTGGGGTACAGCAAAACTTCTTTGCAGAGTTTAGCAGGCTTCATTTAGTTTTCCACTTCCCTCTGTTACAATACAGACTGTCCACATCTAATGGGAGGTTAACAGATAGAAAACACTGGTATTATTGCAGGTATTAAACTCTCTCAGAAGTTTGATTGGCATCTCCTGCTTACATTCCCAGGATTACTCCAAATCCCACATCTTTTACCAGGAAAAAAATTTCCCCAAGTGAGAAAACAGGGAACTTTGGGCTAGCAGAAGTTACCCCATTCTGTACTATAAGAGTTGATTTCTTTCATGTGGTTGTTTGCATTTTTTACTTACTAGTGCTTCATTAAGTTCTTTTCTGTAATATTTCCAGATTTCAGAACTGTGGCACTATTCTGGTAGTAAAGGGTTTATCTATATTATAAACTCACCTCTAAATAATTATATGTATTTATTTGTTGGCAACTGCTTTGTGGTCTATGGGTGTGAAGAGGTGCACGGAGCGGGTGTTGCTTAGCCAACAAGGATCCTTATTTCTCTTCAGAGGCTGTCTTTGAGTCTTATTCCTGCTGGCAGAGTCCCAGTCCCTCCCAGTTCAACATCTCTATGGACAGATACGGAGGATTCCCACTAGCAGGTCATCAGCCCCATCTCATACATCTTCTCCTTGGCTTGTTATTGCCATCATCACATAAGTGCCTCTGCAGGCACCAGTAATCACTTATGCACCGATCCTCAGCTAAAAGTGTGGAAAGCCTTCTCCAGGCTGCCAACACAATAAATACCTAATCCTCAAAGTAAAACACCAATTATGGTTGCAATAGGTAAGCTACAAGCACACTGGTGGAACAAAGCAAGCACATTTTTTCTTTTCTGAACACTTACATTTTAGAAAGCTCAATACCTAAAGGTAGTCCATGTTTGCTGTTTGGAAGTGAAGCCACTATTCCTCTAATTCTCAGCCACATATTGACAGGTTGTCACCTTTCAACCGCTTTCCAATCCACTAGACCAGAGGTTTCAAAGAAAGCATTTTGTATGGATGCTAAACACACATTCCTGGAATTCCAGATAGATCTAGTGATCCATAAGCACAGGTATTCCAGATTTTGGACAGCTAGTTGAAAGACTTGCCTATTTTTTGCCCTGAACTTCTCAGATTTGCTCAGTGTCTGTGATTCAAATACAAGATAGATGCACAAGAAAGAACTATTAATGTGGTCTTAAAAAAGATTTTATCTATTATATTGAAAGTTAAAATTGAAAGTTAAATTAAAAGCAACAATGCCAATGATAAAAAAATATGTTGATAGAAATGTTAAATAGGACAATTTTACTGTAGGCAAGTGGTTTCCAACTTCAATTGAATTCCTAATTAAAGCCATGACTGCTATTTATTGTGCAATATGCTTATTTGGTGCTGCAGCATCTGCTGCTTGAAAGCAGCATTCACCCTCCTCTCCTGGGTTAATTTAAGTTCACCCGCCTCCCCTCAGTTCAGTGCTGGCACTGGAGTCTCACAGAATGGGAATTTAGCAAATAGCAGAGATTTAGTACCTATTCTAAAGCCCAAATCTTCATTAATAGACACATTCTAAATACTAAAAAGTTTGTTTAAAAGTGGCAGGGACTCCACATAAAACATCAAGGTGACCCCGTGTGTGCCATTCACTCCGATATGCACAGGAAGTGTCCACAGTTTGAAGTCCTCTGTTAGGAGAATTGGATGATTAAGGGAAGAAACCTCCCTTTGCAGCCCACAGTTCTCTCCCCACAAATGCAGCCACCCTGAAAATAAAAGGCAGGGCAAAGTGATTCCTTTCTCCCCCTCTTTATTTCTTCAGCAGCCTCAGGCACAGTGATTTATCACCAATGCAGCCTCTCTCCTGAGGAATCCTTTTGAGCAGTACCACAAGATCCAAGCAGGGACACGGGTTGCAAGGCTGGGTGCTCCGCAGAGGCAGGGCAGGATCTTCTCTTTTCTCTGCATTTCTTTTGGAATTTAAATGAACAGACAGAAACAATTGTGGGGTAAAGCTGGGGTCAGCAAGGGGGACCTGTTTGCTCACAGTCCCATATGGAAGGAGAAGAAGGAGGCCACAAAGAGGAAAGCCGCACAGCTGGTGCAGCATCCTTACCCCTCACCACACAGGGCGGCTGCTGAAGACGACTTGGCAAAGGTGGCAATTCCTCCAGGTAGGTCCTGCACACAAGACAGGCCCAGTGCCCACCTTAGAGTAGTGCTCCCAGGCTGACTGAGCATAGACACCCCTTCCTCCTCCTCAAAGAACTGAGGCTCTCTGAGATCCTAATAATTTTATAATTATAACATAAATTATTATTTATATAAATATATTATTTATATATAATAAATATAAATCATCTAAATCCATATAAGCAAATACCTCTTTCCTGCAAACATTTGTGCCAAAAAGGCAGGAGTTTTGTACTGTACTCAGAGAGGTATAGCCAGTAGTGTCAGGCTTACAAGCCTACGTTGAAGGAGACTGAGGAGAGGGGAGAAGTTTGGTTTTGGTTAAAGTCACCCATGAAATTGCTGCATAGACAAGAACTGGCAAGATAGACCTGCTTCCTTCAGTGCCAGTAGAGGAATTGAGAAAGCATAACAAAAATCAGAACAAAGGCTGGAAATATGCCTACATATTTTCCAGATAAGCGTCTAAAGCAAAAGTGTTCATCTGAACCAATTCACACATGCTTAAACTTCCCAAGAAGAGAGTGCCAGCACTGAACTGTCAACAGGTTGGGGCCATCAGAGAACCAGGGCAGGAGGAGACTCTAGAAGCTACCAATCCTTTTTTTCCTCCTTCAATTCACGATCTTCCTCCAGGTGTTTGCACAGCAGCACGCAGCCCAGCAGAGTTGAGATTTCAGCCTTTGTACCTGCACAGCAATACACCCCATTTACCCTGCCAAGAAAGGCAGGGACAAGCTTTACTCTATAACAGAGATAATGCTGAATCAAAGCTCCTACCATAAGGTCAATCCTTTGCATCTCTCTTGGGCTGCTAATTCTGTTTGTGGGGTTTTTTGTTTATTTGCTGTTCCAGGACTTACGTAAAGCATCTAGTTCTTCACGCGACAGCCTGGAGGTCCGTTTGGCTGCTCTGTCTGGGGCTGGCTGTACTAAGGCCAATCAGCAAACAGATCAAAAACCTGAAAACCTTTGCACAAAGAGTATACTATTGCCAAGGACTATAGAATATGACTGAAACATTAAAGAATTTTTGGTGCCTGTTTGGGGGAGGGAGAGAATTATATGTTAAAACATAAGAATTCTCTTTCAGCATAGTTTAAATTGCTTCACAATACTGATTAAAATAACAGAACATTATAGCTTGCTTAACTAAACATTATATTTCTAAATCCATTTTCAATTGTTTTCCTTCAATTTAAACATTTTGAGCAATTTTATTGCTATTCATACCTGCTTGATTTTTTTCATTAGAAATTAAAATGCATATTTTTATCTAGGTTACAGAGTGCTGGTACATTTAACTCTTTCAGATCTGCAGACTGAGCACAGGAGAGCTATGAATGGCATAAACACAGTGTCTGTCCATCAGATTAAAATATTTATATTAAAAGACACTTTTTGGCAATAATGGTAGTTGAGAGGCGAAAGAAACAAACAAAGGAGGTAGAAGGAAGGAAGAGGGGCGGGAGACAGAGGGAGAAAGCTAGAATAAAGTAAAGCAAGGGGTATAAATGACAGCCTCAAGATTAACATTCGATTTTCTTAATTCATATCCCACCTTTACATTTTGGGGGCTTCTCTCCCTAAACGGATCTTGGCAGGAAAAATCAAAGTTAAAAACCCAGAAGTTTTAAGAAATAAGAAAGTGAACCAATTCTGAGTAAAGAAGAAGTAGTATCTTTTAGACTGTGAAGTAACAGTGAATTGTAAATACACTTCTGTAGCAAGACAGGCCCCTAGAGTTCTCATATAGTGAGGTAATAATTATTAATACTGAGAGACAGACAGCCTTGTCTGAAGTCAAGCTGCACACCATTTGAAAATCCCTCTTTCAGCTTAACGCCTCCCGCATTTCCTTTTCCCCAGCCACCCTTCACTCCTTCTCTGGAAGGCTTCTCCCTGATGGCACGAGTCCACACCACCACCCTTCATAAAGTGGGAATCTCCCCTGAGTACCTGGGTAAAGATGGTATAACTGGCCCCACTACATTTATACCTGAACATTTCTAATTTCCCTAAGTCAGCAGGGGACATTCAGAGACCACTAAGTGCTGGTAACCACATCAAAACATTAATTAACACAACTATATTCCCACACAAATAAAACATTAATATGGTAATTTCTAGCCTATAACCAGCTGGTATCTTTTCCCCAGCTATATAGATAGTAGGATTAACAGTGCAAAGCAAGTATTATAACAAAGTCAAATTAATATCACCTTTTTCCCTGTTTTATAATTCAGAATCAAACAATAAATTATAGAAGTCCTTTAGAAGCTGTCCCTCATGAAATACTTCTCCCGGATCCATGCTCAAGGTGTAAATCCCTTTCCACCGAGTTCTCCTGGTTTCTATGTAATTCAAGGCTACTCAGTGACAGGATCTCAGCCTAGACAACTGTGACCGTCAAATGGCCCTGCTCCACTTTCCACTCGCTGTCACTGACTTTCTATCTCCTCTCCCTAGCTTTTTCTCTCTTAACACTTTTGCAATAAAACAGCCCAAATATTATTCAAAGGGAGTTGCTATGGATCTATTGTCATACAGACAAAGAACAGGAAGAGGAACACTGGTCCAAGATAAAACCAAGCCAGAAGAGTTTTCTGCAAGAGTGATACTTGGTTACTACTTCAATTTTTTTTTTTTTTTCTCTTCTCAGGCTTGTCAAAACACACACACATATATTTCTCTTCACTCCGCAATAATTTTGGCATCGCCTTCAATGATAAATGCATTTCATGAATGTTAACACATTATACATACAAAGTTTGAAAGAACTATGGGGAAAACAGGCAGCGAAAATATGAGCAATGTCAGTTAATGAAAAGCTCACATTTTCAAACTACTGTATGGCTAATTAAAATTGAATTAAGTGACTACAACATTAACTATGTCAACTATTTAGCATAAAAAGTTGTTAAATATATCATATTGTATGTAGGAAGATCCTTGCAATCTTTAATTGTAAGAAACAGTCATGTACTATTTAATTGCACAACTCGGTAAGATATAAAATTCAGTTACATGAATTATATTTAGTAAGATATTTTAAAACATGCTGTTTTTAAGATTGTGGAATTTTATGGATCGTGTAATAGAAGTGAAGCACATTCTTAATTACATAATTATTTCCATTTTCAAAGTCCAGCTAACAGCATAACTGGTCTTGTTTTCACAGTCTAAGGTAGAAAAAGACATCAGGTTAAGTGCTTTGAATCCACTTACTAAGAAATAATTTTGAATTCTTACTTGAATAATTTTTCCACAAAATTTTGACTAAAATTAATCCAGAACCATACAGAGTCCTCCAATTATTCATGGAACATGTGTTCCTCATGATCATACATATATAAACATATACAGAAAACTTTTGGCAACTCTTTAAGTTGATACTAACTTTATCATAATTAACCTGTTTAAAAAAAGACTAGAACAAAGTCTGACAAGCCTGAATATGTCCAAGCAGAATTTCCTTTTTTGTTTTTTTAAATACAGTTATTGCCATTAAACTTCCAGCATGGGGCAATGTGAATCCTTCTTTTTCCTTCACCCATAAAGAGACTGCCCTATTTCTTCATCTACCACAATGATCACCTTTTGTTTTCAAAATTAGATGGGTTTCATATCCTATTCATCTCCCAGCACATACAGGCAGTTATTAACTTTTCCAAGAAGTCCATGCTACACATTGCTATACATAAACACCATCACCAGTCAGAGCAGGGATTAGGGTAGAGAACCACCCAGAAAAAAAAAAATCGAGTAATACTCAACATTCATTAAAGTAATTCATTTTAAAAGCATTCTCCACCCTACTTATAGTATGACTCACCAATAGCCAGACTCCTGGTGTTGCACACACAGTTGAAGGACAGAAGCACAGCACAGATAACAGTGAGGAGAGCTCTAGCTGCTCTTTGAGGATCCCTGAGGCCCTGATCTCAGCAGCACTTGTTTGCCTGGTTTCACACACCACCACCTGTCCTCCCTCATTATCAGTCAGGAGTTTGCCTACCAACTTAAAGGGGAAGTAGCATGACTGATACAAGATGATGGAAAAAGAAACATGCTTTCCACAGCCATGACAATAAACACAATCTCTGAAGTTAAATCTCTCTAAATTGGGAATTTCCAACTTTTTTTTTTATGCAATTCTAAATGGTAGCAAGAACTGCCATTCCTAGCTCTACATACACCACTTACTCATCTATCACTAACTCATTTGAGAGCCACATTTTATGAAGCCTTGAGCTAAACTGCAGCTAATCATCTGGGCATGGCCCAGAAAATGTATTAGTGATTGTAAGGAAGTGAATAAACAGCAGAGGAAAAACAGATGAAAGAAAGACTAAAGCTTCTCTTCAGTTATCTTTGTAAAGAAATTCACAAGCAAAAAGATGTTACAAGCCCCTGGCACTTGTGTCAATCATGCATCCAGCAGCACTTACCATTGCAGCATAGGCAGACAAGCTTAATGGATGCCCAAGGCCATGCCAAAGTACTGTATAATCACAGGCATCTTTCATGTATACCCAATTCCAGATCCATTTTTTGGATGTCCTTTTGCTAGCAGCACAGCCATTTAAATGGATACTCAATGTTATACCAAAATATAGCACGCACCTAATTATCAAAACCATCGTGCACTGAGCCTGCAGCTTGCCCATCCCACTCTTCATGCCAGTGGGCAAGGAACCCTCAGACTCATTACAATAGCCACACTTTTAGACTCAACCTCCCAGAGGTTACCAAGTGAAGCACCTTAAATAGCACAATTAAAGAGCCAAAATGCAGGGCTTAACTTCACTGTGTACAATTCACATGCAACAAAGGAAATTAAAAAAATACAAAACAGGAAAGAAACTTAACTACAAAGGAGAAGCACATACATAGTCCTTACTTAAGCCTCAGCAGCTGTGTCACTAGAGGTCATTTCATGGAGCTAGCAGACCCATCTACATTCATTCAGTGCCTTCCTTAAATCCCCAAGCTCCCCATCTTTCCTTAGAAACATCTAACCAGATCAGGCGATATTACTGAGGCAAATCCTACTGCTGTAATTCTGTATGACCTCCTTTTGGGTTTGGGTTTTGGGGTATTTTTGGTGTTAAATCCCTTTTAATTGTCAGTTTCCACCATCTCAATT
Source organism: Morus bassanus (assembly GCA_031468815.1). Classification (NCBI taxonomy): domain Eukaryota; kingdom Metazoa; phylum Chordata; class Aves; order Suliformes; family Sulidae; genus Morus; species Morus bassanus. The sequence goes on from CM062573.1 coordinate 33,254,413, forward strand.
TCCCCTGATTGTCTTGTTAAAATCAAGCAATATACATTGTTAGCAGACTAACACATGCTGTGCTAGATAGAGTCACACAAACAAAATTATTAACTATCAAAATCAAGTGGTCTTTATACCACTTGTTGAACCCATTCTACCTTAATAAAGCAAAGCTTTGATTCCACATTTAAATTCCATTTCCAAGTTTCATAAGCAATACGGACCTATGAAAGCTAGTAATTACAAGGCCAACTGATACATTTTATTGCCATCCTTTGTAGAGCAAGTGATCCACTGGATGACAATTCTGTTATAAAGTGCTGTTTTGTGATGATCTCGATTTACTTTACACTCATTCTTGCACTAATATTTATCATGTCTGATGAGAATTGATATAAACAATATAACCAAGATTATTTTAGCATCCTTATTACACAAATACTTTTGGGTAATTCAATGAAAGAGAAAAACATGGTTGTATATTTATTCAGAGCTACAAGTATCACACAGGCCAGTCATCTTAGTAACAACCTTACTAGTTTTATAGCTACAGATATAGATACAGTTCAGCAGCAGTATCAATGAACTGGAGAGAGTCCAGTGGACTGGAAACACGAGAGGAGGGGCTGAGGATACTAAATTTGTTTACCCTGGAGAAGGGATGGTTTAGGGAGAATCTAATTGCTGTCTTATATTAGCTAAGGCAGGGTTACAGCAGAAACTCTTCTCAGAGATGCACAGCAGAAGAGCAAGAGGCAAAGGTCACAAGCTCCCACAGGGGAAATCCAAAGGGGCTAAAAGGAAAAATAAAATCACAGCAAGACTATTTACACACTGGGACAGTTTGCCCAGAGCGGCTGCAGAATCTCCATCCATGGAGATTTTAATTTTTTGTCTGCATAAGGCAGACAAACCTTGAGCAACCTGCTCTAATTTTTTGCATAGTCCTGTGTAGAACAAGGGATTGGGCTTCCCCGCCCCACAGGTCCCTCCAACCTAAATTATCTGATTCCAGTGCATGTGTAAAACAAAGCAGGAGAGTACCTGCATGTCTTCTGCTTTGTATGTGATGAATCCAAGCAGCCACCGCAGAGGCAATGTCTCCTAAAGCACTTCTTTTCTTGGACAAAATAGCTGCCAGTTTTAAATAAGATACACAGGAGAAAATACTTGAAAAAGGTACAAAAATATGGAGAAACTTGTTTAGTGATGGCCCCTGCCCTGCGTATTTTAAGAAGCAAAATACCTCCAGGGTTTATGTCAGTCTGAAAGAGCTCTGCCTAGCTAAGAGAGAGGTTTAGGCTCTTTCCATGGCTCTTGGATGCAAAAACATGTTGGTGGCAAACAGCAGAAAAGGAACAGGACCTTTTGCATCCCTCTGTGTTTCTCTGGTGGAACAGAAGAGGCAGGATTCTCTCTGTTTGCTTTAGCAATTACTTTACCCTGCGTCAATAACCAAGAAATCCCTAGGTCATTCATCCCAAAATCTTAACAAATACAAGATAGATAGTTAAACTAAAAATGCTTCCTCTGCTGACTTTTGAGCCAAAATGGCATCATATATTCTTAAGTCCTTACCTAAAAACTTTTAGCATAAATGCTTTCTTTATGAGGCAGATGACTTTGTAGGTCATGCTTATGCTAATCTCACAAAACAGTTTTTGGTTTTTTGCTTCCTGGTGGAATAGTGTGTCCTTTGGTCTTGCACTTTTCCTCTCAGCTGTAATCTATGAGTAGATTGTCATTCAAGCCTCTGTGATTGAATGTCTCTGTATATCCACATTGACTCCTGACTCTCAAACAGAAAGAAACTCACTGCAACATGGATCAAAGCAGGTATGTATGCTAAAAACCACCCTGCAATGGGAGCTAGGGACATTTAAGTTGTCAAGCAAAGACAGAAGACCCACATTAGGAGACTGCAGCCCAGAATAACTAGACTCTCCCTTTATCTCTGAGGGTAATGGCATTAGAAACCCATACAGTACTTTACCAGTTACCCTCATCATTGCTCTCTCTGAAGAAGATCTGTTCCTTTCACTCGAATTCCTAGTAAGTTTGCAAGCCAGACCTTATATGGCAGAAAGATTTCCTAAAATTTGGGTGAAGAAATGGTTGCAAAATGAATGGCAGCATTTAGAACTTTTTGGTTTTTCAGGGTTTTTTTCCTCTCTTTCTGAAACTGAAATGTAAGAGTTACTAGCAGAAGATAATCTACTTTCCCTTGTCAGACAAAGTTTATGAGTTGTTTGTCACAAATGAAGCAAAGACTTGATGAGAAGCCTTCACATACAAAAGCTTCAAGATGATGATGAATAATTTTTGATTAAATCTTTGATATGAAAAGTTTGCAAATCCATTTACTGCCAGAAAAAAAGAAAAGATTGGGTTCTCTTATAGTAAGAAAAAGTGCAAACACAAGGAAAGTAATCTTCCATAATTATATAATTATATATTCCTTTTAGATAAATATTACAAACCAGGAAAGGGGAAAAGGTCAGCAAGATGACTAAAGAAGTTAGCAAGAGTTTAAGTATCAGTACTGCTTATTACTGCTCATCATTAGCATCAGTATTACTACCAATCACAACTGGGAAGTCCGAGTTGGTATTTCAGAAGAATCTGTATAATTATATTCTATAAAATATGAAAGAAATAAGACTTCACCATCCTCTCTATGCCAGTGCTAGTGACATCTGAAGTACACAAGCAGTAAAACGGTGCCCAAGGGTGCAGCAGTAGAAGATGGGGGCAGCAACATATAGCTAGAAAAGCTGCACTCTCTCTTTCCTGCTATCAGCTTTGTCAACCACGCTGTACTACTAGTTGGCATGACTTCTTCTAGAGCAAGACTGATACCAATTTTTATATATTATCACTTCTTTATACCCTGCAGGGTGGTCTCCTCTCCTGTGACACTTCATGATGTGAAGGTTGAGTTACATATCACAGTGCATAATGCCCTAGTCAGTCATGGTGAATGTATTTATGATGAGGACCAAAGAGATAGGTCTTCATGCTGCTTCTGGCATGGAGCACTATGGGTTGGTATTTCATTCTGATGGTATTGTCACTGCTGGGAATTCTGAGCTGCAAGGTGACAAAAAGTTCTATTTGAAGTCCAATGTTTTTGGCTCAACTCCCCAGCCTTGACACTCAACCTCTGTAGAACATGGATTTGAATAAATTGGATATGCTGCTTCTAAATTATATGATGCATTCTTCCTATGTGCAAAACTGGAGTAGCATTTACCTATTTTCATAAAGTAATTTCAGTTCCTTATATGAATAGCAGTCTTGTCATGTATAAACAGAAGACATTGGTATTAATATAGTATTCTATTTCTAATTGTACACTGTACAACCAGCAAGTAACTGCAAGCAATAGCCAGCTTTCATGTCCAAGAAGGAGATAGGATTTGTGGTCCAGGAAGCAGCTGTTTGGTTCTAAGATCTGACTAGGACTGAGTGACCTTGGAGCTTAGAGAGCCTTACAAAAACTACATATTGCCATATCTAGCTCAGGATTTGACTTTCTGGGCGAGCTGATGAGGTTAGTGTTATCAGAAATTCTGTATCATGACATAAGACATAGCTCCATGTTCAACACAGGCTTTTCAAGTATTGCCATACAGCTTAAGGGATTTGACTTTATTGCCATTCAACTTTGTCTCATATTAAGAACCAAAATTTTATAAGGCAAGTCAAACAGTAGAGTAATGTTTGAGATGTCTTTGAATAGGGCTCTATGCATTCAAAACCACTTGAATATCTGCTTCTTTGTTACTCCTCCTGGAATACAGCCTGGATTTTTCTGAACATTGCTTCTGAATTCCAGGCTATGCTGGAGACCAGGGAAGGTTGGCTGAGGAAACTGCAACCATTTCAGAGGAATCAGACACAACCTTGCCTTTTAAACCAATGCATCCCAATGTATTTAGACAACTGCCAGGTCAGTTGCAGGCCCACACAGTTTTGCATTGTTTCCCAAAGAAGAAATTCAGTCAGAGATTTTTCTTGGAGGGACTGACTGCAACTCACTCAAGACCTGTTTGGAATCATTATTTGAGAAGATAAAATAAAAACATTTGTCTAGTGTTTACAAGAGAAAAATTGCAAGAGAACTTTCATATTAAAAAAAATATAAGTATTGGAAGGAAAAAAAATTAAGGTTATATCTATACTGGACTATAAATCCAAAGGGAGCTAGTAAACTCAAAAATGCAATGGAGGATTTATAGATAAGCTTTAGCACTTAACAGTGAGGGATGACCTTTTTGTAATGTTTGAAAACTGCACCATATCCTTTCCTGGTTTATAACTCAGAATGATTTGCCCAGGAATGTATCAATTAAAAAAAAAAAAAGGCATTTTAACACACTATCAGTCCTCCACTGGTTCAAATGTTTTAAGAGCAACATTAAAAACTATCAAAATTTTCTAGGTCGTTACAGTTTGTTGCGGACTGTTCTGAGGTTACAGTTATTGAGGAATTTAGCAAAGGTTGCTCTATTTAATTGTGTAACGAGCTATGGGAATGTCCACTCAGTTCCTAATTTTCGTGGTACAGTCTTACTGATTGTAATGAGTGGAAGGCATAAGAAATCTTTGATTCATGTTGAACAGTTTACACTGTAGAGGAGTTGGCCACCAATACAAAGTCTGTGTAGCTGCATGACCCCTTGGAAGGCAGTTTTGGCTCCACAGGATACTGCAGAAGAACAGATGATGGCTCTGAAACAGGGATGTAGGAAGAAACACATCAGAAAAAGGTACCTTATGACTCTGGGTGCAGTTCTGCAAAGATCTTACCTGGTGAACAAAACCTGAGACGTTTCTACCCTAGTCATTGGCCCATGGTCCCACTTTGGCAGCGCTGCTCACACCCTGCAGTCTCACTTTAAAGAAATCCAAAAAGGCCAGCTCCTTTCTGTTGCTAGCAATGCCAAAAAGGCCTCAAAAAGACAACTTGCTCAGCCCTGTTTTCACTCTGTTATGTGCCACTGTCCCTTAGACTCCTTTGTCCCTAAATGACCCTTCCTCCCCCCTGCATTCAGTTCCTACTGCCTGTTTCTCCCTTCAAAGATACCCTTAGTCTGTTATCTCCACATCCCAGCTCACTCCTCCTTCTTCAGCACATGCTGTATCTCCCTACCATGCAGTGATGCTACAAAGGAAGGGAAAAGTATAAAATTCAAAGGATCATCAAAAATCAGTTCTAGTGGACAATAAAATGCATAGCTGTATAATTGCTGTATGACATCACTACAGGGCACAGCGAAGGTTGTTTACTTGCTTTAATTAGGTATTTCCTTACTTCACCACGTTTGCATTTCTTTTAAGTTTATTCATGTCTATTGAATTTTGTGGGCTTGTAAAAGTTGTTTTAGGGATAATTACAACACGCTGGTTATTTCTTTTACCCCCAAGTTACTGAGATACTCTCTCAACTTCAACTCTATTTTAACTCAATGTTTTCATTAGGGAATATACAGAGCTGCTTGTATGCCGGAACTGAATTCTGTTAAATTATATTAAATGCAAATTTCATTTGTAATTTCTTTACTTTGAAACTGAAAAATAGTCAATTAAGGATCCTATTAAAAAAATCAGTGGCACTCATCTAAAAATCTCAGCTTGATATTCCTAATTTTTTAACCTCCCAACAGTTGAATTCTAAAAAAATATTTTGACACACAAGATATTTTTCACTCACAGGTAAGTGACAGGAAGCTGTTCCCAGGTGAAAAACTCTGTCAGAAGCAAGGACAGCTATACCTTCTCCCCATATCATTTTTCTCTGTAACAAGTAGTTTTCTGACTTGGATACCAACTGAAGCTCTCAGATCCTACGTTTCAAGTGCATTTGCCCACTAAGGAACAGAAAAGCCCAGTGTCCACGGAGACCCTCTGCTGCATCCTGGTTGAGAGTACCTGAGCTCCTGGAGGCCACCACAGCTCTGTTTGTCCTACTGAAAAGGCACCAGAAGAGGCAGTGCCATCATCATACCCCATGTCCAAGATTTGCAACTTCATGTGAGCACTGAAGGTAGAAGGTAGGAGAAGAGGGAAAGCACTGAGCTGTGATGCTAGCTGGATGTCGTTGCTGGTTCTAAACAAGTGATAAGGCGAGGGGAAAAAAACAGTTTTCCACGGCTGTGGAAATGCAAACCCACTGCCTCCAAATCTGTATTAGGATTTCCAGCCACCAAGATATGAAGCCCCTACAGAACCCATAGGCCAATCTTATTCTCTAATATTTGCTTCTGGACCTAAATTCTGCCATGGGAACACAAATTTCTTTGGAAATTAAAAAGTGAGGATGTCTTAAATCCTTTTAATGACATCTGCATACAACCAGGATCTCACTCCCCCCCCTCCCCCAAACTATATTTTACATTAGTGGAAAGGTCTGTTAGATTATTGGGGTTTAGGGGGTTTTTTGGTCAGGTTTGGGGTTTGGTTGTTGGTTTTTTTTTTTTTTGGTAGATTTTGGCTCCTTTAAAAGGGACAGCCTGCTATAACAGGTGCATTGCAGACAGGTGCTGCATAAGGTTCCCTACATAGCTCTGCCAATGCTTTTCAATCATGATCTACAACACCCCTGTTACTCCTGTGTGGGGCCTCCCCTCCACTGCAATTGCCAAGGTTATGAATTATGCCATCGTGTATTGATTTGGACAAATGTCCACTACTGACTATGTCGATACCACTGATCTTGGTTTGCGGGTAACACAAGCCAAATCTTGGAAGCCTCAAGCTGAGCATTTAACCCACTGTGCAGTCTTTCTCACAGTTTTTCTTTTTGATTCAGTCACACATTATGTACCCTGACTCCCATGTAGAAGATTTGTGGCAATTGCATGATGTATGAGGTGCCATTTGTAAAATATTATTTAGTGTAAAACATGATGTTTTTTCTGTTGATTTACAAGTTGGATTTATAAATCTGCACTTCTCACCATTTGAGTTATATATCTTGCCTCTGATTTATAAAACTCACCAGTAAATCTTTAGCAGAAAGTTTTGATTCAGAAATCATTATTTTAAACATTAGATTTAGCTAAAACATTCAACTGCTTTATAAGTCAAGAAATGGATTTACATACCCCAATCTGGATTTACAAATTCTACAGCAGATTTACAAATCATGCTGAGAAATTCCTAAATAAAATGCTTTGATTTATAAATCTTCACTTTGCACTTAGGATACAAGTGACTGATTTATTACTCTGAAGCTATACAATAATGATTTAGTTTATAAAATCCTACTTTTACTTTAAGTTAAAGATCTGATTTATAAACACTGATTAGGTTTACTGCAATATAGGCCACAAAAAGTAAAACTGTTTGGTGCAGGGCTGCTTTGCAAACAGCTCCCTGCACACATGAAAGGCAAGACATTTCTGAGAGGTCATAGGTAACCAACTGATCAGAGTTAATAGGAGGGCAAAGAAAGAAGAAAAATTGTGATGAAGAAACTCTTTATTTCTTGCTAATAAGCCCAAGGTTTCAAGATGGAACATTTTGACTACCCTGTCAAAATAATTTCTCAGTTCAAAAAGCTTTCTCTAACCCCAGTCTCAACCCCCAACTACAGGGCAATAGTTTGAGTGCCTCCAACGACTCCAGGAGTTATGGGGATTTCTATTGAACACCATGAGGAGTTCCACTGAACACTGGAGGAAATTTGTTCTTCTCAAGTGAACTTAATGGTTTCCAGCTTTTAGGCTCTGATCAGATGTCATTTATTTGCACCATTCCAGCCCAGGTGTTTTCAGGTATTCCAAACCAAGTAGGAAAATAGGAAAGCATAAGAGTGAAGGAGACCTCTGCGAATGCCTCACTCTTTGATGTGCTCTAAAACCCCTTATATGACCAACAGGACATTTAAATATTTTAGATACTTGAGTAGCAGTTCATCGTTAATACCCATCAAGGACTCAGAAAGAATACTGGGTACAGACAGAATTGTCAGACAGTATAAACATAAAATGCAGTGGAATAGAAACGAAACAGTCCATTTTCAGTAAAAGCCAAATTTCCTGGAAATGTTTTGGTAATATTTTTTTAGAAATCACTCACAGAATGTTTCATCCAAAAAGCAAAATTCAGAGTAATTATCTGGAACCCCCTGAAGAAACCCAAGCATCCTGTCAAATTGCAGGACATAGGGCCAGCATTCAACCATCATAGATAAGGCCTCCTTTCAAAGCTCGCTTCATAACTCTTCAGGAGATATAAGCAGTCTGGAGAACCCCACTGATCTGAAGGGGATTTTCTTTATACAGGTACCTCTATTAGAGGGCATCAGCAACACTGACTCTGGGAGAATTTGCCTCTCTAACACAAGACAGCTGGAACGGTTCCATAATACAAGGTTGCTGGAGCACAGGGTTAGAAATCATGATTATTGATTTCATCCTTGTTTCTAACACTGAATCACCAAGACCTAAATCCTTCCAGACATTTCGGTTCCTAACTTCCAATGGAAGTTAGACATTTACTTAACTCTGAGGGTCTGGTGACAAAGGTATCTTTAGATTATCTCTTCCCTCCTTGTCTATGAGTTTCCACCCCTGGACAATGGGCCTGATAACAGCCAGGTATTGCATCAGTGTGCTGGGAACTGTTAAAGACAGGAATTTCAAGGCACTGTGGGGCAAACACCGATCCTCTACTATCCCTGCTCTCCCTCCCACCTCCTCAGACAAATATCCAAGATATGTAATGTACTTCTTCAGGAAATGTAAACATGATGCATATGAACTGACATACTTTGTTAATCTTGAATGCTTCCTTTTATTAAAATAACATGTGAGAAACTTAAGAGCATGTACTGTGTTCTCCTAATGACTGATACACTACCTACAGTATACTTGATTTTTAAAATGTAACGTTCAAAAGTTCAGTTTACCATTTGCAAAATGAAGATTGTATTTTTAAAGCACTCCAAAATCTATGGATGAAAGTGAAATATAAGAATGAAATATTATTTTATTATAACTTATGATTAAATTGTCAGTTTTCTGAAACTATTGCATTTGACTTTGCTGTCAGATTTTTGGAGTAGAAGTTGTTACACAAGACTGAAGCCCTTGAACTTAAATAAAATGAAGATCTGATCCAAAGCCAGAGAAGGGAATGACAAGGCTTTAGTTTTCTTCAGCAAGCTCTACATCAGGCCTTTTCTTGCTGGTAGAGATGATATAGTTGGTACAAATTCCAGTAAGCTCAAATGCAGGTGCAAAAATGATCATGACTACAGGCACCTATATACTATACTCACTTTAGCTATAACCAAGTGAATGGCTCTAGTAGGGATGACCAAAAAATTCACCTAAGTCTCATTTGTGAATGTGATTTATCAGTTACTGCAGTTCCACAACTGCTGCATAATGGACTGCAGCAGTCTGAAACATGATTCCTATATTCACAGTAGGTAAAAATGCAACAGAGGCATGTAAATGCTGCACCATACTAGATATACTCAGAGTACATTTTTAATTTACCTTTTGCAGAAGATTGTGGCAATGTCACATGAAAGAAGAATGGCATTATCAGTTTGCTGATGTAAGGGTTGTGGAACCCAGTTCCCAAGCTGTCTCACACAGGAGGCACAGGCATCTACTCTGTGGAAGTCCCTACTGTTGTGCCAGCCGTGGGAAGCTGGCTGACCTACTGCTGGAAGCATGAGCCTCAGTAAGCTGAAGGTGTGTTTTGCCTGTTGGCTGTTTCCTTGAATCGTCAGAGCTCACAAAAGAAAATGGGGTACTTTGACATGGCTATGAAATAGAAAGGTGGCTCTGTACTTACATCTTAAAGAAAATGGTGCGCATGCATGTGCCTCAAAGTGCTTCTTGACATATGCAGACAGACTCTTGCCCTCAGCCACAGCAGCAAGTCCCATGCTTTCCTGCTCAGGCAGGTACCTGATAGCTGCAGAGCCAGGTCTCAGCCCTGCCTCCTTGTTGGGAGGGTTGTTCTGCCTCAGCCTTGCTTGTTTCCCTGGGGCAAGGCCTAACCCAGGAGGGCCACAGCAGCTTCTTCAAAGCAGGTACTCAGGTGCAAGGGGCTGACCACTGATCCTAATGCCCCTCACACCTCCCTTAACCCTGCTACACACCTGGGGAACATAACCCTTCCTTGTCTGCTGCAAGCTACAATTTGCATCCAAGCCCAGTGCACTCTGCAGTGCTTTGTGGCCAGAGCACTTCCCCGGCGCTGTCAGAAACCAGGGCAATGCCCAGCTACCTTCCCACTCACCTCCCTGAGAGGCTCAAAGATGCGTTAACATCTCAGGTATTGAGACTCCACGTCTGAGATCTCATTGTCAGAATGACATCAGCAAAACTCAGCATACGTTTTCCCTCAGCTAATAACATTTCTTTCCTATTCACTGTTAAATCCTTTAAATAATATCCCATTATCTGAAGCTTTGATCAACTCACAGACATCTATTTAAAAGTCCACATTTACCCAGTAGATACCTTGCTGTGATGTCTAAGGCACAACAGACATCTGTATTTGGGATAACTACAGTATCTCGGCACCATTAGGAGATGATTTTAGGAAAGAACCCCTCTTTGAACTAAAGCTCCTATTAATCGTTCTAGCTTAAGTAGGACTGACACTGCCACAATCAGAGGATCAAACTACATCCTGATGCAACCTCACTGATGGAATTGGCTAAGTGTTGTGCCATCATTTGGTGTAAGTCAGAAGAAAATTAAGGCTATGCTTATGCTCTTGAACTTTTCTTTAGTGCATTTGGTGATTGACAGAAGACATACGCATCCAATTATTGAAATAAAAACATCTTGAAGAAGAAGCTAAATTGTTTCACCAACATATCTACAGAAAAATAAAATAATCAAAGCAGGCCAGGCTGTTATGATCAAGTAGTACCCAACATCTAATATGATACCTCAAGCGCAAGTCTTAATGGAGTGGTTCTCAAATGCATGGGATCAGATTTTCTGCTTAATCCTGTGAGCCTATAGCCTTATGTGCACTCTACATCTGATTAAGCACAATACATGCTCAAATACTTACATGTGTACATTTTAAACATTATTTACTATGATATTACCACATCTGTATGCAGCTGCATGTGCACACATGCAAGTAGTAGATGTCATCATACATAAACTAGTACTTGCATACCTGGCAAACTTGCCAGAAAATACCATTCCATAATTCATGTTCCTGGCAGTTTCACACTAGACCTACATTTGATCAACCATTAGCCAAGCTCCCAACCTCACAGTCAAAGGAGGTGCAAGCTAAAAATGATTTAGCATATTTTTTTGCAAAGTACTTGTCCCAGTATATGCAGTATACCAATAGGGAGATCTTTTCATCCAGATTTTATATCTATAGTTTCTCCAGTCAGATCCTGGAAGTACTAGGTAAGCCATCCCAGTGTGAGACTTTGTACTGAGGAGATAACGTTCTTAGGCAGATTTTGATTTTAGCAATTTCCAGGTGTTCTCTATATTCTTAGATAATACGTATTTCCTGATCACCCTTCTACAAATCTTTTGCCATTCTTTTAGGTATACATATTCACCTGCCTCCTTAAATTCACTTGGAAACATTTGGAAAACAACAGGACAATATGCAGTCCTATTTTTGCATCCTGCATAGTCTAACAGCCGTAGTTTAATTCCAGTGTATTTGGTTCCAGTGTGGTGGTTTTGGTTCACAGCCTGATTGTACTCTGGCATAAGCACTTGACGTCACTGGGAACTCTGTCTCCTTATGGCATGGTTGAATGGCTCCCCCAGTTCAAAGCCAGATTCGTACCTATGTTTGATTACTTGCATTTATTTTCCTGACAGGTAGCCTTTTGCTGTAATTACAGGAGTAAAATTTTTTTACGCCCATGCTAACCATTTTTAATGTTCTCAGCACAGAACTAAGAACATGCATGTACTGAAGAAGAGAGCTATACAGAGCAAAGGAGAGTTTTAATGCTGTTCTTTCTTTTCAGTCTTCAGTGTGACTGACATCCATTCAGCCACAGATAAGAAACAAAGCATGTAAATTTACTGAATAAATCTCAGTGTAGTGAAGCAAAGGTATTTTGGTGAAAAAGCTTCTGTGACTGAGATGTATGGAAATTCTCCAGAATCACTACTTTTGTGTGGGGCACTCTGTGATCCTGAAAGACACTGGAGATTTTTATCTTGGTTTAATAAGACCAAGCAGACCAGCTGAACACACATGTAGCCCACACCCTGCCTATTCTAGCTTGTTTCCTATCATGTGTTTTCTAGTGTTTCCTCCATTCAGTGTTTAAAACTCCTAAGTGACAGGGCTTCCACTACTTCCCTCAGAAGACTATTCTGCAGATTAATTACATCTCACCATTAGGAGCTTTTCCCCTGACATCCAGGCTGAAATTTCCATTTTTAATAACATTTTATTTTCCTACCCCTACTGTCCTCTCTTCCTGGCCTTTCTTCCTTTGTGCTACCTTAAATAATCCTTCTCCATCCTTCAGGTCCAATTCTCAGCCTGTTAAAGCTGCTTTGCCTCTCAGTGGCAACGGCATCCTAAAAGCATCCTAAAAGCCAGTTTAACAGCCAGCAGAGGATTTCCCAGAGAAGGGGAGTCCTCAGCTCTGGTGTAGCCATCCTACCAGTTATACACCAGCCTTTTCCCCACTCTGTGGTGCAGAGTTGCTGGCCGCTAATGCTATGCTGTATTTGTAGTGCAATACTGCTATGGATTGTTGGGGTTTGGTCCATGCCAGGCTACGCTGCAGAATTGGGGTGCCTTTGAAATCTGCCTCTGATACTGCTCGTTGTGCTTCCCCTCCCAGACAGCAGAGCCATTTCCGTTTTCCCCCAGGGCATTACCTTACATTTGTCCCAGCTGACATTCCTTTCCTTATTTCTTCAGCATGTTTCTGATCTCAGTTCCCTTTCTATTATTTTGCTGCCCTCAGTGATATTTATAATGTCTCCAATTTAGTATCATCTGTGAATTTCATTTACTGGCTGTTTACTCTCCTCTTTCAGATCATTAATGAGGATGTTAAATAACACTGGACCTAACGCTATTCCCTGCATTACATTAGTAGGAAACTTCCCTACACTTGATACATTGCCTTTTATTGTTCTGCTCTGTACAGCTCTCTAGCTAGGTGTTCAACCCACATGCAGCATTTCTAGAAGCCAATGTGAATTAATTTCTCAGGTAAGACTTTGTAAGCAAAGGTATCTGATGCCTCACTAAAACCCAGCGCGTACCTAGCATTAGATATTACGGGAATTTTATTTCTAGGAAGAAATCAAGTTTTTTCTGCTAAGAAATGTTCTGTATATGCCATAGTGCTCATGATAACAGGAATGGAGGGACCAAAGCTGTTTCAGTGTCTGCCAGACTCTTGTTATAATATTTTTTTTCCTCAGCATTAATGCTGCTTTATCTACAGTCAGTGCATTTCCTTGCTTTTGCATTTGCAAAAAGACACTATTTAAAAAAGACAGATTTTTGCATGGTTGTGTTTCAAGCTAGGAGTCTCCCACGCTGCAATCAAGGGTAATGGCAACTACTCACAGGTGTACATATATCACATAAACAAGTGAAACATTGATTGTGAGGGGTGCAGTGACAGTCCTCTATCCATAGCATAATCTTCTCAAGAGATATTTAATCAGATGATTATTTACATCTTAAAGACCAAGGAAAGGGAAAATGTTAACATCGAATTATGGGGAGGAATGATAAAGAAGATGCTATGCATGAAATGCTCATCACAGAACTGATGAATAAAGGGTTTGGCTGAATATGCCTTAACACCACTAGTGCAATCTAAGCCCAGCCACTTGTATGATCTAAATCAGCAGAAACCACTGAAGTTGGTGGAGTTTCAGCAGATCAAAACCCAGGAGACTGTGCCCTGACCTGTCTATGAAGCTCTGAACAAATTTCATGTTTTTTCCTCATCTCAAGTTTTTCTTACAATTTCCAAGTTAACTTATATTATACAACATTATAAAGCATGTTACAGAGAATACAGGGTCAAATGTCATCTTCAGAGGCTTGTTCTTTTGTATATAAAATTCTCCCAGTTTAAACAGACTCTGGGTAGAGGTAGGACACTGAGCTGAAATTTATTCTACTAATACTGAAATGGAAGAAGGCTTGCAAAAGCCAATGAGGTTTCTAGTGGTGCATAAAAACATGTGGAGAGCTTATGGCACAAATTATAATTACATCCCTTACACTAAGCCTTTCTTTTAGTAAGTACAGATTTCCTACTGTAAGAGCCAGCTTCTCTTCTTAGCAGTGTAGTTCAAGGAGTTTGCCATGAGGTACTTAGATTGTGAAGGCAGACTCAGAACTGGGACTGTTAAGAGCTCTGATCAAAAAGAATAATCTAATGTTACAGGTGAAATTCTTCCTCTGATTTAAGACATTTCACTGAAGAATACAAAACATCTGGAATTCTTTGGTTTGGGAGCCACAGAAAGAATGATAACATGGAAAGCAGAACAGGTCATTGTGCTGTCTGCTGGATTGGTTCAAATATACAAACCCCTGTGTCACTTCCATTCGATACAGCTTTGCCTCTGGAATGAACTATAGACTGCAGAGATGTTAAATTAACAAACTAAGTTTTGGAACAGACCATTGCTACTTTAAAACCTGGGAAACTACCAAGTGCTTAAAGATGAGGGACTGGTGCACATCAACTCTTACTCCTATTTTTATGATTATTGTTGTGGATTTTTTGAGAACCGGTGCTGTTAAGTAGGACATGCCTGTAGGATTCGGAACTCTGCTGTCTACACAAATGTTATTGCCATGAATCTAAAGCTTTGGGTCACTGTATTCTGATCATCCCCAACACCAAATATTGTAGACAAAAACCACAGTAGAACTGGTAAGATGTTTATAATTCATTTAAGCTAGTAGCTCACCACAGCAGCTGCTTACCCACAAACTGCACTATGTACATCTTTATTGTCCATTAGACTTGTAAATCAAATTCTGGAGTGGACTAGCTGGACAGGTTTTACATAAAATCTCAATCAAATTCACAGCAGCACACCTTTCTCTTCAGTAATTAGATTCAGTGTCGTTTTTGGTTTTCTGAACCCAATAACCCATTTCTTTACTTTATGATATCTTAGCAATTTTCATTAGCAAGTGAATTTCTATGCATCACTTTTTAAAAGCACCAGCTGCACCAGTAAAAATGTGCATCCATTCACTGAACAGTCAAAAAATCCAAACGCATATTAATACATCTATACTCGTTAAACTCTCAAGCACATCTAAATAGCTATCACTTGTTCCTGTTTTCCAATGCAATGTCCCACATATTGCTGATGAAAATACAATACAGTGGGTGCAAAACTGGTTGAAAACTATATGTAGAGAGCAATTACCAATGGTTTGCTATCAAAATGAAAAAGAAGCATCAAACAATGAGTCTAGATCAGGTACTATTCAGCACTTTCATTAGTGACCTCAATGATAAAATAAAAGGCTAGGTTTATAAAACTTGCAGAACAGATCAGACTGGAATGTACTTACTGCAAGTATGTTGAGCTATAGGAAAAGCCAGACAAATTAAGAAAAGATCTAAAAGTGTTTTGGAGCTAGAATGTTTAATGCCATCCTCAGATGCGTGAAAAACACACATATACTACAATACACGAATGAAGAAATTAAGTTATTCTTCTGCTCTATATATTGGGAAGGCCCCAGCTGATACCAGTTTGAGGCACCTTTCTTCAACAAGGCTGTGATCCAAGCGGAGAAAATCTAGATGCAATGATAAATCAAGAAGCCATAACCTAGCAGGTTAATTAACCAGCATTATTAAGCCAGTGAAGGAAAGAGCAAGGTATGTTACATGTTAACCTGATAACAATTCGCAGTCACATTAAAGGCTGCAGAAAAGAGGAATGGATTCAAAGCTGCCCTAAGCCACAATGAATAGAGTGAGAAATAACAGGTTTAAATTACAGGAAGGAAGAGTCAGATTGGATATTAAGAGAGAACTGTTGTATGGCATACACAGTGAAGCACAGGAAGAGATTTCTTGGACATATTGTGCAGCTTCCCAAAATGATGCTTTTAAACAAAAACGAGACAAGCATCTGCCGGGAATGACACAGGAGTGATCAGTTACACCACCCCAGGGCAAGAGGATGGCCTTGATGCCTCCTAAGAGCCCTTCAAGTTCTTGTCACTAAATTTAAAATCTCAGCTTTAACATTTTCTAGGGAGGCCAGAAATGTGAGAGCCCTTGTTTTGAGATGAAAAATACACAGATTTCCAGTGCTTACTTCAAATCCAAGAAGAAATGTGGACTTAAGAGTTCTTATTCATGATTCCTGCTCCTGAGCTTTTCTGCAAGACAACATCATATGATGAAAAACCTCCCTGCATTGAAAGCTATCCCAACATGTCCTCATCTTCACTTGTAACTCCAATTGCTGTATTTCTTTTGGTACTATGGAGAAAGCTGTAGCGCATATTAATTCAGAATTGATGGTACCTCTCCAGCACACTAACTGACTGAATGGTTAATTGGCTATTACAGCTGTGGTTCACAACAACGCATCTTTACCTTATCTTAATGGTCCTTTTTAAGATCTCCAATGATGGCAAATTGTAATCTAAAAGTTTATTCATTTCCATACTTGCTGCCAAAATTCTTCCTGATAGAAATTTGTTTTCCTTATATCAAATTTTTAGATGAACTATAAACTTAGACTGCTAGACATTCCTGTACCATCAACTTCAATTTCAGTCTGGGCTGTGGAAGGGCTTTTTTCATTTATGAAGATGATACAAGGTTGTACCTTTTTGAATAACACAACCATACCTTACTCCATTCTGTGTAGCCTCTCCTGTATAACACTTCTTGTAGGAAGAGGAGATTAATTCCCTATCACTGTAAAAAGTTCTCTGGTCATTTTTTAGACTTAGTTCAACTAAAATTTGAAGTCTCCATGCAGTAAACTTCTTCATTTGATTCTTAGACTTCAGGGCACGGAGGCAATTTGATTCTCAACCTCCAGTCCAGAGGATTGCTCCTTAAAGGCAAGCAATGATGGTTTAATCACACCAAAAGGATACAGCAATTAGAACTCAAACTAAATCTGGACTTGCAGCAAATGCTGGTGGAGAAATTTGTGAGCTATGTGTTCTCCATCTAGCATGTTGTCTCACTGTTATGAGCTGTAACAAGACCAAAAAGCTGTGACAATTGTAAAGCAGTGTTGATAACACTGTTCCATTACAAGTTCTTTCATTTAGAGGGGTTCAAACACACTGTCATTAGCTTGTATAGGAATCTTTTAACTATTGAAATGAAACTCAGTGAAAAACAGCATTGAGGCTCTGTGTGGAAACAATTTTTACCACTGCAGAACATTTGAAAGCAGGAAATTAAGTATACCAAAATCTTATGTCAAGACAGTGGTGAGAAGAAAAGAAGGGTTGGATTAAAGATGGATGAATTCCATATTCAAAACCAGAAGCAAAAACTCTCCTAGTCATCCCCCTTTTTTTTATTTAAAAACAAAGGGACTTTGAATCTTTCCCCCTCCACCCTGTGTATTGTGAAACTTTAGGAAACCTCCCTGAGGCTGGAGAAAAGATGGATGTCCTCTGCTGACCTGCAGATGGGTGAGGCTAAGGGCCAAGGTACGGAAGCCTTTGAAGGGACAGACAAGTTCAGCTCATTTGGCAGATGCACTTTTCTCTCTCACTACTGCCTTATTTTTTTAGGTTGTATGGGCTGGCAGAGAAAGGGTGCAAATGTCCTGCCACAGTTTCAATCAGTTTTTCCAGTGAAGATCCTGGAAGGGATCTATCCTTGTTATCTACTAAAATGTTGACAATGTAAGAAGAAAATCTATTTTTATCATCATCATTAACTTCAAGGAATAACCACTGTTAGCAGAAGGATGGCTTGGCTAAGAGGGAGCAACTTAAGCCACAGCAACACTGCCTGTCCTGGGACTCCCACTCCTTCACTGAATTAGCTTTAAAAAAAGAGCATGACACTGGGGCAAGATCTGATGGCAATGAGTAACTCCAGGCATGCAACTGAGAGCAAAACAAGGCTGCATGCACATGCATGGGAAAACCTGATCTAAACTGTCATTACCAAACATCCTCCCAATGCGGATAAGGTCCAGCTGTAGCTGTGAAGATGACATTTCTCTCCAGAGAAGAGCCAAGCTGGGGGAGGATGTGTCCCACCACCATTACCATGATGTTTGAGTTACTGCCAGCTATGGAATAAAGAATTCATCATCTGTCAGTGGCCTCCAAGATCACTCAAAGTTTTTGTTGCTCAGAAAGGAAAATCATACAAAAAGGGAAACATCTGTTAGAAGAATAAGCTGCATTTTATGGTGTTTGCTGTATGCAGCAACATGCCTGTAACCTCAGGCCATGTTTGCTATAACATACTGACTCATTGCCTCTCTTCACTACACAGTTCTGATGCCTGAAGTCACCTTGACTGGAACAAGTATTAATTTCTGCCAGTGGTGTTTTAAATGTTTGCATAGATAGAGTTATCAAGGCAAGTGTGAGCAGACTGTAGGTACAACCAGAGCAGCTCCTCGCTCAGCTGTCCTCTTGGAGCTCTGCTCGAGTTGCGTACCCAGCAGTCACTGAGTCTTTCCTTACACATAGTCTGGAGTGTAAAGTCACAGTAGTATTCAAAAGGTTAAAGCAGAGTGAACTGTTAATTTTAATGCTTTCTCTAAGCTTCAGTTTTAATAAGCGAAAATGATGTTCTTATTTGCAGTAAAGTGGTATTATAAAATTCTGTCTGTCAAGCTCATTTTAAAACCATGGAAATAAATGATCTGACAAAATCAGGCTATTAGACAAGTGAAGAAGAGTGATTTCCATAAAAGTAGAGGAGCTGTTCCTTAATTTCACACTTGGTAGTCTTTTGGGTCGACTAAATTTTTAAATAAGTGATAAAATTATATTAGCGCAATTGCATTTTTATAGATTTTTTTGGTCATTGTACTCTTTTTCAATTCCTTTATTTTAACTCAAACCATTCTGCTGAAAGGTTACCTCTCAACTTATGTTACCTCATAACAGTTTCTGCTCACACAACAGAACTGTAGGTTCACAAATCCTCTATAAAAGTACCCAACTAACCCAAAAGTATTCTAAAGTGGAAAGATCATTTTATTGCAGTCACATACTGCTGAAATGCTGGCCCTGCACACTGCATTTGCCTGTCTGCAGAGACTGATGAGTAGTAAGTCACTTCAAAGCACTTTGGTTTCATATATGAACATTTTCTTTGGGAGCAAATTACAGTTTCTGCCATCTACACCATGCATGTAAAAACCAAACAAACAAGATGCTTTTCCATGTCCAAGTAACTGTGGCAAGGATAGCCTTTATAGAAAGAGAAGTCACCGGTCACGATACCTAACCAATGAAGATCAGACAGGCCTGTTTCTCCAGCTCAAAACACACAGCTCGATGCTGAGTGATGTCACAAACTCATTCTGGGGCTGGTGCCCCTCGAACACATTCCAGGAGACAGGAAGGACAATTGCTCATATTCAACTCCCCCCTTCACCCCAGAAACAAGGGAAGTTTCCACACTCACAACCCAAGGGAGAATTTCTGTTGCGAGTTTTCCTAGCCTAGCCTGAGGAGAGAGGAGCAAGGCTGTGTCTTCTCCTCACCTGAACCCAACCACCCATTTTAGGACAGCTAGCTGTGTACAGGACTTTGGAAGCACTTCTAGCACCACAACCTCTGCCATGAATTAATTTTTCCATGTCTGGAAATTTATGGCAAGCTTTTTTCTGACAAATCAAATCACACATTTCAAGATTAAAGCTATTTCTCCTCCTCACAGATTTAAATAATGCTCTAATAATTATGTTGTAGTAGGGAGGTCAGTACAAAAGGATTTTGACCTTCTATGAGGTCAATGACTCTTCATCTCATCTTGCTCAGTTTCATTTGTTTGTTTAGAGAAGAGATCCAATACATTGATACACAGGTTATGACATGCCGTTTGAACATTAACTTACTATAATTGGTCATGTCATCATGCATCATATTAACAATATACACAAAAGTGCCCTGAAACAATTGTCTTATAGATCCATCACATATCATAACGAAGCTTCTGAGACTGTTATCCAGCAGCACACAATTGTGATGCACGTTCTACTTGAGTTCTGGATCTAAACATCACTGTCATCTTAATAGTAAGCAATAGATTAAAAACTTCCTGCTGGCTTGCAAAACCTACATCCATGTAAAAGATGGCAATACATATTTATTGCTACTGAGCATGCTCAAAATAGAAAGCCTGTAGAAAAGCAAAAACTTCTTTGTGTATATTTTTCAAACCAAAAGCTCTCAATTTTCCCCAAGTATGGCAATTCCTTACCTCTAGTAATGCAGCTAATTATATTGCAGTAAGTTGTTCCAAAAAGTAGAACTAGAAAAATATCTTCATCTATCAGCTGAATGAGACACACGTGACCTTGAAACGCAAAATGAAAAAATACACTAGCACCTTGGATTTGTGCAATATAAATCACACATAAAGCATTTTTTGCACAAACATTTTTACGTCCTCTTTCCCCATGCTTTCACATATTTTAAGAGAAGTGCAAAATCAGGTCCATTCTATATACCGCAACCTCGCTACATTTCAGTCAAATTTCAGTGTAATTAGGATGCCCAAATCTCCTAGGAAGTTTTGAGATCTTCAGCTAATAACTTGATTTTTCCCACACACACACCTTTTTCCAGCTATTTGACACTGAGAAATACAAGTGATTTAACTCCTGATGCAGTAGTCCAAACTGAGTAACTCCTTTAAGAGGTTAAGTGCAGAGGCAGATCTTACACTAAGAAATCCTCCTACCTATGATTTTTGTACCCCTGGAACATTATCAGCTTGACCCACACTCAACAAGAAAGTAAATGTAATTATCCTCCTTATACCCAACACGAGCCATTGGCATGTAAACGCCATAATCCCCAGCACAGGCACTTTGTAAGGGAAAAGTCCTGCAAGTAGATAGAATTAGAGTATAAGCAGAGATCTTAAATAAATCTGAGAGGCTTTTCCTCACTCCCATCCCAGAAGTTGTTCCAGGCAGGGTCCATGGGCAGCAGTTTACAGAACCCAAGCTTTGTATTGCTGCAAAAAGACACTGTTGCTGATTCTGCAGGGTCCGCACTATTCCTTGAGTGAGTCAGCACTGAATGAACGCCCTGGTATTTGTGCAGCTGGTCGTACTGTTTTTCAGATAAGATGGAAAATGATGCAAATTTTAATAAACCATACAGACAAAACTATTAACAGCCTGCTCCACAAATTATCTCAGTCTTTTAACTGAATTCCAGCTTATCTGCTCCACTCTGCGTGGCTGCAGACCCTCTGGACTGGAAGCACAGTGCAATGACACTCTGCACCTCTTAAGCACCAGCAACACATGCACTGGATCTGGGCCCCAGTGAAAGGAGCTCTGTGGAGTGGGAAACTGTATAAATGTGCTTTCTCCCTTCCCCGCATAAAGCTTGCTACGCTCCGCCTGTGAGAAAATAAGCTGTTTCCTTCCATCCCTGCTATTTCTGCTTGGTGATACCTGTCCTTCTCCTTAGCACAAACCCAAGGATCTGGGACTACCATTTCAGAAAGCTCAGATAAGTGAACAAGAAGGGCAAACAGCAAGGGAACTGCTCTATAAGGTTACCTCACTGCTACGGGGCAACCTCATGGCTTAGGGACGTTCCCGCTGAGGCATTAAGCGTAGTCACACACTGTGCCACCTTCCACCACGTGAAGGCCCTCAGCAGAGTGGCACAAACACAGTCACCAGTGCCACCCCACAGCATCTCTTAAAGCCCTCAGCCATGGCACACGGAGGAGTCTGCCAGGCACACCACAACCTGTGGAGTTCAAGAGACTTGTTGAGAGCTTTTTTAAGCCTAGGAAACAATAAAATTCCACTTACCAGGAACAAAGGAAACCTATAGCAGTGCCAGCTGCTCAGCCTCAGCCTCACACACTCCTTCCTGGATGTTAAATGCAAATAAGCAAGCTTAGGACACTCCAGCAGCTCCACTCCACACAGGAGATGCACATTCAGCAGAAGTGAATACATGCTCTCATTTTTATTAAAAGGAAAGCTAATTTAAAGCTCTCTCTCATATCTTGGACTTGGGAAGTGCGATGCACATGGCTAAAACAAAGCAGTGGGAATTTTGCTGAAGCCAGCAGATGTGCCCATAGGCAGCCAGCCACCAGCCAGCCTTCGAGGAGGCCCTCGTGCCGTGGCAGGGACTCCTTGGGACCCTCTCACTGCCGATGGGACTCCTCAGCCCTGAGGCAGCGTGGGGACGATCAGCCCTGCCTCACACCGGCCTTAAGCCCCACAGAGAGCCTGGGCACTGCCAGTCCTCAGACACATAACATGCTCCCTGGCTTCCCCTGTGCCCAGGGAAGGTCACACAGCCCCTCTCGGTTCATCTACAACTGGCAGTCCCCATCTGTAGCCGTGTGGCAGGAAAGGAAACCAACCTATTGAGCAAGAACCTCATACAACAGATTATTTACCTCAGGTTTTTTAAAAGAAAGGAAAGAAAAACAAACCACAAAACACAAACAAACAAAAAAAAAAAACCCCAAACCTGGCAGGTGTAAAGCCTTCTGCAGCACCAAGTCCCTGGCAGCCCTCAGGCCTCCCCACAGTGGGCCTGAATGCCCACTGCACAATATATGAAAAGTACTTGGAAAGAAAAGGACACAGAAGTTATTCTTTCAGTATTAAATCACTGTGGTTGATCCAAATGCCACAGAAGCATCCAAATCAAGCTTTTCAGCTGCTCCCATAGACTTCACACAAGTCCCTGCTGCAACATTAACTTCAAAATTAGCACCATTTAGAACACTCAGAAAGTCTGATATTGATTTATTTGAACAGATAGGGTTCTGGTTATTTATACAAACAAGGCTGCAATACAGTCAAGGTAAATCTACCTGGAACTGGTACACTGCACCACAGCTAGTTTATTGCTTGGAACATCTTGCCATGAGCACAATGCAGAGAGGTTTTGCTTTGAGGCTGATTGTCAAGGACGTTAGAGCTTCATGTCTCGGGCACAAACAGCCTGTGGTGTCCAAGTGACCACCTCACCTTCCACGAGCCTGGAGAGGGGGTACTCAGTTTCCCCATCCTTGATTCGCTGAGCACCTCCTGGTCCTGCTGGAAGGCTCATTTCTTCTCATAGTGACTGGAAGGACTGGCTGAACTAGGGTGTTTTTATTGACAGAGCATAAAATTAGAGGAAAAATTATAATAGTTAACAGGTGTATTATAAAATTGAAATACAAATAATCCCCACTAACAGTTCCCACAGCAAAACTTCAAAATGGTGGAGGTATCATCTTTCAAAGCCACCAAGACACTCCTTAAAAGATCATGGAACAGAATCATAGAATCCTTTGGGTTGGAAG
The DNA here is from genome assembly GCA_031468815.1 of Morus bassanus. NCBI lineage: Eukaryota > Metazoa > Chordata > Aves > Suliformes > Sulidae > Morus > Morus bassanus. Next base: position 33,277,901 of record CM062573.1, read on the forward strand.
GGACCTTTAAAGGTCATCTAGTCAACCCCCCCTGCAGTAAGCAGGGACATCTTCAACTACATCAGGTTGCTCAGAACCCCCTCCAACCTGACCTTGAATGTTTCTAGGGATGGGGCCTCCACTACCTCTCTGGGCAACCTGTTCCAGTGCTTCACCACCCTCATTGTCAAAAGTTTCTTCCTTATATCTAGTCTAAATCTACCCTCCTTTAGTTTAAAACCATTACCCCTTGTCCTGTCACAACAGGCCTTGCTAAAAAGATTGTCCCCATCTTTCCTATAGTCCCCCTTTAAGTTCTGAAAGGCTGCAATAAGGTCTCCACGTAGCCTTCTCTTCTCTAGGCTGAACAACTCCAACTCTCTCAGCCTTTCTTCATAAGAGAGGTGTTCCATCCTCTAAATCATTTTTGTGGCCCTCCTCTGGACCTGCTCCAACAGGTCCATGTCCGTCTTGTATTGAGGGCCTCAGAGCTGGACGCAGTGCTGCAGGTGAGGTCTCACCAGAGCAGAGTAGAGGGGCAGAATCATCTCCCTCAACCTGCTGGCAACGCTTCTTTTGATGCAGCCCAGGATACAGTTGGCCTTGTGGGCTGCAAGCACATATTGTTGGCTCATGTCCAGCTTTTCATCCACCAGTACCCCCAGGTCATCCTCCGCAGGGCTGCTCTCAATCCTTTCATCCCTCAGCCCGTATTGACAGGGGGGTTGCCCTGACCCAGGTGCAGGACCTTGCACTTGGCCTTGTTGAACCTCAGGATGTTCACACAGGTCCACTTCTCGAGCTTGTCCAGGTCTCTCTGGATGGCATCCTGTCCCTCAGGTGTGTCACGCATATCCATCAGCTTTGTGTCACCTGCAAACTTGCTGAGGGTGCACTCGATCCCACCATCTATGTCGTTGATGAAGATCTTAAACAGCACTGGTCCCAGTACGGACCCCTGAGGGACACCACTTGTCACTGGTCTCCATTTGCACATCGAGCCATTGACCCCTACCCTCTGGATGTGACCATCCAACCAATTCCTTATCCACCAAACAGTCCACCCATCAAATCCATATCTCCCCAATTTAGAGAAAAGGATGCTGTGGAGGAAGGCTTTACAACAGTCCAGATAGATGACAACCGTTGCTTTTCCCTCGTCCACTGATGCAGTCACTCCATCATAAAAAGCCACTAGTTTGGTCAGGCAGAGACTTGTCCTTTGTGAAGCCATGCTAGCTGTCTTGAATCACCTCCCTGTCCTCCACGTGCTTTAGCATAGCTTCCAGGAGGATCAGTTCCATGATCTTCCCAGGCACAGAGGTGAGGCTGACAGGTTGGTAGTTCCCTGGGTCCTCCTTTCTACCCTTTTTAAAGATGGGCACAATGTTTCCCTTCTTCCAGTCCCCAGGCACTTCACCTGACTGCCATGACTTTTCAAATATCATGGAGAGTGGCTTGGCAACTACATCAGCCAGATCCCTCAGGACTCTGGGATGCATCTCATCAGGTCCCATAGACTTGTGTATGTTCAGGTTCCTCAGGTGGTCACAAAACCGATCTTCCTTTACAGTGGGAGGGATATTTGTGATGAACACAAATTATTCTCGGACACCTTCTCCTGGTAATAACAAAGTTCTTATCATTGTATTCTGTTAACAAATAGTTTTTATTACATCAAATAAAGGTGTGAATCCACATCAGATTTGACTGTTAACACATGATTAACAGCCACACCAGCACAGGCTAAAAGTACATAGTCTATTTGCTTTTCAGATGTAGTCATCTTTTATATGAATCTCGCATAAAATCTGTTGGGAGATCTTTAACAAACAGGACCAAGTCTTGTCGAATTCCCCAGCCATATACTATGAACACAGAGCAGTGTAGCTGTTAATAACGGTATTCATCATGAGACAGCCTATTTTTGGCATTGTATATGACAGTCTCAGTAACTTACAATTGTCCCTTGAATGTGAACTTATCATTTAATTACACTCTGAGAGACTGCTTTCCCATATCACCCAGCAAGTTAGTTAACCACACAGCAATTCTCCAGCTAATCCAAGTGTGATTGGATCAGTCTAAGGTGCACAACATATCCTTCAGTTCCTGGGAACCCCCTATGGAGCAGTCTATTTCCACCTCTGTTTTTTTTTCTTGAATTTAAATATGCACTGTCAAATGCTCCAAGATTTTGATCAGATAAATAAGTTGCCTAAAGAAAGAAGAATTTCAATTCATCATAAAATACCCAATGTTAAGCCAAACGGACATATAGAAAGCCTCAGAAAAAGTACCAATAAAACCTTGGAAAGAAAAACAAATCAGTCATTGGCAAAGGATTTATTTATTCATAATCACTGTATCTTAGTAAAAACAACAGGTGTCACTGGATAATTTACTCATGTTTAGTATCTATTAAGAACACATACATTTTGCAAAGGATGTGGGGTAAAAAAAGGGTTTTTTTAGTATAGGAAGTATATGCTTATGTTAAAACATATAATAATAGTTTGAGGTTTTATAGTGCCCCCAAGTTCCATTAAATGCATATTTCTTTGTTCCTATTGCATGCTTCATGCAACGTTGCCAGATAGCCGCAGTACTCTATTGCTGCAATTCAGTTTCGTGGGGATATGAAGCAGCTGTATCCTGAGGGACGTGGTCAATCTGAAATGACACCCGACTTTTGTAACATCATAGTATATCCCCTATAAATAGTTGTTATTGTTCTCCTTACCTGGGAAGACATACACAAAAAGCATTGCTTCCTGCAAGAGGCTCTCAATCTTTTGCAGACAAAAGCAAGGCAGGGGCGGTGGGGGTGTGTGTGTGTGGGGGTGTGTCTTTTATTTCTCCCATTCTGCTTCTTAACTGCCAGAACTAACCCACCACACAAGCCTTAAACATCAATGCAAGCAGGTGCCCCAGTCACCTGTGAGTTTGGTCTCTACCAATAAAAGTCAGTATGTATTGCCTATGCACTACATATTACATTCCCTTAGAGAGGCATTAAAATGCCAGCTACATTTAAACAAGTGAATGTCTGGCCCCTAATAAAACCCACATAATTTAATACTAATGAGTCTACCAATTATGACCTAGTCTTTGAACTTCCTTTCTGGGAAAAATCATTGGAAAGGTAGTTCAATGCCAACTCTAGCAATTACATTACTGCTCCAATATAGAGAGTCCCAGCTTCACTTCTGGTCATTGCATTAATTGATTTGGGGTGCAGAGGGGAAGGGGTGGGGTGCAGAGGGGAACGGGTGGGGTGCAGTTGCCTCCCTGTGACGATGAACAGAATCTAAACAAGCTTGCTGATCCTCAGACCAATCAACTGCTTTCACATCTTAATCAGAACATACTGATGACTTTAATGGTAGCAGAAAAAAGTAGGAGACTGCTTTGTAAGAGGTAACTACTGCTAAATAACTTCATAGTGCTGTTGCTGTGGCTGTATAAGGCTTCCCACTTGAGAAGTGACACAAACCCCATGTTCACCAGTGTTTCTTTCAGTATCTATCGGAATCCTCCTTGAGATACATATAGCATGACTGCAACACCTACAGACTGCAAGATGGAGGGCATCATCAAATCACCTATTTGCTTCTTGTTGAGCTGGATGCAGGCATGTTATTTTCACTGTTTGTGGTAGAACTCAAGATTAGGTGGAAACAAGGTCTCCCTACCCAAGCAAGAAACTACCACTCAGCAGCAACAGGACTCATGCAGCCAAATTTACAGGGCAGTTCAGTATGTCACCACCCACAATAATTTTCTTTCTGCTGCCTGCAGCAAGGTTGCCAGCTTAGGTCTCTCATCCTCACTCATCTGCTAGAAGACTGCATCCATTCATCATCCATCCAGAATTGAATTCAGTGCTTAACATATGTGTAATTAATAGGCTCAGCTATGACAATAAGCTCCATTTTAGGCTGACTATTGAACCACACAGAAACTTTGGCTAGTGGAGAACAGACCCATCTGCCTTCTACACTTGGACCTGCCACAGTCCCATGTGGCATTCAGCACATGTACAATTAGACACTGTACCTTTTCCCACCCCCAGCCATGACCACCACACTCTGCTTCTGGTATGGACTCCCTCTGGAAGCACTGCAGGAACTTCTGGCAGGCAACACAGGATGCTGGTGGTATACCTTTAATTCATGGTGTACCTTTAATTTCTGTGACATGCTGAGATAATACAGTGAGGAGTTCTTTAGAAATGCTATAAATAGCTTAAATAAATAGATATTCTCTGTGGTGGGTCCTCAGCTCCGGAACTGACTCTTGCCAGAAATCCATCAGAGCCTGAATCTGGCAAGCTCTTGTAGGAGATGCGAGACATCTTTTTACATTCCAGCTCACTAAATGCAAGTGCCTGGCTAGTTCTGTGAAAAGGGAAAGGAAAAAAAAAATATGCCTGGAACACAAGGGGTCCCTCCCTGTGCCAGCTCAAAAGTTGCCTGCCATTAGTTCACTGCGTACTAGCTGTTGGAAAGGGCACACAGACACTACAGTGTTAGTGCCTTATAAATATGTACAATAATTAAAGCTAATTTCTACACGAAACAACTTTGTGATCCTTTGAAACAAGGGGCTCACTGTGGACGTATGATATTATCTTTGTTATTACTAAACAATGTTGCATACACTATTGCTGCCAAATGTGTTAACTCCTCACCTCATCCCTCAATGAGCTATGACTGCATCTTTAAAAAAAGATTGCTCTGGAAAGGTATGCATTTGATAGTCAAACAAAACAGCCTCAAAAATCACTTTAGGGCATTGGAGAAGTGGCTTCTATTCCCGGCCTCTGAAGTCAAGTAACTGTCACAACTTTGTCTAAACTAACCAATGCCTAGGGTTTCAAGGTATTTAATTACATAATAAGTAGATTATAGAAACACAGAGAATAAGTGGAAATGCCTCACGTTCAGAGTCAGACATTTTGTCTCAGGAAGTCTGGCATCCTTAGCTCGGTTAGAGAATCAAGATGAAGTCAAAATTAGTGTTGTTACATTATTTCTTTTTATAGCAGTTGCCTGAAAGTCCACAAACACCAGCCATTGATGTGCTGTCACTCAGTAACCACCTATTTTGTCCTTTAAAAAAATAGTTTTGTATGCATTTTTGAACATCAAAAGCACAGGCATTCACTGTTTTAAACTTTTTACAGTGTGACTGTTTCCAGTCTCTCCTGCCAAGACGTTAACACTGATAGTTTAATGTGGCTATGTATATATTATTTATTGCATGAAGCCCATATTAATTCTTTTTATTTTGGTCACAGGGTATTTGTTGAAAAAAAGGCAGAGTTTTACCTTCTTGGTTGTTACAATTCTCTCACCTCTTGTCTTTCTAACCATGCTGCAAGTCTGTCAAGAAAAGCTCCAAAATAAATTTAACATTGTAATTATTACAAGTAAGTCACACTGGCATTTGTGTAGGAAGACACCCCCCTCCTTGCATGCTTCTACCACGGTGGCAAACTTATTTCAAAAATTCTGATGAAACGCTTTGTAAATTTTGTTATTCTGTGATGATAATAAATCATTATAGCCTTAAACACTTCTCTAGCTTGGAGCCTCAGTCACAAATTATCTTGTCATTCTGACCAAAACATTCTCCAAAAAAGCTTGACAAGTGCTAAAACCCAGAACATGAAACCATGTGTTGTTGTGAAAGCAAGATTCAGAAATGTCAATTAATTAGATTAAGAGGCTACTTTTAGCTTTACTTGTGTTGCCAAATAACCCTTAAAATATGCATAGCAGTGGAAGTCTACCTCAGCAATACAGTACTTCTGTGCAAAATAAAGACAATGGATCTGGCTAATAGAGGGAATTATTGTATCTGTCATTCAGACAAGGAGAATGATCTGGAAGCAAATGTCTTGCTTCTCTTTCCACTGTATAGATTCACAAGCAAGATAAATTCTGCCACTTACGAGTTTAGGCACAATTTTTTTTTCCTGAAATCTGATTCAGATTAGAAAATAAAAGTCAAACCACTATTATACATCTCCATAAGTAAAATGTATTTCTAACATCACTCTCTCTGTAGCTGTCTCCCCCCTCCCATAAACTATCATCCTTTATTTGCATTTTTGAAGTTCATTTTAGAAGATAAAAGTGGTGCAATTAAATATATTTTTATTCAACTTTCTCATAGCTACCCCTAAAATTTTTTTATCTTTAAATAATCCATATCCTCAATTTTATTTACACTATAAACTGTTCCTATATTTTAATGGTGTGTTTGCTTTAAAAGGGGTTGTTGGCTTTAATAGCTCAGTTATTATCTTTGTAAACTAACATTCCACATTCCTCCTAACTAAATCCTAGCAAATCATCTGTGCTTGCATTTGGAACATACATTCCACCACTGAAAATAAAATTTAAGCCAAATAAATGTTCTGTTCAAATTAATATACATAAAATGAATAGCTAAACATAGATCAATTTTGATGGATTTAACAGCAGGTTTGTTAGTGGCAGGAGGGTCATGATATGCAACATACCCAACAGAACGGAACTAAATAAATTTAAAGTTCCTGTAACCCCTTTTATTTTGTGTTACAGTTTTTAATGTTAGAACACTGTATCCCTTTAGAAAACATTAACTGCTTGTGTTTTTATAAAACATATGTAGGAATGTACACAGACATATCACTAGTGCTATGGATCAGTATAAAGATACAGGTTAGTACACACATAGGTGGGTAAGTAGGTAAGCAAAATAGGAAGGACCCTGACAGTGGCAGATCTGCAGCAGAAGGAAGTCTATAAGCATCAGGTTCTGCCCCGTGACAAGACCAATTTACACCAAAGGACAACCTTGGCTGAATCTTGGGAACAATAACTTGCAAGAAGGAAGCACCTCATTCCGTTTTTCACTGAAATACATTAAAATATATTTTCTCATCTTTGCTCTTCCATCCTGTCCTTTCAAAGGACCTTATCTCTGGCAAAGCTATCATTTCTTAGGTAGAATGGTTGTGGGCACAGCACAAGATCCAAAGTTACAGTACATAGAATCAAATATCGTATATGGTGGCATCAGTCCTTGAGCAATAACCAATCTTTGAATGACATTTAGTAACTCAAATAAAGAGTTTTGGCCTTTAGCTGTAATTTTAATTTTTCAGTTAAAAAGAAAAAATCATTATTTCAATAGTTTCATTTTCCCCTGTTAGCCATGTTACAAGCAATGGCTTCTAGCAATTAACCCCATTCCTTCCTTGCCAGAGCCTGTACAGACCTACAGTCTTCTCCATGGCCTGAACTTACTCTGTTAAGCAAGACTTTCTCCTTCCCCATTCCTCAACCTTCCCCTTCCTCACAGGGAACCTACATGATCTTTTGGCTCCTCACTTGGCCTGTGATGAAAAGTTGACTGTATGTAACCATTTCTCTATGCTGTTGAATACATGTTTGAGTCTAGCCTCTGCACACAGAGAAGTAGGACTCTGCAGAGGGTACACTAGGCTGAAGGGGGAAGGAGACAAGGAAGAGACATGGCATATTTAAGGTTGTAAAAAACCCCCTACACATTAAAAAAAAAAAAATCACCCCAAAAAAAAAAAAAAGCCAAACCCCACCACAAAAGGCCAAGACACCAAGACAGTCCTCCTAATTTTTAGGCACACCACAAACTATTCTTAAGTTCTCTGGCCAAGGCTTGTTAAAAGCAGAACATCCTAAACGTTCTAAAAATTTGTATTAGAAGCAGATGGAGATATTTCCTTACAGAATGAGCCTTAAGTCCAGTGTAACAACTGGAATATATTGTCCACCAAGGATCAAGGCATAAATTCACAGTGTTAGGGGCACCCTGCATGCAAAGGCGTTAGGTGCTGTATCTGCAATACACTCTGCCACTGGCCAAGCTGCCTGACGCCAGGTGAAGGACTACTGCTTCTTCAGCCGCTCTCCAGCAGGGCAGGGACCTCCCATGGGTCCTGTGTCCCATATGTCCATTCCTTGCAGATATTCTGGAGGCCCCAGGACTTCTCAGGCAGCCCTAGGCAGTTGTTCCAGCACTTAAATCCTGCTCCCAATGTCTGTGCTTAAAGAAGCCCTATGAAACAGTGAACCCTAGCTGAAAACAGAGCAGTGAGGACTAAATTAAAATAAAATTTAGTAACGGGCCCCAAATGTTAACATGCTGTATTTATTTCAAACTTATTAACATTCCTATGAGTCTCTGAAACACTTTATTACTGATACATGGGATTGTGCTGCTATAATAGGCTTCCCTGAGGAGTAACTAGGACTCCAGCTGTACTGCAGGATACGTTGTACTACATATTATAGGGTTAAATGGTGCTGTCTGTTATCTGCACAACGTGCATATTACGAGTGTAAATGAGGGAGCTCATTTGAAAAAACCTGAATTCTGCACTGAAACACTGGAAAGGTTTGTACTATTAGTGAAATAAGTGAAGGGTCCCTTTTTCCAGTTGCAAGCAACTGAGTCATATGATTGATGTAGAAAACTTAATGCCTCTGCCAGCAAAAAAATGAAGCTGTGTCTAAAGTGACTCTACCCACTAGTGTTACAGGAGTGCAACCTCACCTGAGCACAGAAGGCAGTCACAGCATAAAATGGCAAAATGCAAGGCCATTCACCGCCTGTCAAAAATGGTTAGCAAAGGCAACAATGATGCTAAGCCATGCAGGTCCCTCCCTCTGCTAAAAGAAAGCAAGCTAGTATTTCTTCCTATGTAGCATGAGAAAAGCCTGATGAACTGAACTGTTGACAGAGGTGACATGAAAGCTCCATCAAAATAGTTAAAATGAAAATAGTCATTACCAATACATAGCAGGAGAGTGGATGCAACTTTGCAGAAGAGAAATGTACTCTCTGCAATAGTCATGCATACCTGAGATGTTCAAACAGGATTGTAGGTTACAGGAGCCCTCAAAGTTCAACTTCTGGTTATTCTGCAGCACAAGTAGGTCAAGAACACCCACGTCAGTTCGTCATGAGGTGCAGTGATGGTGACTGCACTCCTCCTCTGCAAGCTGCTCTGTGCTTAACTTGTAGTTAGAGTTATGTTCCTCTTGATAATTTAATCTCTATCCCCCTTGCTGCCAAGTTGAACTGATTAACTTTTGTCCTGCCCTTGGTAGACACATAGAACATTTGATCAGCACCCATGTTATAACAACTTTTTTTCAACATAGCTGAAGACTGTTATCATGTCCCTACTCAGACTTCTTGTTTCTAGACTAAACAAATCCAATTCTTTTAACTTTTCCTCATAGGTCATGTTTGCAAAACCTCTAATCATTCTTGTTGATCTCCTCTGGATTCTCTCCAATTTGCCTCCATCTTTCTTAATGTCACCAACTTCAGCAGAAGTTTTGCAGTTTGGAGAATTGTTTCTTGCTACAGAAGTCACCTGACACCCTGACCTTTAGCTCAACAATGAGAAATAGCACACAAGCTTCCTTAAAGAAAATGGTATTACATATATACTGTCATGTATACTTAGTGTCATGCCACCTGCTCGCCACATCAACTGACTACTTTGCCTTAACAGCAACAAAGCAACAACAAACAATAAAAAAGCTTCTTTTGTGAGCTGTTGCATAGACAGTTCTATTGTATAACTTAAAAATACAAGAAAGCACAGCTGAACTCTTTTAAAGTTCTATTAAAAACTAATTTTTTTTCTCTCCACATCTCAAGAAAGCAAAGCAATTTCAAGAAAACAGAACAGACCAACAGAAAACTGTGGGGGGAAGAAAAAAAAAAGCTGTGTACTGTCTATTAAATAAATGTTAGCCAAAGTTACAGGGGAGTAAAATAGCCTATAATTAAAAGAAAGAGAATAGTGCATCAAGCCTTTATCTCAGGTTGCACATTAAAATGAGTGTAAGACTTCTTTGACAGGTCTGTGAGTCATACTTTTCACAGGTAGCAACTCAAACTACTTATCTTCTTCACTGAAGACTATAAAGTCTAGCAAGCAGCACTTCCTATGAGAGCAACCAGCAGGGAAATCCAGAGGCTGGCAACATTGGACACATTACCTACCCATCACACAGGAGTCAATGATGTTCTCTAAACCTCCTCTCAGCTCCTATTTAACTCAGTAAGCACCTACATTTCTGCAAGCTGGGGAATGCCAAGCTTCCTGGCTGCTGATGACCTGCAGGTGAGATGTGGTGGGCTGTGCTCTGGAGCTCCCCAGCAGGCATAAGGCAGGGGGGCTTGTGGGGTCTGGTCTAAGTTGTGCTGGGGGACACCTGCTACCTGGGTTCAGAAGGAAAACACATTGAGAGCCAGGGAGCAGCTCAGCCCACTGGAAATCCTTCTCTAGAACAGGACAAAGTGTGAATGGAAGGGAGAGCTCTGGCTGCTGGGCTGCAAGCTGGGATGCTGTGGTCTCCAGCTCTAGGAGAGGGCTTGCAGCTGGGATGCTGAGCAGATGGCAGACAGCACCTATCTGGGCTCTGTTAGCCAAGAGTAGTAGCACAGATGCTTCAACTATTCTCCAGAGTATTTCATTTCTAGGTACTTGGTTACGTTGCTGCATGTCTGACCAGCTTCAGAAAATCCCCACTTGGCCACCAGACCTTCCCTGTTATTTGTAGGGCAGCCTGGGTGCCCAGCAGAGCGTTTCTGTCCAGGGGACAGCCCTCCAGAGCAGAGGGGATAGGTGGGTCAGAAACCTCAGTGGTCTGGTGCTGGGTGTCTCTGATGGGTTTGTGGCATTTGTCATCCCCCATACAACAACCTCTTAGAAGAGAGGTCTAAACGGATTTGCAAGAAAACACAGCAAATGGCCTATAGCAAGGCTTTTGGAGGAGGGCAAGGAGGAAAATGTGATTGCGGAGTATACTGCTTATGAAGAGAGGAGTGTGCCAAGCTGCATCCAGCAGAAGAGGGGTTAAAGCAGCTTTCAGAGTGCAGGAACAAGGCTAAGAGGGAGTATTACATGTGCCAAGAGTGTTTCTATGGGATCAGAACTGTTTACAATATAATGTGCCTGCACCTGTGGGTTGGTGTGGTTTTGCCTGCTGTTCAGTGCTTCCTGAGAAGCTGCTAATATACCATAGCTGATGAGACTGCTGTTTTGATCTCTCCCTCCTTGGAATCTCTTCTAGTGCCTTTAATAAAAGCCCTATTAAGGAAGTACAAGTGGGTGTTTTGTGCTTCTTCAATACCTAATTTATATTTTTAACATTAAATACTCAAACACATGCTCTGAATTTATGTTGGTTTTTTTTTTTTTTTATCTAATAGTTTCTTGCTGAAGACTTACATACAATTTATATCACGTTTCTTTTTTTTTCCTTTTGTTTTTTGGGTGTTCTCGCACCCTGCCCAAATCTTATGTTGAAATTAAGAGGCATACTGGAGCCCTGTCATTCAAATTATTGATGGTAACTAGTCTGTCTGGGGGTGATGGTTGTATTAAAACACTTACCACATAAAAAGAAGCATATGGCATTTACAAAATCTGGGCCAATGAAGAAGGAACGAGTCATGTTCACTCCAAAACAGGAGCAAGCATCTCCTGAGGGTTATACATGGATTCAGTTCAGAGGGAGCTGGAAAATCTCATATATTTTGAAATCATAGGGTGTATGAAATCAGCATAAGTTACAGCCGCCCTTAGGTGCTTTCTTTTGAGTGGTCAGTGCCACAATCATTCAGCAGAGCACATTGATCTCACTGACTCTGGCAGAATTATAGAGGGTCTGTTTGCATGAACCACTGCCGAACAATTTTTCTGATGTATTAATCATCTCTTAGATAAGAGTATCTGGACCGTACATTTTTCTTGTAACCCAATTTCCCTCTCATGGTCTTTTGTTGTTGTTGGGTTTTCATGTGAAATTTTTAAATTGCCTTTTTTTTTTTTTTTTTTAAATGCTTAGGGTCCTGGTGTCCATTTTGAAGCACTGCGAAGTACAGGCTACCACGTAGGAGTGCTCTGTAGTCTTCAGAGATGACAGAGAAGTGCTAGTCTCTATTTCCCCTTTCTGACAGCAGCTCTGTTTTGGAAATTGATTTGTCTTCACAGTGGCAAGTAAAAATCAAGACGCTATTTTTCTTTCATCTTCCAAATACACATGTAAGAGGCAAAAAGTGAACATTTTATTAGAGATTGGAGGAACTAGTATAATTTATAGGGTTGATGCGGCTATTTTACCCACTTCTAGTAATCCCTGTGGGAGACTGTGTTTATGCTGCTAGTATGATAACTCAGGTAAGTTTATGATGTGCTGAGGGCAGTGTCCCAGCCACCTTGCAGATTAGGCTTCCCTGCTCTGCAGAGGGCAAGCCCTGCTTCTATCAGCCAGGCTGTGCCCTCCGGGGAGCCTCCTCTCTCCATACCGCACAGCCACGGCCTTCAGGAGAGAAGGACTTTCTTGGTCCCACTTGCCTCCCTCCCGATAGCTAGTATGAATTGCTGCTGGTCAGTTTTTCTTGTCCCCAATACCTAGAGAGCACTGAAATACATTTTGCAGAATTTCTCCATCTGCTCTGGCCTTCTCTGCAGCTCCATGACATTGCATGCTGAACTTCCTGGCACAGTAAATGGGAATTAATGCGGAGAAGTCCACGGCTGGCCCTGACTGGCCAGCCCTTGCCCTCCAGTGTTAATCTGCTGCTGTTCTTCCTATTTGCCCTGTGCAACACAGCGTTAGAGATGGAGGTGCACACTGTAACCCCTGGTTAAGCCACTTCTTGCTTCCCAATTACTGGTGTACCCCAATAATGACTTTTTTTAAAATGGTGTTTTAACTCCGGTAATTTCCAGAGACATTTAATAGGGGAAACCCATTCTTCCGGGCTCCTCTAAACACAATCATGTGACAAATTCACGTTTTAGCACAAGCCAGAGTGCACACAGAAAATTTTCAGCCATTCAGAGGTACAAAAAGCAGCATTCTTAGCCTGAAACAATTGTACTGAACTGAAGCACTACTCCTCTTTTCTAGATCTACTTTTAAGATCCCTGTCAAAACAGCCCTTCAAACACATTTGATTGGGTTGGGGCTCATCACGCTGTCACCAACTCACTTTTCATTAGGCTGTTGCTCTCCGTTAGCCTAGCCAAGCAGAAGAACTCAAACACATGCACAAATTAAATCGACATCCAAACTCCACCAATATACAAAGCAATTTAAATGATATTCATTAGAGCGATGACAAGTCCTGATGAGGCTTTCAGGAGCTGAGTCCTTCAGCTTCTGCCGACTCGGTTTCATGGTCATTGAGGCGTAACTGCAGTGACTGTACCTCCAGTTTAGAAAAAAAAAGCCAAGAATATGACTCCGCTTCCTGACACACCTACCTCATTCTCCCTCTCTGCACAAGTTTACATCTGAGCACAGGCTTCAGGCTTTTCTTACAGTTCCTCTCACAGGCTTTATATTACACACATGCTTTAGCAAATCCCCTTCCTTTCCCCACCACCTACAAATGCGCCAATTAAAAAGAATTCCATTTTCAAGTAATTTCATTTCACTTGGCTAGAAAGGTCACTAACTCACAATTATGATGGCTATAAACATGTCCCCAGTTTCCTACCGTGCAAGAATGAACGTGATATGTTGAAGCTTAATAAAGCAGTATTTTTCACTGTTAATTTATACTAAAGTTTAAAAGTTACCCTCTCTCCATTTATATTTTTGATATTAAAAAGGAAAAAAAAGATGGACACTGTCTTCTCCACAGGGAGTGGAATGGGGCTGACAGGTCTAATATAGGCTTTTCCACAGTGCCAAATCATTTGAAATTCATTTCCCGTGTGACCAAAGTCCTTAACTCAGGCATCAAGAGGTAAGAAATCAGAAAATTAGCTCACTATTTGGTTACAAAGTCCACTATGCCACTTGCAAAGTTTAAGTGTATCGGGGAAGAAATGCATATCCTCACCCTAGTGTGACACTAGGAAAACCCAGCGGGTGATGTGAGGGGCACATAACCATTTCAGCTTAGGTATGGAAGACATCTGTTAGCTGTGAAGAGCTTCACCACCCGCCACCAGCCCCAGGTGGGAAACGGGGCCATGACTGGCACTGCCATTTTTTACTTTGTTTTCTTCCTCTACGACAACCTTTTTTATTTCTTCAAACAGGCTAAGAATTTTAAAACTGTGATATATATAAAATGTCTTATTATGTTATTACTCAAAACTTTCTTTTTTTGGCATAGCTGCCTTAGGTTGTAATTTTTAATTTTACTTTTTAAACACTCCTACAATGAAAGATAGGCACATTGGTATATAAGTAAGTATGATTTGCAGTTGCATATTTTCATTTCAATAAAGGTTATTTATATGAACTTGGTGAGTGGTCTGGACATATCCATCTATCCCAGAAAGTCTATCTGATTTTAATTCTCTTAAAAGATTATTTAACCAGAAGTGCATTTCAAGCTATAAATAAGGCAAAGTGAACCAAGCAACAGCTGCTGAGGAAGTTAATGTGTCCCACGTATATGTGGTAATATACTGCTGAAACACAAACAAACAAACTGCTACCCTAACACATAAGCTGGATACTAAGTATAGAGAAAGATTGTTTTTACAGGTAAAAAATGCATTTATGTAATGCCACCACTGTATCTGTGTATGTACTAGATAACGAATACAGCACGAGCTACGTATTAGTAAAACTTAGTCATCTTTTTCATGCTGAACATTTAGTTAAAATTATTGCCTCAAACCAAGGCCTGAAAACAGATTGTAACCTCAGCGATTATTCCAATGCTTTCAGACATGTATAATGATGCGTTAATATATAATTCTGCTTCCTTCTGTAAATGACCCTGATTCATTCTTCCTTCACTGGTAAAATATTGACTTTTTATGCAAATACTCTTCAATGAGGGCTGCAGTATCATAGTCTTAAACATATACAGACTTTTCATTATTATAGGATAATTACTGAAAACTCAACAAAATTTACTGCTACCACACCCCGAACAACAGAGCTGCTTTCATATTCTGAGATGGCAGTACAATAATTATTTCTTGTTCTCTTATTTACCTACAGCAGGTCAACCCAGGGCTGGAAGGCACATCTTGGCACGAAGTCCCAGGAGAAGAGAATTTACTGGGGTTTTTTTGCTGGATATTGTATGTATTTACTAGCAATACCCAAGGGAGTTACACATTTGTATTTCCACTGCTAAAATGGTAACTGCCCAGTCAAGTATTAAGAGCTATTTCATCCTTTGCTAAGAGGACAATCCAGTGACTTTTTAAAAAGGCTGAGTAATCTCAAAACTCTTTTTTTTTATACTTTGCTTGATAAATTCTGGTTTTATGACCATTCCCTGTATTTCAGCTCTGTGGAGCAGTGTAGGTAACAAACTACCTAGCAAAGATCCAACATATTCTTGTAACAAAAAGTTATCCAAACAAAGCAGGCAAAAATAATTGTAATAATTTGATATTTTTCTAGGAAATATATAAAGCTCTCTGGAGATGTATTATAAAATACAAAATTTATTAATTAAATTTAGCTTTATTACCAGTCATCTCTGTTCCACTTGCACCACAGTTACTTCTTTTTCTGTTGCAGCTGAAGTAAGAAGGTGCAAAATTAAAGAAGGTTCTTCCCTTCAATACATGCCAGTATTCTTTAAAGTATAGCCAAATTTTTTGCTGTCATAAAATGCAGAGTCATATCTATGTCTAGCTTTATATAGCAAGATACATAGCCGTATTAAAATGCAACATATAATTCCTGTATTGATAATACTAATCTGCCTTGGTTTGGATAAAAAATTGCACAGTGTTTACCACAAAAGCAACTGCGTAATTAAAACAATATACTTTTGATTTTAATAAAAAAAAAATAAAATATAATGAAGATTCTAAAAAGATTTCGGTTTCAGAAACAGTTCCTTACACTAGCTTAGAAATCATATTTCAGTTAATTATAGATTTCTTACTCACTAAAACTTAAAGATACATTCAGTGATTTTTTTTTTTTTTTGCTAAATGTTGACTCCAGTGAACAGCTCTCTAAGATCTGGCATATTGATTTCTTGTTGTGAAGTGAGCTGTTCAAGCTCCATTTAAGATTTTCATCTTGCATGTAGCCCTGAGCACATCATAGCACCATAAATTAGTTAAATTGCACATTTATCACAAATGTTATTTTAAGATACTGCGTAAATGTGATGGCTGGAAGATATACAGTATGCTGCAACAAGCCACTACTTGGGTGGGGTTAGACCAGGGTCACCTTTATACACCTGTGATTTAAAGCTCTTCCCACCCCATCACAATTTCATTTTGAAACTCTTTCTTGAGGCATTGTTTTCCCTCATTTGATCTGCATATTTCTAAATAAAATATCAGATGCAAAGCAAAAGTCAGAACTCTGATGCATATTTTAAAATCCTGCATCCACACCTTCATGTTTGTCTAATAGGAAAAAAATTATCTTAACATAGCTAGGTTGGTGATTTGGTTAGTACTAATAGTTACCATGCCAATATACATATCAGTGTATGGATGAAAAGAACATTATTCTAGTTCACTGATTCTCTAAATTCTTTATAATGCGAAATCACATTGGTATGCCAGTCCTGGAGGTTCTGAAATGCAAGCTGAACTTTATTTTAATAAATTTGGGATATGCAGATCCTGACTAGCCATTCATTTGCAAAGTTTCAAACATATTTAAAAATGTATTAAAAAGTCATTTCTGGTACACACTAACAGATATGTTTGCCCCCTGAATTTTTACCTGGTATGTCTCCTCACTGCACATTGAGACCTAGTGAAGTCAGGCTCAGGAACTGATTTTTACCAGATTAGGTGCAGTTGCATCAGTGGTATTTGGTGTTTGCAATCATCAACCCCTTGTCTGCATTTTAAGAATAAGTAGAAAGAACACTGCAAACGACTCTGTAGTCTCTTGCTTTTACTCCTTCCCGTGTCCCAGATAACAGTATCGCATACAGAGCTTTTAGCATTACTATTATAAGTCAATGGTGCATCTTAAAAATACATTGATTGACAACATATGCAATAATCTGCCAGTCTCCTTATGTGTGAATTTCTCGTTTGCAACCAAATACTATATTTAAGCTTTTATAATTTTCAAAGGAGGAATTCTCTGCTGTAGAGGTAAGAAGTTTGGCTGCATTTAGACTGAGATCATCTATTTGCAAAAAGTGTGGACAGCCACCCGGGAGACTTCATGAAAGACTTCAGCTAGCCAGGTTGCCTCTCCTAACTAAGTGAGGGGGACTCCTGGGATGGTATAGTCAACCAGTAAAACGGCATGCTTCAATTTTATTGCTGGAATTTGAGCTGAGGCCATAAACATTGACACACAAATGACCTTAAAATCAGATACAACTGTGAGCCAAAAGAGGAGGAAAAAACCCAGAGCCCTGATCATTAATCCCATTCACTAGGTCTGCTTAGCAGTATCTGCCTGTAGGATGAACAGAATGCTCCAGTACATTTTTGAACACATGGTACTGGCCTTTGGAATTACAGAGAAAGACAGAAAGAAGGAAAGATGGAAAGAAAGAAAGAAAGAAAGATGGCAAAACAGAAAGACGGAAAGGAGGAACGAACCAAAGATTTAATTAGTTGCTTACTGGAAGACAGTGGATTTTTTTTAAAAAAGAAAGGAAACTCTGTACATTTGACATTCAGATGCTAGTTATGACTTGAGACATGATTCTTAAGTGCCGTAACAGTGGTTTTGGTTCCCATGTAACCATCTCCAGACTCTGAGTTCACCTGACTGGCAAAAGACATTATCTACATGCATAGTAATATAGGTGCTTCAGAGATGTAAATTGTTTTCAATGGTTTTGCTGGGATGACCTGTCAACAGCAGTAAAAGTCTGTCATCATATAAATGCTTCTGCTTGTTTCTGTTTGTCTGGCATGCGTTTATTCATCTTCTTTTCCCCTCTCCCTATCTGCTGTGAATGCTGTACAACCGCATGTAGGGCCATAAGAGGACTCACTTCAAAATCACGAAGTTTAAGTCATCAGTCCCATGTTCCTACTCCTGTCATTTGAAAATGCTGGGTAGATGGAAAGGGATTCTCTAAGCTGTGAAATACCCACCGGTGCAACTTGCAGACTCTGCTCAATACATTCAGGGGGAACACGTGCAAGTAGCAGTATCTGCCTGGGTCTGAATATACAACACAGCAAAACACCTATTTGCTTTGCCACACGTTGCTTATAAACCCCGTCTTCACAGTCAGCCTTACCTGATGTTTAAAAAGGAGTTAAAACGTTCATTTATCTTTTCTGGGGGAAAAAAATTCTGTTAATGCAGCCTTTGAGTAAGTGCTACCCTGCTCTTTAAATGCTAAAGTTCACTAAAACTCCAGTGATTTATGTGCAGCTTTTGACTGCCAGCACCTGGCAGATGAAGAAACCTACTCAAGCTTCAGTCATAAACAGATAGCATACAATTTAATTTTAATGTGCTCGTTAGTCGTAGCACATTTCAGACATAATTGTGAACGCAACACAAAATTATAGCAAAAAGACAATTTTAATGCTGCTGTAGAAAAAAAGGTTATATGAAGAGTCATATAATGGTGCTTCATTGTCAACAACAAAACAGGGCACAGAGTGCATTACAGTGTCTGTGCTGTTTACATGCCAATATTTTATACATAGATTCTCATATGGTGTCAGCTGTCAGTTACTTCTGCAAATTAACTGCCAAAAATGGAGACGAACAGAATCACTTAGTGTGCTGGTAACCACGGGTTACCTTTCATATGCCTAAAGATAAAGCTGCAGTATGGAATCTTGGGAGAATAATTAGGCAGAGCAAAACAGAAAGTTACCAATTGAAATAAAAAGGCATTCTACAATAGGAAATAACAACCAAGAGTGCTTATAAATAAGTAAAAGAGGTTATATCACAGAATGCCTCATAACTTTTAAGCAAAGTATTACAGTACAAACATTTTAAAGGCTTTATCAATGTTTAGGAAATACAGTACAAGTTTTTCAAATAGATTTAACCCTTTGAGCACTGAGTTTATTTTGAATTTTCTCTTTTTATTTCTTTTTTTTTTTTTACTAATAAATACCTTTAAAAGTCATGTTGTGCAAAACAGTTAGAATGCATGCCAGGAGTGCAGTCCGTGGCTTCTGTTTCTTCAGACGGTTTAAAAAAAAAACAAAAACAAAAACAAACAAATGATAGCAACACTAATAAATATGTATAATTTAAACATGAACCTCTATTAATATAGATGTACTGTATAGCAAAACAAAACAAAACATACTTCGCTTTAAGAATAATGTTTCTGAATACTTTATAAATGCTATCTGTGGTATCTTTCATCATATAATTTACAATGTTTGGATGTTAAAAGAAAAACCGTTGGATCTAAAAAATGAAATATACACTATATATAGGTACAGTTTATACCTGGGACTCATCAGGTACAAAACCCACTGTTGCTAAAAATGCTGAAGAAAAAGAAAATGGCATTAACCACAATCACATTTTCCATAAGAGATTTTGAAATCTATACAATATATACATCTATGTTTCAATGTGAAAATTATATTTTTAAATTTCAAGGTGTGAGACACCTCTGCATAAATGGAGGTTCATATTAGTAATCGGAACTAAGCTGGTAAGGGTTTAAAAAAAAACATAACCATACATTTTTACCAAATTAATGCAAAAGTGCTTCAAAGTACTCAGAGGGCTAAAGATTATAGGGTGAGAAATACCAGCACACTTAGGTCACATGAAAAAAGTGCACCAGAATTAGTTATAAATGCTTAATTAAACTGTCTGTTAATGCATGCAGCTTGATGCATCAGAGGGATGCACAGCAACTAAATCCAATTTACACAAAGTTCCAAACACTTACCACTGCATTTTAACCTTCATATTTTACCAGTAACAACAGCTGATTATGCACCTCTATTTAAACACTGTACAGTTATACAAAACAGTTCAGCCCAGAGTGACTCTGGAGTTAAAATAAGAACATGTGCCAAGAACTAAACAGTAGCTTTAAGGCGTCTTTGACAGTTTTCCTCAAAGCAAATTACAGTTATTTTAATCAAAAGCAAATGCTACTGCTTCTCTAACTCTGAAACATACAGAAGATGATCCTCTGGTGACTTCCCATGTGTTTTACTAAGATGAAGTTTAACAGCATGCTTGCTTGCAAAAGTCCTGTTACAAAGTTTGCACTGATAAGAAGTTCCGATATCTTCCTCTGGAGAGGACGTCACCAGTTTTTCAGACGGTGACTTTGCTTGTGCTATCTGATTGTTTATCTGTTCACTGGACAGTTTGGACAAGTCTCTTAACCTGAAACCCAGATGCGATTCAAGATGACTGATATAAGTTGAAGGAGTTCTGATCTGTGAAGCACAGTCATTACAAAAGAACACTGGGTGCCCAGTGTCCAAATTTTTAAGGAACTTAGTTCCCCCCGTCCTTCGGAGCTGGTATTTCACATTGGCTAGCCAGTGGCTAATTGTGGTCATTGAAAGTCCCGTAAACCTGGAAATGTGCATTCTTTCTTGAGGGCTCAAGTCTGACATGATGTATTTTCCCTCTGAAGTCTGCCGTAAACTAGCTGCAAACTGGGCCTGCAATATGAGCAAGTGCTGAGGGTTCCAGTTAGACTGACGTCCCTTCCTTTTCTGAGCTGGTGTACTCTCTTCTGGTTCCTCTATTGTGGTACCATCAATGTCAGATTTCTCAGATATGCTGGAAGGTGTGGAAGATTTTGATGTGTGACTTTCTGTCAGGTTCTTCAGCATATCAGATATATCTGACAAGGCATTCTCGCGTAGCGGCGAGTTTGACATGAATGACACGACTGCAGATGTCTTTGCTGTTGTCACTGTAGATGAAGAAGATGCTGAAGATGTCGATGTGGATGACAAAAGCGCTGAACCCAAAGAGCAGCTTTTGTCACTCTTGCCTTTCGTCAAATCTATGGGTTGGTCATTGTTGACATGATAAAAATAACGGTCTAAGTGGTCTGGTTTTTTGGACTGTAGAGGTGGGGTGGCCACCGCAGCCTTTTCTGCCAAACTGTTGCTCATTTTAAAAAGCATGCTCATTGGATCCAAAGCGGGCAAAGATGGCTTTGCTGCCTTCCCAAGGTGAATATTCATGACAGACTGCAGTGCACTTAATGGATTTACAAATGGCTGTTCGGGAGGGTGATCAGTAATGATAGCTGTGCTGCTACTTAAAGAAGTTACAATGGACTTAACAGGCTCCTTCCCATTTTCCACAGGTTCTACAGTTGGACTATCCTTGCAACCATCTTTCTGAGAGACTGGGCTGTTCTGCTGGCTTTTGAGGCCACCATCATTGGAGGACTCCATCTTAAGGGGTTCACTGACTTCACTACTGCATGGCGAAGGCGTTGCACGCTTCATTGGAGAAAGCTTTCCTTCAGGCTCTTTCATTTTTTCCTCCACTTTAGCCACTTTCTCGGTGACTTTCTTTACCAATTCTTCCATGGCATGAAAATTTGTTTTTGGCACAGGTGAGGTCTGACTGCTTGGTGGAGACACCAAGGGCTGGTTTTTAGTTGGTGATACTAGTTCATTGGTTCCAAACATAGGTTTTAATGGTGTACTTTTCCCAGACGAACCCAATGACAGCTTCATCATATTAGGCAGCTGATAGGCAGCATGAATGCTGGGGTAGCCACCCCAGCTTGGTGTGCCATTCTGGGCTTTGTTTATAGCTGATGTAACTGTGTTTTCTAAAGACTTCAATATATCTAATCCCCCCTTAGGGCTTTCTTCTAGGTCATTTTCAGTCAAGTAATGGTATTTTGAGGAGATATCATACTTCTCCTCATCTTCACTTGACTTTTCTTTGTCTTTCATTTTGTCATCAGCAATGCCTCTTTCTTTATCTACTTCTTTTTTTATTTCAACATTTAATTTAGGGGAAACACTAGAAGGTGTATTGGAAGGAGACGTAAAAGTGGTGGCAGCTAGTGGCACAGACTGGATTTTCTCATCTACTAAGGACGTTATTGTTGGTGTCGCTGGGGCTTCTATAATTGGCTTCCCTTTTTTCATGGCAGAGTTAGTGACTTTAATAAAATGTCCCGTCACCATCATGTGAGCTGTGAGTTCCTGCAGAGTGTCATGCGAACTTCCGCACTCCATGCACTTCAGAATTTGAGACTTCCTCGCCTCAAAGTGCCAGGCATAGCTGGCACCGTTCTGGTGACCGTAACGATTATTTGGCGTAATGTAAGGATTAGAATTCTTTTGAAGTGCATCGTTGGTATCTGAGATTGTTGCTTTTGGTGTCCCACCTGTGGAATCTGGAGAACTTGGAAGTTCAAGCTCCAGTGATGCTTTCTTTCTAGTAGCTGGGATAATTTTTGCTGTTACAGGTGTAACAGGTTCCTTCAGAGGCACTTTTTGGTAGTGTTTTGTTTTGATCATATGAACACTCAAGTCCTGAAGAGATTCAAATGAATGACCACAGTACATACATTTTAACACTTTCTGGGCATCTTCTTTCCCTTCCATTTCAAGCAAAGAACGTTTACGAGGTTTGGACCATCTTTTGGGATTATTGTTATCAGTTTCATGGTTGTCATCTCGATAATGTCCCGTTTCATTCATGTGCACTGTTAATTCTACTAAAGTATCATAGGCAGCACTGCAGTCTTTACAGCGGAATTTACTGGCTCCAGTAAATATAGAGCCATAAAGCTTACTGCTTTGTCTGTACAATTGAACTGTGCTAAAAAGACTTGGTTCAGGAAGAATTCTGCTCTGAGAAACTTGCTGCAGTGTTTTAGCCATAGCAGTCTGGTGCCAGTCAAAGCTGCCACTTCCACAACTGCTACTGCTGCTGCTGCTACTGCTGCTGCTACCATTGTTTTTTTCTGAAATCGGCTGGTGAAGGTTCAAATTGAGATTGGACCAGTAGGAATTGGAGAGGAAGTTGTTATATACGGCTTTCATTTGTTCTAAACTATCAGATACAGTAGAGTCTTCCAGTGGTATTGAAACCTCCTTGCTCTCTTCCTCATTTTTAATAGAGCTGCTCTCGAAGTCTGCCATGCGGTCACTTGTCTCACTGATATGTGATTCACTGTCCATTTCATGGCTAGAAAATTCAGCTGCTGGAGAGTTTTGGTAGCTTTGGCAGTTCTTACTGAAGTCTTTTTCTGGACATGCATATTTTGCTGAAGGCTCCCCATCAACTGCATTTTCATCAGGTTCCACATCTTCTTCCACCAGTGCTGCTGCTTTTAGTTCGTCTGAAACATAGGCTATTATGAAGAGAAGAAAATGTAAGTTAGTTTCTGGTGATCATACTTTGCTTAAGTGTTTTAGCCAAAGAAATGTAGTTATTTGTAAAATTAAACAGTTAAAATTTAGTGTTTCTTCAGAGCAAGAAAAAAATCTGCTCTTCAAACATAATTTGCCACCTTATTCTTCTCAAGGGGCAACAGCTTGAAATTAAAACTAAATTTGAAATTAATGAAGCACATTCTGGAGGTGGCATTCATTTCTAAAGTAATAAATTACTTGTATCAACCTCAGAGACAGCAGTTCCTGTCTGTCAATTAACATGTCTTATGCTTCTCCTACCCCTAATGCATTTCTTAACAGACAGATTCACAATTTAAATTAAGCAAGCATTTTTTGCTCATTACAGTTTTGAGACTCAATCTTCAATAAATATAGAGGTACAACAAACATCAAAAATTCCTACAAAGTAAAAAAAAAAACCAGTTACAATCATCAAAAACTGAGATTTTTAAAAAGTTATCATTATTAGTAGTATCACATTTTAGAGGAGGAGATAGTAAAAGCAGGTGGTGCAACCTTTTGAAACAACTCACTAAGAGCAATTTGAGGATATTCATTACGGGTGTAACAAATGACCCATTCACATTTAAACATACCTTCCTCAACAAGAAAGCCCATGCAGAATTATGTCAGGAGCTAGTTCCAGAAAATTGGTATGCTGTACTCATTCTCGCTGTATAAATATATACAAGACCTTCCAGTGGACCTTACAAATGTCAAAGTGTTTGCTCTTTAGACTACTTTGTCAATATTTACTCAGCATAAGCTACACAGACACCCAACAGGGTTCCTGTCTTTTTTCCCCGCCTCAAGTAATGCAACTGGTGATGTAAATCTAAGATACTCTTCCTGAATAGGATAGTTGGGAACTGACAGTAAACACATTCTTTTTTCCATGGTGCTTCTGTGCACATATTCTACATACACTAAGTCTACCTGAGTTTTTTCCTTCAGGCAAGAAAACTATGGAAACACTAACAGAGGGATCATTAACTGAACAAAATGACCTATTTCTATATAATGCATTAATTTACAGCTAAGCAGGAAAGCAAAAACAGAACATGACTGTTCTGTATTAAGTGGGATTTAAAATTTTCTTGCAATCTCTCACAAATACAATTATAAACTTTGAAAAAAAAATGCATTTCCAGTAGACTCTATGGTTGAAGACACTTGACTTTTGACCTTCTCTGCAACATATCTGGAACGTGTGGGTATCTGTATCTTAAACACATTGAATAATCTATAGCTTGTTTATTCAGGTAATAGTGCAGAGAAGAATAGTTTACACCCCAAAAACACCTACTTTAACCAAGAGAGTGAAAAATGTAGACCAGTATAGTAGATATCACATATACAGTATTGAACCTTGCAAACTTCTTTCAGGGAAAACATGTTTAAATGTTATCAGAAAATCACAAGAGACAAAACAACTGTTAAAGTAACAATGAAATCAGGCTTTTAGTTTCACATGGAGTATTTCTTCATTCAGTTAGGAAATCCTCCTCCAAGCACATGAAGATATAATCTGATCTTCAGAATAGAAGTTAAACCTTTGAAAGCACAAACAGAACAAATAAGAGCAACACCTAACCGTGATTAGATATTTCAGCTCAGATAATTTCAATGCAGAAAATTCATGCAGCAAGGGTCCTATTTTTAACGTTTGGGAGAACATACTTTTGAAAGAACTATGTTAAAAACTTTATTATAAGATGTTTCAAAGACGCTGATACGAAGATCAGACTTTAATAACAAGTATACATACTCCAATGAAATAGAGCTGTGCTCTTTTGCTCTATTTTATGTTTTCAAAATATTTTGAAAGAATTCAAGAATCCTTATTTTATGAATTTTACAGCCATGTTGGCAATCTGTAGTAAGGATCAGCGCCTAACCTGCAAATACTTGCAATGAAACCACGACAAAGAATCTAACAAGGTAGCTTTCATTCAATACTTTCATTCCCCTATGGATGGTCCAGATTGTTCTTCATCTTAATTATTTGTTCCATCATGTTTCTGAACTCTACCAAAAATTTTAGCAAAGGAGACCAAAGCAGTTCAAATTACTCTCTGAAGCTCAAAAATTTTAAATAATTACTGATAATGTGTAATCCACTGGCTACCAACTACCCCTTTTTCAACAACATCATATCCTAGTGATATGAATAAGGAAGGATGGAAGGAAGAAATGACAGCATGAAACCTATGATTCGGAAGCAAATGTACCCTTTTTCTTTTCCACCTTGTGGAAACAGTTGTCCTTTTACAACTCCCATTCCTTTGCCTCTGTTGTGAAACTGAAGAATAATTCTCTTTTTACAAGGTAAAGAAAATCCAAGGTTATTGCCACACTGCCTGCATCAGAAAGTTCTCATTCACACCTGTGGGCTGTGATGGCACACCAAAGCACTCTGTAAGTGCACCTGTCTTTTGCTCTTTTTGTCCACTGAGTGCTACTGTGAGCATGTGTCACCCATCCCCACCACCACAGCACACACCAAAGCCCTTGGGGCTTGGTCCCTGCACACCACAGCAAGTGCTCCTGGGGACCGGTGCTCACCAACACAAACAGGGGTCACAGAATCAAGCCCCTAATTATTGTGTTTTTCTTTATATTTTTATTTCTTTTATTGCTGAAATCTTATTAATGTTGTTTGGACTGAAACACTTGTATTGTCACATTCACAGCTTTTTTACAGAGTGACTTTTACATTAGGGAAAACCTCCAGCACGCGGCTCATTTAAATGTAAATCTATTTACCTTTCATGCTTTCTTTGCCCTTTTCACCAACTATCAAGCATATTTGCGTGTTAACCAGGAGCTGCCTCCTCTATAGCTGTTCTCCTTCCTAAGCTCAAGTTGTGAAGCCAAGTTGTGACATCAGTCTTTGATCCAGATATGAGGGAAATGAGGCACAAATGACAGTATGGAATTCAACCCAGCAATCTGCAACTTTGATATACTGACAGTATGAACAACTCTTTCTGCTCTTTCCCCTGCACAAGGGAGAGGAGGGATGAAATGCGACATTACCCCCAACTTCCTCAACCAAAGATTTATGCAAGAGATGAGGGTGTTCAGGGAAACTTCTCAGCCTCAAACTTAAAACATCATCCTAAAACAGAGTTTATGCCAGGAGCTTCTAAGGCCTTATTCCAAGGGCTGGTCACCTCATGACTTGCCTTCAGGGCAGTAAAAGGCAACCCAATAAGTCCTGGAGCAACCTGCGATGGCAGACTCCAGGCATACTCAAAGGCTTTGCAACACCACTACAGGTAGCTTTACGGTGGCTGAAGGACTCGCAGCTCCCTGAGGCTTTGTCCTCAGAGGTTTGATGCGAAAGGAAAATGACACATTTCCTCCACAGAAAACCCAATTAAATTGTAACCAGCATGTGGGACAGAAGAGGAGAGAGGGTTAAGGCCAAACTTCAGTCCCATGCTAGCAGGGAGTATGGGATTCAGTGCAGGTGCTAGTGGAAAGGTGCCCATCTGCAGCCAAGGATATCTCTGATCCCTCCCTGCCCCACCAGATCTTGCTCAGGGGAGAGAGATCTGTAGTCTGCCTGAGTACAGATGAAGGTAACAGCTTCACTGCAACAGAGAGAAGGACAAGGAGGGCTGTAGCAGAGAAATTTCTCATTTGGTTAGGTACCTACAGGAAGATCAAAGAGACAATGAAAGCAGAGAATAAAATCAGGAGGTGATGGTAAAAAAAAATTTCACTGAGATTCACTGCCTGGTGGAGAGATTGTTTTTAAGAAACACTGTCTCCAGCCCATGGTAACTCAGCCGTCTCCTTATGATTTAAAAAAAAGAAAAAGAAGACTTGTGGTTTGATATTTTTCAAGTGTAAAGTAAATGTTTGAAACAGCAGGGCATCTGTAGAACTCTTCTTCAATGCCTCAACAGCAAAGTCTGAGGGAAAAAACCAACTTTAAATGCAATTCTAATGGCAGAAGAAGTTAATAAGAATGGAAATGAAAGAAAGTAGGTGGTTCTGGTTTTTTGTTTTTCCAGAGTAAAAGAAGGAAAAAAATACAGTTCTCAAAGTTTCTAGTTTACACCTCATAGGGCACCATAACCCACAGGAAACTGCCTGCAAATTGAGCAATGGTGTCATGGTGACATAAGATTTGACAAAAAATGGAAAGCAGTTCCATGATGTGGCTCTCAATTTCTAGACATGAGAATATCAAAGGGCTCAGAAACCTATGGCAGGTGCAGCTACGGAGAGGTCGAGAACAGACAGTTCCCTCATTAATACTTATTATAATTAAACTGCTAGGTAATAATGAAATTAACACATTTGATACCAATACAAAACAGCAAGCTGTGGTATAATGCGATTCATTTCCACACAAGAGGGAATTACCTTCATAACTGAGCTATGGATCATTTCTTTGCCAGTGGAAATAAATTGCGATCCATCACTGCCCAAAATGATCTACATATTGTATATACACTAATAAGCTCATATACCTGGCTCTACACAGACAGCAGAGATCTACTATACAGGAGCAGAAAAATATCACCAGTCCACTACGTTTCTGCAGGCAGAGGAAGTCTCCATGCAGCTACAACAGCCGTTACTCTGCTGATGTCCTGGGCCAAACTCAGCAATGTTCCGAGATGCCCACCAGCACAACAGCTACCAGCTTGAACCCCAACTGCTAGAGGTCCTCTTCAGCAGAAAGAGGAAAAACATCGCATGGTTTTCATCCCCTCCACGGCAACACCCACCCAGTAACATGGTCAGGCACACACCTCCTTGAGTTTGCTTGGAAATACAAAAGCATAGCATTAAAGGTCTATTTTACTGTTCTCCAACACTAATTAATTGCACAATTCTTCCTTTATTTCCTGAAACATGCATCTGAGACCATATATTTTGTTTTGGATCTACCCAAATATTTCATTTTGATATTTCTGAAATGTCTTGTTTTAATTATGTTTTTTCGCCAAGACTTTTTCCTTTTATTTTAATTAGCTTACTGGGGTATATTTAAACTAGAATATAAGCTCTTTGCTTGAAAAAGTACCAAAACATTCAAATATTCTTCTCACATGAAAAATGCTTAACTGCAAAAGTTCATCAAAACCATTCAGTTCCTTGGAAATATTTTGGCTTTAACCGAATAGCTTTTTATTAAAAAAATTACAACCAGCTTTATTATTTATTTATGCATGGTTTGAAATCATCGTGTAATACTAAGGATCATTTCCCAAACCATCTGATTTTGAGTGCATCTTGAAAAGAAAAGCTTCTCAAGCCTTAAAAAAAGCTGAATCCATATACATCTCACACTTGAAGAAGAGAACAGCAGAAAGGGATTGGGAGCACTAATGCTCCCAATGCTTATGGGATGAATATTATATTCCCAGTCAAAAAGAAAAAGGGAAAAAAAGATCAGAATTGATCATGAAGTGGAGCAGTGATTAGGACCCGAGCAGTGAAACTCACTCTGCAGCCTGACTCCCCGCTGCTCCCCAAGCCAAAGGACAGTGCTGCAGGAGGGCTGCTCCTGCCACAGCCAGTGCTGCTGGCAGTGCAAAACCTTTTCTTAAATATCAGATCCCATTCAGTTTTAAAGCAGACACCATCCATCTAAGAAATCACTGGAATATTTTTTTAATATTTAAGTAATCAATGAAAAAACCTTGAAAAGTCCCCAGTTTCGGTGGGACCATTCAGAGTTAAGACGGGGCACAGTGTGAACACAAGTCAAGAGAAAGCCAACAGAGAAACAGCAGCACGGAGATGATTTGACTGTGCCAATGAACCTTACTCACAAAATTAATGAACAGAGGCAAGAGAAAACCAACTCAGTGGATGGAGTCAATCAAAGACCTAATGCAAATGAAGGCATATAAAAGAGTTACATTAGTCTGTTAGAAAACTCCCACTCCGCAGGCCTTCCACTTACAGGAAGAAAGGCAAATATTTCACCCACAACATGAGCTATTTCTATACCTAGACTGACTGATAATTCACATGTAACTGAAATGTATTCGAGACTTCACTACTTGGCAGAGATGTTAGCGTATTCCTCATTAGGCGATAGAAATGGGAGGTAAGAGTGGCTGCCCTATTTACAAGAGTGGCAAATGACAACACTGTCTCTAAACAGGCATGGCAATACTGATTACCCAGCACCTTGACAGGGACATTATTCCTGTTAGAAAGGTCAAAGGTTCTGTTTCATAGAGGCAGGACTGTCTATTATGGGAGAGAAATGTTATTTCCAAGTGGAGAGGTCAGCACTTCTCTCGCACATCGGCTGAAGCTGCTGGTGCCTCACACCAGAGTACGATCCTACTGCAAGACTGATTATTCTGCCCACTGACAAGGTCAAGAATATTAATTTTGAACATGTTAATCTGATGTGATGTGCATGATTAATGCTTGTTTAGCTGAATTTTTTGTATGTTGATAAATCTGCAGCCTTTTCATGCCAATAATAGCGTAGTATTAAGTTATTGGGAATCAGTGTGGATGGATGTGACATAGCATGCCTATCTAATGGGTGGCTAACATTAGGCACTAGAAAATTTGAAGTGTACTTGTGTTTGTTCCTTCATGAAAATACTGCAGCTGTCTGCCACAGAGACCTCAGGAATAGGCTAGAGGAAGCTAGCCAGCTGCTCTAATCCAGCATCCTGGACTGGTATTACATTTGGAGCAACTTCAGAGAGCTCAAATCAACAGTAAGCGTTAAGAGTTAAGAATTACATGGACAAGAATACACAGTGAAGAGACGATAACAAGAAATGAGTTTATATGTCATTATAGTGTGGGCCGTCTAAGTGCTGTACAAAGCAAGTCTACAGCAGGCACCTTTTCCTCATGTCACTGTATTCCAGACTCCCCTGGTTTTTGTGTAGTTTAAAGGAGGGTACAGAATTCAGGTCTCCTATTCACTTTAGACTTCACGCTGCCATATGAAAAGTATCATACAGGCCACCTACAAATGAAGAGCGAAAACATTCAAAAATGCTACTAAATCTAATAAGGGAGGCATTCATTTTTCTGAAACCAAATACTGTTTAGATATTTGTTAAATGAGAGATTCCTATGCAAAGATCACATTTATATATTATCTCCTTCATTAAATACACACCTGAAAAAACAGGATGCCGTAATATTAAATGATGGCTTAGAAACAACTTAGCACTATTGGACAGCATTACTCTACTGAGGTGTTCAAAGCTTCAATGAGTGTTTTATTCCTCTCAGCAACCCTGTGGAAGAAAAATTCCTATCCACATTTTATAGCTGCAAACCTGGAAATCCAAGGAAGATAAAAATTACTTGCCTAGTGCCAGACAAGAAGACAAGTAAAGGAGCCTGTAACTCTTGTAGGTTAATATATATAATTCAGCTGTTTACACAAAACATGAGAAGATGGCTTAAGTTTGTGTTTCTGTTCCTGTGCTTCTTCACAGTGTTTATGTGAGTACAATGTATGTGTAAAATTGAAAACAATTGCCAGTTTTCAGCTTAAACAATTATGGAGGATAAAATACCCAATGAAATACCCACAGGTGCACATACTGTGCACAACCCAGAGCCTGTGGTTACAAATGTCCTCTGAGTCAAGCTGCTGGGATCCAATAAATGCTGAATCTGCAGACTGCCAGCAAACTTCTTTTCACAATGGGAAAAATAAGAAAGGTTTTTGAAGTTAAGAGGAAGTATTGTCACAAATCTTCTCCAAAGAGCTTTCTGCTCCCAGCGCAGAGCAGGACTTCAGGTACGCTGTGAACACCTGTTCTACCAGAACCACGCTGGAGATGTAACGTGATGGATCATGTCTCTTCTCCTCCAAAGCTGCACTCTGCCTTGATTTCTGCCCAGGGCCTAAACTCCCTGAATTCAACCTGCTGAGCAGGGTTTTTCTAAAATCTGCTCAAATTATCCACCCGTGAAACATAACACCACTTCTTTCTAATGTGGAGAAGAGCACGTGATCCTATCACACTGCAGTGTACTTTTCTATGGGTAGGGTTCCATGAGAATCGGTCCGAGATCTATCTCACTTGAAGAGTTCATCTGCCGCCTTCTACAAGAAGTTTTTGACAAGAAGGGATCTGAAGATGAAAACATTTTAAGTGAGACCCAAGATCCAAGTTGCTCCCATGTATAATGAACAAAACTGTATAGATTTTTAAAGAGACTACCTCACATAACACTTGTCTTCAGATGTCATTATTGTACAGTCAGAAGCAAACGACATGCTTATTGGAAACTTCACAGGGGTAATAGTTCAGAGACTATACCTGGTCAGGAAAAACAGATTTTTATGGCTTTTGTCCTACATTTGCAGTCACACATACACAATACAACTGACTCCCCGAAGTACCACAGCTGTAGAAAAGCTGGGAAACAGTTTATGTCCCACTGTGTGTGCCCACAGTTGATTACCAGAAGCAATGCAGGATCACAGTCATCGAATGGAAGGGCTGAGAAATATTATGGACTCCCATGACGACAGAAGGACCTTCCTTGCTATCATATTTTGTGGAATCAACCTCCTTCCCCCTTTGCACTCTGGGGGAGTAGAGATTTTAACAGTCCCTGTGAACATAAGCCTGGAATTTCTGGCTGATCCTGTTGAAAAAAGAGAATAAAACCTTCTTGGCCTTCCCTGTAACCACATAAACAACCTTTCTACAAGCACCATCAGGACTAGATCTAGTAGGCAAATGAGTAACAGGGACTGCGAGCACCCACTGGGAATTCTCAACCGCTGCTCGGTTTGAGTCAGTTCAGGATCTTGGTATTCCCGTTTCATCAACAATCATGTAGTACCTTCCTCTTCCTCCCCTCCTCACCCCTCCACGTTCCTGGGGAAAGGATGCCCTTCCTCCAAGTATATCAAAGTTACAAATGAACATCATTCGAAGGAGCATGAAGTTCCTCCCTATCCATTGTGAGGTTAAGGGTCAGCTAACCAGCCACCAAGGGGAAAAACCACAAGGGATTCAAGAGCTGGGCACAAACTGCCGAAGTAAACAGTTCACAAGCAGCCCCATAGTCTGAAAACTTTCACATTTAACAAATACAACTAATATGTGCATTAGCAACAGAAAAAAACACCTACATTTGCTGTATAAATTATTCATTGCAAATAAATGTGATCCACTCTAAGTAAGACAAAAGTGGTTTTCCGGTGGTTTCCAAGACAGTTGCTTGGTGTGAAGTACTACAGACTTGTTAAGAGTTTCCACTCCATGCAAGCACATACTGCAGTGGGAAATAAATGTTCATAAGCAGAGAAAACAGCTTCATGTTATGCTTTGACGCTAATTTTGATCTGGGAAGTAAATTGTTTTTTTGACTCTGTAGAATTTTTCTAAGCACAGAATTACCATTTTCTCAAATGGACAAAAATATTTAGCAGAATCCTCAAAGAATAAAAATATTTGTTTGTTGGCTTGTTTTTGTTGTGGTGTTTTTTTTTGTTTTGTTTTTCTTTTTTTTTTTTTAATAAAAGTCAATATCAACATCCTGGTAAGCCAAAGCCAAATTCTCTGTATGAATTGGTACTAAAACACACACAGTGACACAATCTCTGCTTGATAGCAGCATTTGGGTGGCATCTTTTCATCACTGAAAAGCACACAGGGCATTCAACAAACTAATACAAGATTCACAGGCAACTCCAGGATAAGCAGGCATGAGCATAAAAGTTCTCAATATGGCTCTAATAGCTCTTAATTATTATAATCCTTCACTGAGCAAACAGATGTTGTAATGGAACTTTAGTTTCTTCAAATGCAGTAATCAAACCATTCTGCTTCTGCCCTGCCTCTTTTCAGTAACGCTGTGTATAGTGGAGTGGAAATAGCAAATGTAGTGACAAAATGACCATTTAATTGTCACAGAAATCTGTTTCTGAACAAAACTGATGTTGTCATTTCTCTTTATCCACATTTCTCAGAGTCTTCTGATTATGGTTTAGCCTTTTTTTAGACCAAGAAGAAAAATCTTACCCCTTACTTCCTGTAATTTTCCCCCATCTTTGGTTGCTCCTAATCTGTCCACATCTTACAAGTTTTACAGTAACCACAACACTGACTTTGTATTTGTGTTTAACTATACTAATATTAACACACATCTCTGGAGCTGCAGTATTCATTGTCAAATTTTTAAAAATCATGTTTTCACCTAAAATCCTTCAATATATTACAGTGAGTCATTCTACTTGGAGATTTATTTGTAAATGATCATGACTACTTAAAGACATTCAAAACGTACCAAAAGACCTTCAACCTGATCCTTCATTTTTCTTGCAAACTTGAAATTCCCATTGAAGTCCTTCATACAGTAGTTTCAACAGGTATTTTGGTTGCAGTGCCTCCTTACAATAAACTCCATACAACTGTATTAATGGTATGGTAGAAATCCAAATTATTTCAATCACAGTTTTAGCTATTGTGAACTCGTACTTATAATGAAGTTTCTTCATGAAAAAAAGGAGTTCACTGTGGGCCAACAAAGCTTTGTGTCCTTTCACAGTTTTTATTCAGCCCTCATTTAAGAAAAACAACTATTAACTGCAATATGAATCTTAGGACTTGGAGAAAGCAGAGATTCTAAGGATTACCTCTACGAGATGGCCCCAGCTTGTTTTGTATGTATAGCAAAAAGAAGCACTGAATATTCATTTCACTCATTTGCTAACT
Organism: Morus bassanus; assembly: GCA_031468815.1. NCBI lineage: Eukaryota > Metazoa > Chordata > Aves > Suliformes > Sulidae > Morus > Morus bassanus. The sequence goes on from CM062573.1 coordinate 33,311,900, forward strand.
ATACTAATACATGCTTTTGAAAATGAGTCTCTCTCTAGCACTAGCTATTGAACTGAAGGGTATTTGAATAGGTGGGGTTTGCTATAACACCACACTAAAATAATGTGCTGGAAACAAATGGTTCACTGATTCCTGAATAGAAAATTTGCTGGAAAACCCTGAGAACTAGAAGATGAGGGGGAGGGGATTAAAATGTCACTTCAGAGCCACCAACCAAATTCTTGTCATTTTAAAAAGATGTTCCTGTGGCACAATATGAATAGTTTATAGCCACGATTGTGAACATTCAATGTCATATAAGAAAAGACACTTGTCAAGAGCCTTTCCCTTACAAGCACCCACATCATGACCTGTGTTAATGAAGTTAATTGAATTTAAGATCAATAATGGTTAATTATTGCAATTTGACATTCTGAGATAAATGGCTTTAAGACAGAGAAATGTGTGTGTATGTGAATTCTCTCCAAAGAAGGTGAACACATTACAGCCTAAGAGGGATCACACAGTCCTTCCATTGATCCTGGTACAATCTGATCGACCTAATCCTCTGATGAATGTGGGCTTTTCACAGCTACAAGTAAATGTTCTACAAGACTACTCTAACCCTTGTCACTGACCAAATCTATATGAGCTGTACACTAGAAATCTATTGAGATAGATTAAAGAACTGCTGTAGAAACAAGAGATGCTTCAATGAAGATGAAGGTTTATTATATTGACTATTAATGTTACATGCAGTATGTAATTATGAGTGCTTATGGATCATAAGAGTTTAATTTTGGTCAGTTAGATGCAAATGATCATAACTGAACAACAGTATTAAATTAAAAAAATACCAGATTAAAAAAATCCAACAACCATGTTGAATTGGATGACTTATACACACACGTTCAAGAAGAAAGTGATTTTAAAATTATCCTTGAAATGCGCAAGAAGGTGCTCACAGACAGGTATTTATTTCATAAAGTCACTCATCAACCTACTTCATTTAGGGTTTTTTTAAGTTTACTTTCACAATAGTTCCTCAACAGGAAGACATTTTTTCAAACGTGTTAGTAATGATATTCTTACATGCATACTGAACAAGTTAAATGACCACTTACAAGATTTATAATGACAAAGTAAATGTCAAGGAAAAAGTATTACTGATTGCAGAGCACTGACAATAAAAAGCCGCTGAAGAGTTCTGTCAAAATGTAAGATTATGCAAAAACACTATTGAGAACACTGCTAATCATCTGCTCTTGTCAATTACTTGAAGGGTATCTGACAGCATATTTACATTAAACACATTTCAGTAGCAAAATCCTTAATGCTGCATCAGAATATTTTCATTATCATTAGAAATCCTTTAAAAAGTCCTTTTGCAGCAGAGCATTAGAGCAGCAATGATGTAATATCTATCTCTGTATCAGGTGGCGGTATCTATTTCATGCTATTATAGCTACATAACATTTGAAATAATATAACCAAAGACTAAATATACGTGTAAGATGGCAATCTCCATGTTCCTGTACCCAATATAGGTATTTTCAAGTAACAGCTTTGTAGGATTCTCAAACTAAGTGCAAAGGGATGATCTGTCTTTGTCTGGCCATTCTTTTAGCCTTTTACTCCTCGTGTGATTGTATTTTATTATGGCAAAAGATATTATCAAGCAGACATTTTTTCTAAATCTTTGATTGTAACTTGCAATTCAGCTGCTTTATGAAGAGTCACATTGACTACCAATACCTTTCACCTGCAGTAGAAACTTATTTTAGTTATGTCTATCTTATACTTTATGGAACCCTTTCTCCAAAACAGAGAAATAAATGAAATGTAATGAAAATGAAATGTTGATCCTTTCCATGCTTCAGCAGGCGTTACTAAAAAAGCATACATAACCCTGTTGGATGTGTAAAACAGTAAGCATGCATAAAAATGGACAGAGCGTAAGCATGAGTTGCCTTTCAGAAGGAATTAATTGTGGCTTAGAGGAAAAAGAAGGAAAATAAGCCCCGGTCATGACTTGCAGGATCAGTTTACGGTCCTTC
>CM062573.1:33318935-33323935 GCA_031468815.1 Morus bassanus
ACCTGCATGAATCAAATACTAAAGAAAATTATAAATAAGTATGAAGGTTCCTTTTTCTGTCCAGACCAACTTTAAAAAAAGTGCTCTTGACTTTTTCTGAATCCAGTATTCATGCCATTTAGGTAAAAAATTGAAATGTAAGATGCTTCACACCTAGCAAAACAGTCTTAAAAAATACTCTCAACCCTAGCAGATTCGTTCAGAATTCCCCCATGGATATTGCCCACATTATTCTCCATGTTGCGGGAACACAATGACATTGCTTATGGACTTCCGTTTCACATGTTCTGATGCTAAAACGATGCAGGCCTTTATCCACAGAGAATATAAAAGCAGCTTTTTGCAGAATCAAAAGAAGATGTCAATTCTCTATTAGAAAGAAACAATTAAAACTAGATAATGGTTATGAACAGCTCTGACCTGCTGAGAGCCTGAAGGCTTTGCTTCACTCAGGACTCCACTTCTTCTGACTGCAGGTCAGCCCTACGCAAACAAAGCCTTAACAGAAATGTTACGGAGGAAATAATAGCCATTTCCAATGATAATACACAATTTTAGCACCTACGCTTGGCTGATTTAGGTGGTCGGCTAACATGTCAAACAGCCTGCCTTAGTTAGGTGAGCCTTTAATGGGTAACTGGCAGACTCTGGCAGCCTTATTTCTGTTTTAGATTTGGTTTGTCATTGGATATCCATTACCTGCCATTCATCTTTGATCTCTTTGGACAGGCCTGATCAAAAGATGTCATTTGACCTACTCCACTTGGCAGAAACTTGTATGACTCTCATAAAGGGGGCACCCCAGCTATAAATAAAATGACATTATTATTTTTCTGTCCTATCATGTAGGAGAGACAATTATGATAATGCAGTGTCTGTCACTTGGAGCCCAGCAAATTGCTAGCTCTCACGCAACTGTTTAGCTTTCTTATTTGTTTTTTGTCTGTTTTCCTCCATTTCAAGTTGAAAATAAAACAGAATTGAAATCACTAATGCTCTGCCTCACACTCTGACAGTCTCAGGGTTTCCTTTTATGGGACTGACATGCAGATGTGACCATCAGACTGTTTGTCAATGGTGGGTGGTGGTTAAATGCTGTGTTGGCAACACATCCCAACAATGGAATCAGGTTTATACTTCATTTCCAGCTCTGTGCACGAGCTCCTATCAGAACGCAGTGCTGGTAGACATTATGACAAACAGATAAAATCACGGAGAGACTTTACTGTATCTTTAATAAAGCAACAATGGAGAAAACGTATGAGCCCTTTCTCTACTGCTAGGGGGCTCATGAGTGAGAGAGGGCTTTCTGGAAAGGATGAGCAACAAGCGAACTGTCGGGACGTTGATTGTCTTTTGGTATTTTTCCAAGCAGCACGTATACCCCATTCCAATCTATTCACATCTCTAGCAAAGTACACTGCGTGCGTGTATACACATACAGGGAGCAGAGCATATACAAACTGCTTGGTCTGGTACCTCTGCGCCCATGTGAGTTTGCATATCCAAACAAGCTCTGTTAGGCCTCTGGCCTGAACCTCTTTACAACTTCTTGGCTAAAACTCCACTTCCCACATGCAATCTTCCACCAGCTAGTATTCATGACGTTTTTCTGTCTTCACCAGGGAGAGGTACACAGCAATACTCAAAGCACTGTGCCAGAAGACAAAAGCTACAGCAAAGGCCCCTGCTGGCACACTTGCTGCCCCATCACACAAGACCCTCTGCTCTGCAGTCGTGTGGGACAGCACCCTGGCACCTGCTCTGTCTCCAGAACACACCCTCACAACAGTACAGACATATTGACAAAACTAATTATCCATTTCGTATTGCAAAACATGTGACAGTTGGTCCATAAATTCACTACAAGCATTCACTATGGGGAGACTCTGTGAAACCAACATGGCTAGCGAGTAAAATCGCACGTACTATCAACCTCCTCGAGTACAAGAACAGTCACCTACAAGACATGATGCAAAAATGTGTGTACCTTCATTTGGTACTTGTTCTACTTGCTCTTACGCAGGCTAGAGGTGCTGCTGCCAGTAAACAGATCTCTGACAGAGATGCTGGGAGAGAACTAAAACTGTTATGGGCTTGTAAATACCGAATAGTTACTCCTCATTAATTATTTGTAGTTAATTATTCATGATTAATTTGTGCCAGAACAGGAATGTTTTATTCTGAATTAATTTAATTCATTTCAAAATTGCTACTTTAAATTCCCACCCTACCATAACGTGATATAATCTCTCTCTGTAGACAAGCCCTAAAATATTAAAAAAGCATTTAAAACAAAGGAAGAGCGGCATGTTCTTTCACAGAAACGCACGCTGTCTGCCGTCTTTGCAATATACTTTGTCTCCTCATCAAAAAAGCAACCTGGACAAAATGGAGCCTCTCTGGTGGCCTAGAAAATCTTTGCAAGAAAGAAAATGGGGAAAATATCCCATATCAAACTTGGGCGTGGCTTGAAACAGAAGGCTGCAATCCTACATGTCCCTGAAGACGGATCCCACTGATGCTACAAAGAGAGCAACTGAAAACAACGAGGTTCTCCTCAGACATGGCTACGCAGAGAAACCCAAGGGATCTGGGTAGCAGTAAGAAGCATCAACAAAGGAACATTGGAAAGAAAAATAAAGAATTGGAATTAAACGGCATTTTTTAAAAATGGAAAACACTTTGATCTTTTTCTCATGAAATGAACAATACTACAAAGAAAGCAGATGGTAGGACTTAATAAAATTCAGGTACATTTGGCAAGGAAGCCTTTTCCTGTTGCAATAGTGCACGCTATTCTTCTAATGCATCACAAAAGTGTGCCTTCAACATAGCACAATTCTTTCAAGTAGACTTCATCATTACAAAATTTAGCTTCTTAATGACACATACTGAAAAGATGAAAGATGCACAGACCACTAACTTCTCTCCCTTGGGTTTTTACTGTCCAGAAATCCTCAGCAGAGATAGGAGCCAAAACAGGTACCAGGCAAGAACAGCTATAAAAGTAGCCTGGACCATCCTCACCTATTCCTGCTTTTCAAACCAACCAAGGATAGAACATACTTTTATACAGAGAACCTTTTTGGATGTTAACTCCATGCTACACTCTGCAAGTAACATTAAACACAGGAAAACGAGTCCTTAGTTTTTATCAGTATTATCTCTTTTATCTCTTTTAGGGTACAGTCAAAAAGCACACAAGGTATCTTATTTCTAGGGTCTTATCTCTAAGGAAGGCCCCTCAACAGAGACAGAAAATTGCACTGCAAGTCCTACCAGTACCTGGTGAGCAGGCATTCAGGTCCAAACACTCACAGGACATTTTTTTTCCCCATGACAGAGGTTTCTGACCCTCTTTTGAGAAGGCAGATAAGTGAACAATGCAACAGCAATCGTAAAGGAAAGAGCTGGCCTTGGTGAACTGAGACTTCTCTTCTTGGCATGGGATAATGTACTAAGGTTTAAATATAAAGGGGCACAGCTGAAAGGGAAAGCACTGCTTATAAAATGAGTTCACTTAAAGAAGGTGAAGCAGCACAATGATGGCTAATCCCACATACAAACTGTTGAGGTTGATTGCGAAGCACATTTAAAAGGTACTTTCTCCCTCTGCCAGTTCTGTGGAACAGGATCAAAGGCAGCTCCTGTATGCAGTTCTACTCTTGGACAAGGATGGACAAGCTGCCTGGTTTAACCCTCTTCTATAAAGTCACTCCCTTCCTCTGTTAACTGCTCTGCCTTTTTAAAGACAAAGGGAGCATTTCCTCAGATCCTAACTGCACATCCATCTGCACTTCTCCAGCTAAGATATACTTCTAACTAGTTACAGCAAGTGCCAACCTGATTTTGGTACAAGAATGCCTTATTTTGATTTAACACAATGCAAGTTGTACTATATTGCTATGAAAACAGTCAAAGTTAAACAGGTTTAAAAACACGGCTTTAGTTAAATCAACACAGATTTGTGTGCAGGCACCAAACCTGCCTCATCATCAAAGGTATCTCTCAACTGGCTCATTTAGCAATCTGCACTCGGCTTTGTTACAGCTGACTCCTTTGTAATTCTCACTCTCTCTCCAAAATTTCTACAGTATTTGGTGATCCTCCCCCCTCCCCCAATAGAAGGGTCATTTTTCACAGGAAGAAACAGAGAGTTTTTCCACACAAACATACTTCATTTCCTCCCTCTCCTACTCCTCTCAGATACTGCTGCAAATCCGTATCCCATCTCACAGTCTGTTCAAACCCCACAACGCCCCATTTACAGGCTACATCTGACTTTGTCCAATGGCTTTTTGACACCTAAGGTAGTGCCAAAGGTAAAATCTGAAATATACCTTGATGCATATGAGCTGAAATAATTAATTTCAAAACAATTTCTAGTAGTCCTTCCAACCAGGTACTTCACTGCACTCTATTTATTTGCCCTAAAATTTGGCAGATTCCTAAAAAAAAAAAAAGACCATAAAATCACTCTTCAAAGAAAAGCTGCTATCACCTGCAACATCAATGAATGTATGTTAATGAAATGGTAAGCTGTTTAATAAGCCATTATCAGTTATATAAAAAATATTTAATCTGCAAATTACAACATACTTACCAAAGCAGCTGTCCATATCTAGGCAACCATAATTTCACTATCTAGCTCAGTATTGAAATATGAAAGCATTTTGTGAGGATCCAGGATATTTGGCATGGACATTAGTAATAATGTTCCTGGCATCAGGCACTACCTGCATGTTCATGCTGTGGGAAGGCTTCCTGCTCCTATACATCTCATTATCTACTGGTGCCACAGTGGGAATGTGAATGCAGTCAATCACTCCCTGGATACTCAGGAAACTAGCAATGACATATAAACCTTCATTGACTTTCTGTTGCTGTTGTAGAGTGTTTGGTAACTTGATGAATGTCTGAATGTGTTGCAGCATGGCATCTAGGAAATGAGTAAGGCACCTGGACGCAGAAGGCTGACTCATCTGTTTATCGCCCCC
>CM062573.1:33328935-33418935 GCA_031468815.1 Morus bassanus
AAAAATACATCTATTTTCTTCATGAACTAATGCTTTCCTTAAGGCAGAAAATAAGTAGTAACATGTCTGCAGAAATAATATGTCATTAACATGAAAAACAGCAAGAAAAGTACCTCTTGTAAAACATAATGAAGAACAATGCTTGGCAACAGGCTAAGGAGTACTTGGTTTTCATACGATTTCTAAAAGTAACCAGTCATGCTGTCATTAAAGAAACACCACTGAGAAAGCAACAGGAATGTGCCCACAAATATTAAAGAAATTTATTTTTCAATCTTCTAAAGAAATAACTCTTTGGGGGGGGGGGGGGGAACAGCTGAAGAAGGATCCCAAATATTTATGCACCATTGCAGCACTAGAACAAACTTAAAACCAACCAACCAACCAAACAAACAAAAAACCAACAAAAAAAAAACCCAACAAAAAAAAACTAGAAAATTCAACAATTTTTGATTACCAGCATCATGGCACATATTAAACTGCATGATGTATGAATTCATCTGCAGGGGCAGAGGGTCACTAACTTAGCACACACACAGTACCATGAGAAATAAAGGTAGTCTAATCTCTGAATTTCAAATTTCCTTGCTTATCTTGGTATGAATCACAGTCTACCTTGATAGAGAACTGGTATTGACCTTTCACAGTGTACCTTGATAAACGAGAGGAGAGGAAGAGGGCGGGATTTTATGTGCATGTTGCAGAACAGAAAACTTATACATATAGATGTGGTTCATATGTGTAAATACATACCCTGACATAACATACATAACAACCTTATTTGGAAAACATCATGGAATTTTAGAAAGGAGAATCCAGCATTTACACAAAAATCAGAGATCCATGGCAGTCTAGACATGCATCTGTGTCTTCCTACAGCCTGTATTTTGTAACACCGTATTTAAGGACTTTTTAAAAGCATGGTCCAGGATATTCTTGCTACTTTACATTTAAACAGTAAGAGCCATTTGGTGTTATTTTGATTTGAATACTAGTGGAAGGAGTTTTGAGACAGCAGAGTATTGATATCACCTCTCCCTGCAAACCCTGCCTGAAGCCAGCAGAGCATTCATGTAAATACTTGTTTACAGATTTTTAACACATATATGCACACATAACAAAAGTTCTGAAGGCAAGCCATGCCTTTCATCTCCCTGCTCACAGAGCCGAGGGGGGAGCTGCAGGCCTGCGGAGGGGACATTGCAGCGTGGCTCCCCAGGGCTAGAGCTGCAGCTGGGGGAGGCAAGACCGGACCCGTGCCAAGGGCAGCAATCCTCCGGCCAGCATGCACACCTCCAACAGGTCCGACAGCCCTAGTGATCACAGAGCAGCTTGCAGGATTAGAACATACAGAAGTCTTCTCTCCCACACACCATGTCCATACAAACACTGACACACGAATCCACCGTAATGATCGAAAAGGTGAATTTACAACTTGGGGACCTATTATGAGAACACCTATTCAGGCAGTATTTATGAGCCTGACCAGGTAGCTGTTACACTTGTGCAACTTCCCGTGAAGCTGGTGTAAGTCTGGAGTATGGAAGGATTCCAGGATGAGGCACAAAACCATATACTGTTGATCTGAGTAACTCCAGGAGCCCTTCACAGCTATTAAAGTCCATCACATATAATGCTAACAAGAGCAAATAGCCAGGCAACCTACGTGACTATATCTTGATACATCACACAATAGCTTCATTTAGCTTAATGTAATACATTACAAAGGCAGCACAGAAGTTAACATTAGTCAACAATATAATGGACAGATAAGTGTCTCGCCATGGTTAAGAACATACCGAGGTTCCATTATAAGCTCTATTTTTAGCCCCTCCTTTGCTCCCTCGCATAAATGTATGAATAGCAAAATTGGTCTCCCTGAAAATACTAAGCTTAAGTCAAAGGAAAAAAAATGTTTCTGAGAAGTCTTGGAAAAAAATGGACAACTTATTGTAAATTAGACATCACTCTGGATTCTACAATAAAATTGTAAGGACACCAGGGGAATGCACAATTTTCCATTTGATACCCAGCTATAATCCACCTTAAGGTTCACCTCTGGAGAAGCAGTTTCTCCTTATTTGCTACTGAAAAAGTCTGCCTTTTGGATGCTGAAAGGTCCTATCTTCTAGCCTCAGTTTTTAGCATTCTCTCTAGAAGTCCTGAACATCACCTGGAGCAATACGCTGTTCAAAGGGTGTTCAAAGTAACAGGCAACTGCTTTTTCCCTGCTGCCAAATACTCAAGTTACTCTTAGGTTCATTGAAAATTAACTTATATACAGACCTATTTAGTAAACGTTTCTCAACTAAAGCCACCACTGCACTTTACCAATTTGGTAAACTTTATCCCAAAGGTTCCTTGAGATACCAAGGCAATTATGTGGTAATTCTTACAATGAATGAAGGCAAAATCATTTTCATAGAATCATAGAACAGTTTGGGTTGGAAGGACCCTTTAAAGGTCATCTAGTCCAACCCCCCTGCAATGAGCAGGGACATCGTCAACTACATCAGGTTGCTCAGAGCCCCCTCCAACCTGACCTTGAATGTTTCCAGGGATGGGGCATCTACCACCTCTCTGGGAAACCTGTTCCAGTGTTTCACCACCCTCACTGTAAAAAACTTCTTCCATATGTCTAGTCTAAATCTACCCTCCTTTAGTTTAAAACCATTACCCCTTGTCCTATCACAACAGACCCTGCTAAAAAGTTTGTCCCCATCTGTCTTATAAACCCCCTTTAAGTTCTGAAAGGCTGCAATAAGGTCTCCCTGGAGCCTTCTCTTCTCCAGGCTGAACAACCCCAACTCTCTCAGCCTTTCTTCATAAGAGAGGTGTTCCATCCTCTAAATCATTTTTGTGGCCCTCCTCTGGACCCGCTCCAACAGGTCCACATCCCCCTTGCGCTGAGGGCCACAGAGGTCTATTTTTAAAAAACGTGAACATAAAAATACATAGTTCCATTTTATTATCAAGAGAGGTTAAAAATTTTTCAGCCCTTTTTTCTTTTATCTTTTTTTTTTTTTAAGTTTTAAAAAAAGAAAAGAGCTACTGAGAGACGAAAAAGTGAAGAACCTTTTCCAAGGGCAGTACAATCAAGCAAAGGAGCTTTTAAAACTATGAAAATAACTGAAAGAAGCTTTAAATGCAGAAAGGAGATGGGAGTTTTGCTGCGACACTTGTTATGTGTCCTCCCCACAAAGCTTGAAGAGTTTGCTCCATCAATTGTGCAAAACTTGAATAAAAAATTAGCAGTTTTTACATTACATTACTATAGTCAGAAATCTAAGAAAACCCTGCCATAGATCTGAGCTTGCGAGACAGCAGTAAAAAATTTGTAACAAGAGCCCGGATTCTCAAGTTTATTCCAAGCTCTGATTTGCTGTATGACTTCAGCCAACCCATTTCATCCCTTTCACCTTCTCTTTCTCTATAATTACTGCAATAACCAATAAGCTCCATTACACACCTTTGGGTCAAGTTCCTTGTAGGTTTAAAAGCATCTCCACCAATTTTAATGGAACTGCATACTAATGCAGAATTTGGCTTTCATATTGGGATGTTATAATTAATTAATGCTTAAGAAATTCTTTGCAATCATCTTTAGTAATAAGCTACACAAGTGCAGTTATTGTTGACATACTGAAAGTACCTAGGGGAAAAAAAATCATTATATGGTATGCATAATCTGCAGTTGCTGCAAGTGGCCTCCTCATACCAAGAAGAGCACGTGACAAAGGTGACAAAAAGTCTGCATATCGTCCTATGCTCATTGTTGGAAATGCTGGTCCTTACTAACTCAACACTTCAACTTTTTCAGGTTTTCTGTTATGCTAACACCACTGATAAATCCATGACCGGATGGATTTCAGTTCTCAACAGAAACACTCTGATTTCAGCCTATTTCATTCCACCTGCCTTCTGAGGAATGCAGGAAAAGCAGCATCCTGCACTATGGGTCAGGTTCAGCTTTGTCCACCACAACACAAAAGGTGCTGAGAGAGCGAGAGCATCTGCACGATTCCCATCTCCACCTCCCTGCAGTATGCTCATTTCCTGAGCAAGCACCAGAGCTACATCCTTCAGCCATCCAGTGTTACTCCAAGTAGGGCCTTGACAGCAATGATTAGTGAATTTGTACTGCCATACTTACACAAGCCAAGCTTTTTTGTTTAAAACAAAATTACCTTCCACACTTTATTCAAACAATGTGCACAGCAAGAACTGAAACATGACGGTTTACAAAAATCAAGGTCCTTTTTTATAAACTGCATGAACATAACCATTCATCTAAAACTAGTAAACCTCACCTTTAGTTGTATAATTTTAAAGACTGCCCTTTTCCTTTGAAGTTGAGATTTTCAAAGGCACATGGAAGTTAAGTACCCAACTCTTAGAGAAATTAAGATGAGATTTGAGTACCAAAATCCTTTAGAATTGGCTAAAAAATTATAGCGGTCAACATAGGATTTTCAAATTGTCTTCTAACAGCATTCAGCCAGGAGTTTTATGGCCAGGTAATGAACTCTTGAACATGGCACGAAAACCCTGCAGGAAGCTTTGCTGAGGCAACGAGCACTGTCAAAATATTCTGCCTCACCTTACAATGTGATGTTATATTTTTTTGATAAGTAAGAAAAAAAGGCAATATTTTGATAAAATTAAATAATGTTGACTAAATTACCCTGCAAGCTCTTCAAGGCAAGACCCACATCCTTATATGCTTTTCAACCGTATTTAGTACAAGGGGACCCTGGTTCTGAGCAGGGCCTCTGGTTACCACTGCAATAAACGTAAAGAATAACCGTAAGTTGAAACAGAAAGAGTTGTCATAATACCCCCACACTCTATCAAGATACAGGACATTAAAGGAAACATGAGAAATAATGCAGAAATGATAACTGCTGTTAGATTCTATGTATAGTCCATTCGTTTATCACATAGCATTACCCATATGGCATCAATTTCGTATCTTTTAGACAGTACAGGTTCAAAAAAACCTGGAGAAGTAGGGAAAAGGGATGAAGTTTAATAAACAAGGGCCATATTTGCTTTTGGTGAAAAGTACATCGTACTACTCATTTAGGAGATCATGAAGAAAGTAAACCTCTGGGGGTATGCAAAGAATGATCCCAAATAAACGAGCCGATTCTGACATTTTAGTGTGAGAGAAGGCAAAGAAATCATAATTTTGAGAGTATTTTTCTCACAGGGATGGTTAAAACAAATGCTGATGAGATGTCCCTAAACACTACACAGGCATCATCAATTACCTGTTTAATAAAAAAAGAATAATTAAATAAATCACACTACTTGAACATTATTTGCCAAAACCAAAAAAATATTATTTCCAGTTACCTACTGTGCTACATGCTGTATAGAAACACCTTTTGCATTATTTGCCTTGCAGTAGCTGTACGTGAGTATTGCAGCAGTGACCCCTCATTTTATAAGCATCCCTCTATACCTGTAACAACAGTAAGTTCAGAAAGAGCACTGCGGCAAAAATTAAATACCCACATTTAAGCTATTTAAGCTGTAAGACATAATCACTGAATAAAGAAAGTAAAACCTCTAGTATGTGGAAGAAAAGAATCCTAAAGAGCTTTGTCTTTGTGAAATGCATATCCTGTAATGTAACAATTTTATAGATACCTTGCACATTAAGATCCATTGTTGGAAACAGAAAAAAACCTTCAAAGCGGAAGCAAATTTGAAATGTAATTTTTTCCTTACACTAGTATCCCTGTTTTGAAAGTAGTTCATAATACACTTCATGACACAAAGGAAGCCAAAACAGTGTATCGTTCTAGAAAGATTAACCTGCAACATATCCCAGTGTCTGAAATCAAACATCTGCATTATTTGATCTAATGCTATTAATAAACATGAAAGCTCTGGCACCTGTGAGAGAGTGAAAAATGGAACACAGAAGTATCTTTTAATTAAATATATTAATGGTAAATAGCACTTCAGCAAGGGAATTTTATTTTATTTTTTTAATTTGGCTGTAGACTAAATATATACTCAAGTAACTTTCAATTATTTCAATATATATTCAGATAACTTTTTTGGTTTATTTGTTTACAAACTTACTTGCTCCCTGAGGTCTCAGCTATCGTGCTCAAGCAGCAGGTTGACAGCTATGCTACGGAAGAGGAGAGGAAAGAGGAGCAAAAAGGCAACACCTCAATGGCACGACCCAATGAAACCTGTGCGAAACCCATTCTGGAAAAACAGGGCACAGCTGAAGATGACTGGGTTTGTGAAACTACATTGGCTTGAGAAAGGTGTCAGCTGCCAAGTAGCCCTTTTCCTGGGGGCGACCTTATGTGACATGTGGCAGGCTGCCAGGTGTAAATTCATGGGACACATCGCTGGCAAAATCAACATTACACATCCTCTTCTCCCTGCATCCCTTCTATCCTTCGCTCTTGCCCAGGCAGGAGGGCAGAGGACTGGCAACACAGCAGCAGCAGGGACAGACAATGACAAGGTTCTGACAACTGGCATTTGCAGCTTCTCTTGGGTGCTGCTTTACCTCCCCACGGACCCTCCGCTCCTGAGGATCCGGACGACAGCCCCCAGCTCTTGCTCTGGGAGGCTGAAACCAGAAATTCAGTGCACGGGAATGGTTTTTCCCAGAGTTGTGTACTCTTCCCACAGCTTTAAGCAGGAGGGAGAAAAAAAAATCTTTAATTCAAGATACAAAGAAAATATGTATTAAACGGCTACCAAGTATATTGTTAATGAAACCTGTGTTTTAAAGAGATGGAGAATATGGAGCTAGCTGGTATTGTAATGTTAGATTCTGCTTGACCGTTTAACTGATTTACAGATCCACCTAGTGAAAAAGCATGAGCTCATATAGTGAAACGTATATATGAGATTAACAATCAAGAAAAGGCTAAAATGAAAATGAAGAACGAGGAGGACATTAACAATAAGAATTTTCAAGAGTGGAAAATGCTGGATAAAGCAGTTACATACTGGAAATGCAGGAAACCAGTGGTTTAATTTCTTAGGACTGTGCATGTTCAGATCCCACACAGTCTGAGCCATATTTTTCAACAACAAGCTGATACATTTTCTGTCTGATCATCATGGATTTTGACAACGTCATTTTGGAACCTTGGTTACTAAGATATCAATAATTAAATGCTTTCACACTTTGCTCTTGTGGATACTGGCAACTTATCTTTGTCCTCTGAAGACGCTAATGGTATAATGGGCAAAACATCAAGAATAATTAAGGAAAATGCTGGTATAAACTCCATCAGAAAAAAATACAACTTTGTGCGTGGCTCCTGCTTGATATCTCACATCCTGCACTTAGTTTCAAAATTAGGGAAAGTTATTTCTTTCTGGTACCCCTTAACTGTGTTTTGTCTGTGTTTAGAGAAAGAAGCACATGCTGTAATTAATGATTTAATAGCCTCTATGTGTACTCTCATTTTCTAGTTAAAAGAATAACTGGCTGAAACAGCAGTAGCCCATTACAAGAAGCATCCTTCTCCTTTTGTCTTTTCCTGTAGACATACTCCCTGTAACACAGTACTGCTGAAAGTCACAAGCCTTGATTTGCAGAAAAGATACTGCAACCCAGTGACATCTCGGAGAGGAGGGGTGGGAGAGGAAGAATTAATTTTAAAGAGCACAAAGTCTATTTTATACCTGTAAGTACATAATCTTCCCTAACTGGAAAACTTGTTCAGGGAAATTCAAGGAGGTGAAAAGTCCCTTCCTAGGGGTACTGGACACACAAGGAGGTAGCAAGAATTTAAAGAGCGTGCAAAAAGACAACTTTATTACAGAACTACTAATATCTTGATGCTGTCACTGTGAGACACCAAGGCAGAGCAGATTCATTTGGCTGAACACTGGATGCAGCTTTATACAAATGATTAATACTTGGCAAACCCCCTCCACTTGGCTTGTCACCAGCAAACTCGCTATACTTCCTTCCCAGCCCTCCATTGTATTTTATATAATGACAGACTAGGCTCCAAGATGAGATGAAGCTCCTGTGTCCAGATCAAATGCAAGGAAACCTCACAACAAGAAATGTGAACAGCCACTTTAGCTGCGGTAGTGAAGGACAACTTGAATCTGCAGCAGATGTCTAACCCTGCACCTAAACTCAACAAGCAGCTCTGTCCTATTATCATTCTGTTCTGAGGATTAAGATACAGTGCAGGAATGGTCAAAAAGCATAGATTTTTAAATTTATTTTTGGTTTTTAATCAAAAAGCCCCAGAGAACAGATTAACAATACCATATAGCACTGCTTTTACATTATCCAGAAAAAGTCCCATGCATAACTACATAATTAAACGATTGATAAAGCACAACTGTCCCAGAATATTCCTGGAGAGAGCAAGTCTTAAGGTGCAGAATTACAAGGATCAAACTACATTACACACCCCAGAAACGAGGACCAGACACACAGGAGAACAAGCGGAACCAAGGACAAGATGGGTAGTAGGGCTGCTTTTCATCTGACCTGCTCTTGTTGAATACGTGGAGTTAGTCCGAGGGCACCCCTGGCCCTGAGAGACACTGAACTGTGCTCACTACCAAGTGTCCCCGAAAACTGGAAATATGCCAATAACTCCTATTCTATACATGCAGAATACAGCAAACTAAATGTGACTTGACCCTTCCAGATCAGCATTTGCACGTTGCTGTATATCCTCCTTTTTAAAGTGCATAATCCTATAATTATTTACACAGAAATACTTTTGCCTTCCTGTACATAACAATTCAATGTTCAAGTTGGTGACAAAGTTCTTACAAAACCCGTATTAGCTCCACAAATGTTTATCTTTAATCTACAAATAACTGCATTTGGAGAAAATAAAATGCTGCCTTTTCATCATTAAATTATGCAAGACTTGCAATCTTCATGAGTAAATTTGTTGCAATGAAACTGGACATCTTGGTATGAATTACAAAGGACTGGAAAATCTGAAGTAGAAATAAGCCACCAAAAAACTACGGGAAGAAATATTACAGGAACCAGTATGTCAACCCTAATTGTGTAATTACTTTTTGGCTTGGTCATATAAGCTAGAAGCAAGAAACAAGAGACAATGGTAATTTCTTACTGCTGAAATGAAGGTGTCAAACTGTCTTGTATGCTCTGTGTGCTCTAAGCTAAAGTTTACATTTATATCATGTTACTTCAATTACAATCTTAAAAGAGACTTGAATACTTCAGCCGCATTAGGCCAGTATTCATAAATGTTAAACACACACACTAGCAGTTGTCTGTGTAAATACATTTTCATATATGTGCTTGTTATTGAAATTCTACTGCACAGATCATTTGTTTAAAAAAGAAAACTGAAGGGGGGGCGTTAAACAAAAATGTACATTTTTAAATATTTGGCAGTTGCATTTTTTTTTCCTGAGGAATTTAAAAGATTCACAAACATCTGTCAGTTAACGTCTGCAGCAACATGAAATACAATAAAACACGGTAATACTTCTGGGCCTGATTCTAGCAGCCTGACTCACAGTACTCTAATCCCCATGATAACCTTATTTACAAGAAGCTACACACTGTAAACATGCAGAATTTTGCCTGTACTGCAACTTGTCCAGAGTCAGAGTGGAGGGAAAAAGGTGCAATTAAAAGGCAGCTCTGTGCTCCCTCCATTGCTGACCTCCAGCTTGCACTGCCTTTCTTCCCTTCCTGCACAGAGCATGGAGACATGACCCGCACCTTTCCCATACCATCCAACAGGGCAAGTCATTAGCTGTCTTTTTCAAAGGCAGCCCAAAGCAATCTTTATGCTACCGCACATTGTTGTAACTTTATTTTATAATTTATTTGTTTTCATTTCTTCAGTTTGCCTCTTGTGGGATTGGCTCTTGGTACAGTACCTACAGATGTGTGTGTGAGAAGAGCAAACTTTATTCTTTGGTAGACAGACAGAAATCAATGAAACAAAGGCTGCTTTACAGTAAATAATCAGAATAGTGGGTATAAGGGAAACATATGTTAAAAACAGAAACTGAGTATATACAGAGTAGGCACTTGTGTGCATACTCAAAACCACACACGGGTGTTACGATCATCTCAACCTAATATGATAAAAACTTCTGTTCTAAGCCACATTATCATAGATTCTACAGATACCATACTGTTTTCTACGACTCATTTTACTAATATTTTTAACCATTTTAATGGGATTATTGTCAAATGCCTATGCACAGAACTGTGTTAAGACTTAGGAGAAAAAAAATGCTATAAATAATATATGCTACAAAATTACTTAATATATCTTTTTACACACAAATGTTAAGGCTAATTAATATCAGAGCTATTTATGAGTCTAACAAAGTTTGAATGATTTTTTTGGTCTGTTTCTCGACTGACTTGGGCTTCAAGTGGCGTAATTGGCAGGTATTTACAGGAAGAACTAAAAAAACTTGCCCATGATGCATCAACTACTGCAATGCCAACTCTCCAAAGCCCTTTACAAACTGGAATATTAAGATTACTCCCAGGACAATGGCAAATTAGGGGGTTCACTTTTTAGTAAATTACACAGGTACCTAATAAAGTTTCTGTTACAAAACACTGCACGCATGTATATATAGAAACTATCTCTCTCTCTGTATAAATAAATAGATCATTCCATCACTACATATAAATTATGTTTCTTGTTACATGCATACAGATAGAAGAATATTTTTGTATGTTGTCCATGAAGTATAATTTTCAGAGGTGCAAACCCTGTTCAGCAATCATGTAAGTAGTCTCAATGCAGTCAGTGAGGTACCTAATAAATAGGGGTCATACTATTTGTCTGCAAAATATCCATTTAATTGAATACACTAAGAAGTATAATTTTAAAGAATTTCAGGAAAAGTATTTTTCTGAAATTGTCTAAAAAGAAACATAACAATACGCCATAAATTATTGAAGAGTATTTATAATTAATAAAAATATGACTTGTGATTTTCTGCATGTATCTGAAAAAATAATCCCAGTTATGTATTTATACAGTGTGCAGAATCCCTTCCCCTTTTATTTAGAACTACACGATTAAACGTAGCTTTTTGTAAAGAGTAAGTCCAGATTTTAAACTGAGACTCAGATGCAAACACTGACACGAGCAGAAGCCATACCCACGAGATCCAAGACCAGTTTTGGCTCATTTTTACCGAGCTTCCTCAATCTGTAGCATAGGATATGAGTAATTGTGACAACTGTAACGTTAGGCATTTGGCTTTCCTTAGACTTTTTCCTCCTTTTCTGTTTCCCAAAGAACTTGATGAGGATTTTTGATTGTTTGTTTTCTTTCCTTTTTTATTTAGAATCATTTGACTATTAAGAGGATTTTTTTCTTTGCAGCTGTTTAACCTCCACTTCAGTTTTTGAATTGTAAAACTTAAAAAAGAGAGACCCCTTCCTTCAACAACTTAAAATACAAGGTCCTTTTTCTTAAACTGCCTTTATCTTACATCGAATGACTAATGATAAAGAACATACTGCCAAACTATAGCAAAGGCTAAGCATATATAGTAAAACAAAAAATTGAATTATAAACTCTACCTCAAAAGTATCACCTACATATCACTGTTTAATTACAAAGCTGTACATGTAAGCATTAATTCTCAGAATTCTCTTGTGAAGCAAGGTATATTCTCTCCCTGTCATTTTATGGGTAGAAAACCAAGGTATGTAAAACTCAGTGACTTCCCTTCCAAGAAAAATCAGGAATTTCTAATTCACAGCATTATGTTTCTACACCTCTTTTTCTTAAACCCAGAACTGCTCACAGTACCAAAAAGATGTCAAAATAGGAAAGTTCAAAATCATAACACTTACTCCAAAAACTTGAAAGCACAGATATTCCAAGTCTTGCTTCTACTGGCAAGCTCCGTAGTCACAATTTTCACATGCACATTAGCCTGACTGTGATTCAAGCTACCTTTGGCAATATAATGATCAAATGGCAGCAACGTTCTGGTACAACCGCATGGATACAAACAGGGATTCCCTCCTCCTGATTCCTTCAGTACTGTGGGATAAATAAAAATCTGTTTAATACTAAAATTTTACTTCTCTAAGTAGTTTTCTCAGGAAAAAAGAATGCAAAAAATTATACCAATGTTTCCTATAATCCCAGCTTCCTTTGGCCAGCAATTAACAGACCCACTAACATCTAGCTACGCTGTGCTAAAAACTGTGTGTTCTGGATACACAGTGTGTGTAAGAAAGCCCTGAAGTACGTATTTTTAGGAATGAATATGAATGAGAGCAAAAAGTTTAAAAGACTACTGAGAGGAACTATGTATTTCATTGAGTACCGATACTTTCTTACACCTCATAAAATATACGTTGGAAAATCATTAGTTCAGCACATAGACTTATGCCAGATTATGAATATATGTAATGTCAGGAACCTAATCTCTCACTGCAATATTTTTTTTCCCAAGAAAAAAAATACATGTATATGTATATAAAAGTTAGGCCTTCTTGAACCATGTACTTCTTCTAGTTTTGATGCCTGAATTCAGCTCTGTGTTTTCAAGTTTTGGGTGCATTAAAGACACGTATAATAAACAAACATAGTGCTATAGGGTACGAAGTTCTATTTAAACTTCAAAATGCCAGCATTTACCAAACACTTTCGAATGAAGGCAGGTTTTATGAAATTATTTTTAATAAGCAGGCCCCAGAAAATAGAACCTGAATATCAAAGAATGTGTTTATGACAATTTGTTAACGTAAATAGTTTGAACATACATATCTCTTAAAAAGTGTGCCTGATTTCAGGCAAAGCAAGATAATACAGCATTCCAAATAGCAGAGATTTAGGTAACAATCTAAAACTGCATCCTTGTAAGAGGATTTTATAGTGCAGTTGCTGACAGACTTGAGATGCCATCGAGGGCATGGCCACAATGAAGTTTTAAGGGAGTATTTGTTTAAAATATTATCATGTTATACGATTGGTGGATTTTGGTTCACGGTCAAATTGAAGACACCATCTTTTTTATTTTTCATATCTCATAATAGTGTGTTCATCTTTTTTCTGCTTATGTCACCAGTATTTCATGTCTGCCTGGATCTTATTTTTAATGTAATTTACATACATACAAGCACCAAAAGATAATAATGATAATAATAATAATATACACAATAATATACACAGTGTAGTATGGCTAAAATGCAACTTCAAACTTCAAGACTGCAGCTGTAATTTATGTTCTGTCTTTGTCTGCCATGTTTTGTCATAACGAACAGAAGCAAAAAAACTCTGATGAAGATGCGTTTTGAGAAAATGTCATCTATTTGCACAGAGACGAAAAAAATACTGGTAGTTTTAGGAGTCCTAGCTTGCTTTGGTGTTACACACCCCGCAGCTGCTAAACAGGTCAGGTACAATGCAGCCAGCACACAACTGCCTATGACCACGCAGACTGTAGCTAGTAAACGGCAATTTTTACTGATTTTAGCGGAATGTCCATTTTAGATAGCAATAAAGGAAAACCAGCAACCAAAGGGGAAAAGCTACTGGGAAAATTACAGCTTTGCTAGGGAACTTTTGCTGAACTTCACTTGCAGAAATGGGAAACAACCTTGACACATATAAAAACTATCCTCCTTTTGTTTTCTTCAGAAATACTCAGAAGGTGAAGAGCACTTTTTCATACACAAGAATGTGTAAAACCCACTGATTCAGTACAAAACTATCTCCAGAAGATAAGGACATCTGTACTGTTCTAATGCTGCAGTCTAAACACCAGGCAATAGGCCTTGCTCCCTCTGTTTTCAGTGATAGTGGACACTGTGTGCCTCCTGACAATATCATCATTATAAACTTTATTATTACACTTGGTATTTCACGAGATGTCTGGCAGCCGATTGCTGAGACACTGCATAGCATATAGTTCTCCCACACGTTTCAGGGATATTTACTGAATTCCAGTATAACCTAGCCTGTTAATGCTTCTGGAATGTATAAACACTGTTAACTGCTAAATTCCCTGTATCAACATTTCAGAAATAACCATTAAATAAGTTGGTTGCTAACTGTTGAGGAAGATTTTGATTTATTGAATAAAGTATCATCATGGGATGAAAATCAAGATCACATTTTTAGGGAGACATGACATATTATCCATAATGAGATGTAATTTTGTACTAAAAGAGTAAGGATAAAGAGTGTGTTTTTAGAATAGAATCAACGGCCAAATTTACACAATGCTGGTACCTATCAATACAGACACTTGACTGGGATAAAATTATCTATAACTTATTCAGTATTCTGAATATTCACAAAAGTTTCTTGGCATCACATTAATAATTGTCTAATTATTCCAAAACAAATTAAAATATTCTACCTGATTGAATGCCATCAAACAAAATGCCCGTTCCTGGTTGGGTCATTAGTATTACATTACATCCCCCTTAAGAGAAACAACTGCTTAGCACCTACTCACAAATCCTTAAAGGTTCTTAAGCACTTAAACACACACAAAAGTCTATTACTTGACAAGATGAAAACCCAACCAAGAAGCGTCTACCAGAATCTGCCTGCATCTACATTATATCAACAATGAGCACACCATAAAGTTATCAGGTAACACAGGTGAAATTCTGTTCCTTAAGCTGACACTACAGGTCTTGGTGAAAGCCCAATAAAGTCAAAACAGTCAGTAAAAGAATCATATTTGAGTTCAATGGGCTTTGGACTGGGTCTTAACAAGCACGAACATTGGAAGCATCACTCCCCATGGCTTACTCCGAAGGACAATCCATAACAGTACAGACTGCTCCAAACCTTTGCTTCAAACTATCAACAACAAAGTCAGGTTGTGGGATACCTGAAAGTGAAATAACCCATAAAAAACTCCACAAGACAGGCTAATATCCAGCTGCAGTAAGGACACTTGAAGATACTGCCTGGCAAGTTCTGGGCTATACATGAATGTCTGCCAGGAAGGGCATGGCTGCAGTCAGCTGAACTGCAGGAGGACCGGACAGCCTCTCTGAGGTTCCCTCCACATCTGTGTCCCACCATTCTACGACATGGAAACAGACCCAGGAGAGGAACTGAAGCTCTCCGGTCCATACCATTTAAGTTCATTTTCACTACCCATAGCCCTAGACTGCTTGACCTACCTTAACAGCCGATGTAAAGCTGTTGCTGTATGTAAGGTGACAGGCATTTGCTTCAGCTAAACAGTTCTCAGATACGGTCCATTGCATATAAGTCTGTGAGATACAGCAGAAAGTTCTTCCCCACACTGGCTGGATGCAGCCATGATAAGGACAAGAGGCTTGTGCAGTAATGGAGCAGTGCCACCCACCAGGCTCCACACCAGCCCAAGAAGCCACATGCATGGGCAGGGGAGGAAAAGGGGACCTGAAAGCCCCTTTCACAGTCTGAGAAATACACCCCTGAAGAGACTGAATTTCTGTCTGGTCCTCAGCTCCTTAATCACACTAAAAACTGGTACCACTAATACCCAGATAAGCAACTGCTGTAGACTCAAGGAAGAATCTAATGTCTCCTTTCACAGTGCAGGTGCGTCCCACATTGAATATATCCAAGATCCCAATTATAAGAATGCAAATTCCTTAGGTTAAGAAATTGTCATTTTGAAGTTTTGGGGGAGGTCTTGTCTGGAAAGTACAGAGCACATCAGTGATCTGACAGACTTCAGTAATCATTACACACAAAAAAACCACACAGAGACATCTCTTCTGGATGTAAGCAGCAAAATCTGGGGTACTCCAGAGTGTTAATATTATTGCAGGTTTGTACTACTGCTGCCGAGAAGACCATGGATTAGCACTCCATTATGTTGGGCATGACACAAAATGCAACACACAAAGACATTTCTACTTAGACAACGTAACCAAACTACTTTATGTAAAGTTGATAGCGTAATCTAAGGATATTCTTCCAGTCCTTACAACAAAGCATACCAGTCATTTTATCCCAAATTTTAACTATTTTGTTTCCTTTTATCAACATTCAGTAAATCAACTTTACAAAATGTCTGCAGTGTCTATGAAAAAAGTTCTTAATTTTACCCTAACGCAAACAAATAGTTTTGTTAACTAAAAACCACTACCAGTGAATGTCAAGTAACAAAAGATGTTCTCCTTTGAGAAATGTTAAATACTTCACTTTTTCACAGCAACTGAGCACAAGTTTCAAAGGGACGATAACTTTGTTTTGTAATTTGTTTATTGCTTAATCATGAAGACCAGATTGAGCATTTGAGTCACACAATTTTGTGTTGCACACTCCTACAACAAGAATGTGCTGTAAAATTTTATTTCTTTTTCCTTCATTCAGCTTACTGCTTGCTTGTCCTACTGCTTATTCAGCTAACCATCTCAAAATGAAATGCAATCACATAGCAAGATTTCACTGCTGCTAGAATATTTTATACAGAAAACATAAAAGCATGAGGAAATAATGCACCACTATTCTCATATATTACATGGGAGTATTTGCTAACTAATATAGATAGGAAGCATTTTACTGCAGGCCCAAAGCAAAAACAAAGGAAGACAAGGTATCCTGGGTAAATTATACATTTCAGCGTATAAAAAAATTACTCACACATTATCTTTGCTGTTTCAAGTTCCACCTTCCACTTTTCAAATATTCTTTCAATAAAATTTGCAACAAGTTTGACCCAGTCAGTCCATGTCTCTCCATTTTACTCACAAGGTTAAGGCAGTTACCAGAATTGTACTCTTACGCAGAAACTACCTAACTAATTAAATTAATATGGCAATTGCAAGGGGATTTGGGGGTTAACTAGAAAGAAAAGCATAAGTTTAAAACAACAGCACAGTGTATATGGGATTCTGAAGGTAAGTGAATGAAAGTTAACATATGAATTCAGGTGTTTTCTATTTTGGGAATCCTACAGTGGTCCAGATCTCTACTTATCAGTCTTTTCTTCCCTGTGGCAGTAGTCCTTCCTCTCCCTTCTCCTGAAGGCATTTCTGCTCCTGCTCCTTTCTACGCAATTACCCTAGACATTAGAGTGAAAGTAGTACCCTGCCTGATGGCTTGTGTCTGATGATTCCCTATCTTCAAGGCCATCTGGCTCTGCTCCTGGATTATCAGGTGACGTGAGTTAGTCATCTTGCACCTATGACAGTAAGCCCATTATCTTTTACCCCTGTCATTTCTGAGGAGGTATCCTAGAAAATATGCTGAATGAAACAAGACACTTTTCATACTTTGCATCATGTAAGTAAGCACATACAAATGTATTTCATGCATTTCACTGGAGTGTGGCTCGGACACTAAAGGATGTTCACTTAGAGAACACCAGGACATCTTCCAAGTTTCAGGCTCAGCTTGCAGAAGACTTTTCTTAAGCACAGTGCTGACAAACTGAAAACTGGAGATAAATATTTCTGTTTCACTGCACCAGCTTGTAGGACTGAAACCCTAAAATCACTGTGCATATAAAAGATGGAACAGCAGGCTACACTGAGAGGAATAAAAAGGGCAGCTAACCTTAAAAAGGTAGAATAAAAAGTCTCTCTCATATCAGAAATCTTCAGAAGTAAACACATATTCTCAATCCTTTAAGGAGACAGCGCTCTCTAAAGACAGTGAGAAACACCCTGGATCTCTTGCAGTGAGGAGGACAGTCTGAAGACTATCTGTCAGATTGCTGCAATGTAAGAGGCTAGAATATGCAAGTGTATGTACTGAGGGGGGGAAGTGTTACACGCTTATTCGGTTCAGCCAAGCACAGGACACAGTTCAACCAAGCACATTCTATGTATTTCCTCAAATTTTTTCAGTATACAAATAGCATGTAACTTGGTGGTTCCTACTGAGAGACTACATTCTACTTAACACAGCAAGTTAAACACTGGCAAATGCTTGATTATTATTTGACTGTTTATTTTAAACTCCCTTTGCACATTCTTTCACCAGTTAAAGCAAAACGGTTTACTATCTGTTATGGTTTTAATGTCGGACATACTCTGTCCATTTTTCACTTCATATGAACAAAAAGGCAATCTAGCTTTAGCACGTTCAGTCCAAGGTATTTCAACTTCCTAAGCAGTTTTCTTTATACAAGTGCAAAAACAACTTGCATTTGGGAAAGGGTGAGGAAGGGGCTAGGACAGAAAAATCCTTTCATAGAGTCCAACCTCTTTCACCTGTGAATCAATAAATACTGCGAATGGGGAATAGCCATTCTGTCTTCCCTCAACACCACACACAGAAAAGAGACTAGGAAAAATGAGAGGGGAAAGACGCACCTCAGTTTGATGAGCAGAGGGAAACAGATTATCACAGGGAACTTTTGTCTATAATCTGCTAAGAAATCACTATCAGACTAAACAATAGCTGCCTATATTCCAACACGCAGCCATCTATCCATATGTCTCTTATCCAACATTTTCTTGATGTCAGCACTATATATCCCTCCATTAGGGAACTACTGCCACAGTCCCCATATCAGTAAATAAAACTGTGATCAGCAGATCTGAAATACAGCAAATACTTGAAAAGGTATCAGAGGTGTTGATATGTGAAAAGGAGATGAATCCGTTTCCCAGAAAAGGAGGAAAGAGCTCTATAGCCGTAAATATGTCACCTCACATGCAGGCATGGCTATCCCACATTTCTTTAATACACAAAAACATGCTAAAGAAAGCACTGCATACCCATACACAAACATACGCCCATTTGCCCTGTATAGGCACAGGGCCTACACACCTATGACAAAAAATGCCAGTAAAATGTCAAACTGAATTATCAATACATACAGAAGAAAAAAGAAGTTAGCCCAATCAGGAAAACAAAAACAAAAACAAAAAAAAAAAACAACCAACCAACCTCCAGCAACTCTAGACAACATCCTAACTTTACATAGAAGTGCTATGCTATTAGCCCTGGGTGATACTGACTTTGGTCACACGGTATACAGAGGATATTTCTAAAGCTAATGCTAGTATGTACTACTGTGCTTTCAGAGAGATTTTATTACTTCTCACATAAACTTTGTGAACGTTACGTTCTGAGGAATCACTAATGTGAAATGTTAATTGAGACTACAGATTTCTCCAAGTCATGCAAGTTAACTTCAGCCTGAGCTTCCTGCTACCAGTGCTGAAACAAATAGCTCTACGCAGCAGATGTGTCATACCCAGTATTCAGATGGTACCCCATTTCCTTCTTAGCTGTGTTCTCTCCTCCTCCAAGTAAATACTGGAATGATTACAAGTGAAACAGGGTGTGAGAGCAGAAAATGTGATACAGGCTACACACAGTTAGCAGAGGAGCTGCTTTTGACACGTTGCTGCAAAGAGTTATGCAAATAATAATCCAAGGAATTAGCCAATGTGAAAGGGATGGGGTGTGCTATAACAGTGTGCAAGATTTTTATTCTGCAATTTTAATTCCCAATATTTCACGGCATATATCGTTGCAAATCTTGCTGATAATCAACACTAATATCTGGTTTTGATATCGATATTGAAAATGGTGGGTTTTTCTCCTGGCTGCATACACTTGAAGTTTCTTTGTCCAGTTCTAGAAAACAAGAGTAAAGGAAGTATGAAATCAAAAATTAAAAAATACAAAGGGAGGGAAAGTGGCAGTCACCTCTGCTTCACTACTTACAAAAATTTTTTTTAAATAAACTCTAATAATGCAATCATCATACTTATGTTCTCCTGTGATCAGTATGTCCACAGACATCTTACCTTCTAAGCATGAACAAACACCAAAGTTGGGTTTTTTTAGGCTACATGAGTACTTTGCCGAACAATCAAAAATACAATATTCCATTCTCACAAAGACGGTTTACAGTATTACGGCTTCAGACATCCAGCTTTTCAGCAACTATAGCATTCAAACCAGTCTCCTTAATTTGTGGACTGATGACGGTACAAGCTCTACCTGGCTGTTTTGTAAGCATTGGGTCAATGATGCTCTACACCAGAAGTGCATTCCTGGGTATGCTTGTGCTGGGGCATACTATGCTGCATCTACTACCAGGGTATCCAAACTCTGAGGAGTTGGAAATTAGGCTTTGCAGCATCCTTTTTATCATTCCAGCTAAAAATAATAGGATTGCTGGAAAATCAGGTTCAGGAATCAGCTCACAAGAGCCTGTTATTCCACACGCTGATTGGAAATGAGATAGGTACTGCCTCAACATCTTTCCTATGCTGAATGAAGAGCAATACTGCGGACTTGTCGAGCTTCGCCTGCCTCGCTGATGGCAGAGCTAGTGCAACTCTGATAGCTGCTATACAGGAGAGCGAATAAGACAATACACTGAAAAGGTGGCCCAGAATGAAAAGGCTGGATGAAAGCCGTAGGACCCTTACTTGGACGGACTAACTGCACACTCTAGTAACTGCCACTGAAGATAGTAAAGCTGAAAGAGGCTTAGTGCAAGCATGCAGGAGATTTGTGA
Source organism: Morus bassanus (assembly GCA_031468815.1). Taxonomy (NCBI): domain Eukaryota; kingdom Metazoa; phylum Chordata; class Aves; order Suliformes; family Sulidae; genus Morus; species Morus bassanus. The sequence continues at coordinate 33,349,381 of CM062573.1, forward strand.
CAGAAAGTTAGAACTCCATGTCAAGCCTTTCATGCAAACAATAAATATTACTTCTGCTCATAATCAGACTTTTCTCCAGCACCGTCTTTGAATGTTGAACCTTTTTCAATTAATTAAAAACTATGCACTGCAGAGTGCATATTTTATCAGCCCTCAGCTGCTTAAGTGTCTAGAAAAGACCAGGCAGTTTTTCTTTTTTCCAGGCAACCCAGAGCAAGTACTTGCAAGGGTCATATCTTTTTAATTATCTTTTCTCTCTTTGATTAATTATTCCGTCTGACAATAGCGTGTTTCTAATGCTATTCACCTGCCTTTGATGATTGACAACTTTTCTGTCTGATTCAAAGCAAACAGCTGCTGCCATGATTGCCTAGCAACCAGGATGTGATGGATGAGCCCCAAAGATGGATGGCTGCAATAAATCATGTCTCCAGCTATAAAACTGAAAAAAGGGATAAGAATAAAAGCGAACAAAAAACAAAACAAGGTTTCTTCCCATGAGTGCACTCAGCTCCTTACCAATTACACCTGAAATGGACTTTGTGTCTATTAATAGCAAAGTTTTCTAATCAGTGAGAATGCAATGATGCCATTTGTATCAAGGTGTGTTTACAATTGTTCCAGCAAATTGGCACTTGTACTTCAATTACCTACTGTGTTACACAAGTGCAGGGTAGGAGATCAAAGTTTTACCTTCTACTGTTGACGGCTTTATAGAAAATATTACATTTTTTTCAGGGTTTTCTCATGATGCTGGACTTGAATGAAGTGTATAGACTTGAATTTGTCTTACTTTTGGCAACTGAGTGTACCGGAATTTGCAGAAGTGATAAGAAACACTAGATTTCTGAAAAACTCGTTTCTATAAAACTCGGATAAAGTCACTGATGGCTTTGTGAAACATTTTAACCTAAATGCTGTATGTTGTTTTTTAAATGTTGCTATGATTCCCTCTTGCTAGGAGGGCATCTCACAATCAAAGAAAAAGTTCATGTGGCAAGCAGCGTTCCAAAAATGCCATCTACCTGTGCAAATTCAAGACTGATTCAACAAAAAGCCATTCTCATCTAATTTTACCTACCGTTCCTGTCAATCATTTGATTTTTGTACGATGTGCCAGGCAAGAAACATTCAATAGTTTGTCAACTCGGAACAAGTTTAACTGGGCTGTGTATCACACTTGCCCAGAGATGTTTGTGCACAAACACCCCACCACTTGAAGTTTTGGCAACCTATTCCTTGAAGCTGTTCTACTGCTCGACTGTTTACCCCCTGACAGTCACTGCCTGTGCCCTCCAAAACAAGACCTAATTGCCTATAAAAAGCTGCTTCCTTAATTCTTCCAGCAGGTGGGGGTGTCCTGGTTCCAGCAAAAGTGCTTCAAAAAGGGAAGGGATTGCCCTTGCTATTTTACATGGGCGGACTATCCACCTCCAGGAGCATCCTGGACACCTGGGAGTGAACGCCAACATTCAAAGATTCAAAACTCTGCATGAAGAGGGTAGGCGGAAAAGAAAAATGTAAACACTGAAATAATTATGTTCTAGAACTTTGTTTTCTTTGCAATTATGGCACCAAAACGCAGCCTATTAGCGAAAGGAAGCTGGATTGTGTTAATATGTTCACAAGCACATTTTTAAAGCACATTTTTATACTGGAACTGGCAATGTCTGACAATGCTATGCTGGAGCAGCTACAGTCCTGCTTATATTTTAGTGTTAAATACAGCATGCATCTGTATTCATGCAAAAGATTGCCTGTATCCTTGCACAGGCCATAGCTTTCTCTACATTCTTTACAATTATTGAAATGCTCTCACTAAAAACTTAACTCTGACTCTGCCCGTCCCCCTCTCTCTTATACAAACACACACACATACACACATGGAAATCCAGCCCCTAAAACAATTGTAAGGCACTCCTGTAATGACTGGCTAGTATCTGGTAACAAACAATGAGAAAGCAAAGCCATCAATCACAACGTGCACATCGAGGCCTCCATTCTGTCCCAGCTCATCCAACTCTCAAGTTACAGCTTTACACGGCAAGTCTAAATAATATTCAAAATGATAAATGGCACTATAAGCCTGATATCCATCATCAATCTTTTTTTAAGGAACATCCATCTTCAATAATGCACGTTTGAATCATGTGAAACCAAGAGCTCCCAGATTCATTTACACAACCCCCAGCAAGCTGGTGCTGCTTGAATGATACGTGTCAGCCAGTTTGTCCCAACTGCCAAACTTAAAAACAAAAAGGGGGGGGGGGGGGAGGGGTTGAAAAAAGACAGTGAGAGAAAATCTTCAGGGGGTTGAACAAGGCGACTTAGCAGATAATATGAAAGAACATAACCTCTTCAGTCACTCTGCCAGTTCCCCCCACAGCACAGGCGCTCTCCCTCTCCCCGGCTCGACAGTCCCTCTCCCCGACCCGCGCTCGCCGCAGCCAGGCTGTGCTGAGGGGAAGAGACAGCCGTGCTGGAAAGGGAGCTCCCCCCGCACCCCCCGCGCTGCCTGGCAGGGCCCGTGTGATAAATGACACATGTCATTCTGTCGGGAGGGAAGGGTGGGTCAGTGATGTATGGCTCTGCTGAAAAGGAAATCGACTGTTTGGCATGGTGCGGCTATTCTCCACCAGGATTTAGTTTCAGAACTCTAAAATGAAATCTCTGATGTTTCAAGTGCACGGTTAGGGCAGGCCGACGTGTGGCCAAGGCAGCTCCCCCCCCCCCTTTTTTTTATCCTCTCTCTGCCCTTCGGATTTCAAAAAACTGCTCCACTGACTGGAAACTGCAAAAGAACACACATATATCAAAGTCTTCAATAGTTATGATCCATGATAAAATTTAAATAGGTTGAGGTTTCTATTTTTATTTATTATTGGGGGGCAAAAATGGCATGCAGGCTTGACACAAAAGCAAGATAAAAATTAGCATGTTTGAAGTAATCGTCCCACAGCTTGACATCTGCATAGTAAATTTTAAAGGAAAAAAATGTGTCAGGCAGGCATGAGCTGTTCCCTCCCTCCCCCCCTCTTTCATTAGCTCACTGGCAGGGTGGCACTTCTGAACCTCATTACTGCAGGAGGATTTATGAAGCTGAACCCAATGGCAAAGAAAAGGCATCTGTCAATAATTGTAGGGAGCTGCACTCACAGCTTTGAAATCTCATTAAGTATGCAGTTATCAGGCATAAAGATCAAAAACATTACTCAACTCCGACAGAATCTTATGGAGGAACATTAATTAGCAACAGGCCTACAGTACAAAAAAAAAAAAAAAACAAAAAAAAAAAAAACCAGACTTCCTCTCACACCTGCCCAACCCACAAACCAAAAGAAACACTCCCCCTCCCTTCAGAAAAAAATAATTCCCAGCATCTGAGACTGATCAAGTACATGAAACAAGAGAGAGGAAAAAAAAAAATCCAGTTGAGACAGTCTTGGCGGTGAAGAGAGAAAAGGAAGAAGCTGTCAAAGTTGAGAAGGATGTCAGCACTGGCCCTGATTACAAGGGCCTATACAGTTCCCAGGCCTTTTATCATCCCTGCCATCAAAAACAGACTCTGTGTCACAGATGGATGACTGATGGCTGCCAGTCTTGAGCAGCCTCGCCAAGCCTCCAGGAGGCCCCTGCTGAGATCTGGCCCTCCAGCAACAGGCTTGACCTAGCAGGAAAAGGACTGCAGGCACCGAGCCCAGTCCCAGAGATACTCAGAAACAGCACCCTGTTCTGTTCTTCCCCAGAACAATTCAGTGAGAGGTTGGTCGGGGTTTGTTTGTTCAGCTTACAGAAGTTAAATGTAATACTTCTGCTCTCCATGCAAAGACTGTGCATTATTTGAAAATAACACTAGCAAAAAAAAAAAAACAAAACAAAACAAAAACCACCCACCCACTCTTCTTTATCCATGCTAAACTTATTTTCCTAATCTTGTTTCTAGTTTGCAGTTTAACCACAATTTGCACATTCAATTGCTTAGAAAATACGCGAGAGTGAAATGTAAATTTTGGGGAAAACATACAAATTCGTAGACGAAGTTGGACCATAAAACCAAGTGACCTTTGCAGCATTAAGTATGGTGTGCAACTAATTAAGAACTATGGCCATATTAACATTTTTTGTTACAGAATCAAGGATATCAGCTACACAGCTTAACCCATTGCACATATTTTTTTCATTTCCTCTCTATCAAAAACTGTGTTTGCAAACAATAATTCAAAGCTACTTGTTAAAAAAAGAAGGCGGGGGGCAGGGGGAGAATCCCCTTCTATAGTCTTTTTCCCATTTGGGACTATGCCTGAAAAACACCCTCTCTAGTTACATGATACCCTTCGTACATTTTATATTTCCCATAATTTTGCGCTACAAAGAAGCTTTCCGCTGTACAACTTCATTTCTGTGTTATTTACTATGTACTGAATTTTAATACAATGTACAAATTTGTCTCTTATTTCATGAGATATACGGTGATATTTACGCGTCACTTGTAGCAATGCTAAGATTGGCTTCTTAATGAACTACATCTTTAACAGCGCAGAATCAGATATACGCGCACACATATAAGACAACCTGCCAGTCAAAATCTTTTCAATATCTAAAATTCATTCATTTCCTAAGTAATGTACTTTAAAATAAATGTTAGCCCTGACAAAATACAAAAGCGGAGGTTCCACTCTAAACAAGATTTTAAAAATAATTTTACATAAAGTGTTACAATAAGGTGTTTATATTTTTTCATATGCTTACCATATTACTTTTATTATGTGTAGCATCAAAGTGATTATAGCAATTACATCTAACAGAATTAATTATAGAACATCCCATCATTCCTAAATACATAATGCATTAGAGATAAGCCAAAGAAAGAAAACATCTTGACTGGTGACTATTGTTGGAATAATTTTTTCTCTAAGCATAAAGGCGAAGCCAAAGTAGAAACAAATATATAGAAACGGCGGGGTAACATGGTAAAATGTTAACTACAAAAATCTGAATTTAAAGGCGTGTACATTTTTAATAGAGATACTAACCTGCGTAAAGCTGCACTAGCAAAAACGTCCATGTAAAATCCATTAAAGTTTTTTAATCACGAAATATGGAAACTAGCCAATTCACCTAACCAATGTGTTAGTACATAAAGACAAGAGTGTATGGGTGAAAGAGTTACAAGCCTTTACGTATGCAAAATAAATTCACTCAAAGCTTCATTAATATTAATTTAAATTCAGAACCCATTTACATTAAATTGTTCATTAAAAATTGCCTATTTTATGCAACATGCATTCCGCAAAGAACACATAAGAAACTGAAACAGAGGGCTCAATTTAATGATGGAAATATCAAAAGTAAATGAATTTGAATCATTCCAAACGAATAATAAAACAGCTCTTTCCTCTATGCTAATGTGTTAAGTTTGGCGGGAGTTTGGCAGACGGGCATGAAAACTGCTTTGCTTCCCCAAGCTACAGCTCGGTCAGTGCCCTTTTGACCTCCCCACCACCATACAGTCTTGCTAAAACACAAATTATTTATGGACGGGACCTAAAAACCACCTCCGTAAAAATGTTCGCTAATTGTGAGCACACTGAATCACTTCAAAACTTGTATTTATTCCAGGCGATGTCAAGTTTAGCTTAGCTGTTTAACAGTAATCCCCAGTATGAAGAGGATGGGAGGTAAAGGTAAGGCAGGCTGGGAATGGAGAGCTCTTCATTGGTAAACTCCCACACCAACAAATACAGTGAACTTATGCGATTCCCAACAGCTGTTCTGAATGAAGAAAAGAGAGTCATAATTAATAACATGTGTCCTGACAGAATTAATTAATAATTTATAATTAAGTCTACAATACGAACTTAGATTATTCTTGAGGAGTCGCACCTTTACTGCCCGAACAAGCCAGGTAATGGCACTGGCAAAGGAGCTTTCAGATATTTTATGATCTTCTGGTAACTCCTTCCCCACTCGCCCTCCGCCCCCGGGGAAAAAAAAACCTTTGAACATTTTCTGAGAAATATCTTAAAGTTGATGCTTGCAATGAGAAGTGTTTAAATTCTGCAGATTGGCTCTCTACTGAGATGACCAAAATATCTTTCAGGAGCAAAAATCAGGAAAATGCAGCAGGATGGATCTCGCAGTCTCTGAAATTAAGCCCTACTTATTTCAACTCTCACAGTTCTTTTTATGAAAACGGTAACAAACAATTTCAAGCTCTGACAATGTTCTATTCTGCATTATTATACTTAAGAAGAGTAGAGTACAGTCTCTCATGGACTATGCTTTAAATCCTTTGAGCGAATTTTCATGCATTTTTTTAGATGTTGAAATCAAGAAAAATCAATTGCATAAATTTTCTCAATCCTCCTGCTTTAGGTAATGACACAAAAATAAAAAAGGCAACGCATCCATTGTTTAGTGGGATTTTTAAAATTAATTTAATGTCTAACTGCAAATGCTGGAAACTAGAATTAATCTGTCTGGATAAAAAAAGGCTTACAGACATTTAAATGCATGTATCGGGACACTTTATCAACCTAACATAAAATTGTCATCTTATCTTATTATATGACTATTTTATGCATGTGTCAAAGAATTTAAAAATGAATGCCTGTCTATTCAGTCTAATTACAACTGCATATTATCTGTCTGGATGTACCAGTCCATATCATTGTTACCAAATACAATATATTGTATTCACCTTTCATTTTTAACTTAAGGCTGATAAACCACAATTTGGGCGTAACTAAATTTAAAAAAAAAAAAAAAAAAAACCCAAACATACACAGAAAGGAAAAAAAAAAAAATCAGACTCCAGCACCTGAGGTAGATTGTTTAGTAAATGATGCTGAAGTATTTCATAGATAAGGTCACACACGGATCGCTCTGCAACTATGTTATTTTTGGTGTTGTATCACAACCATACATACACATGCACTCTTACTTGACAATGCAACATTTCAGGCATCTTAATACTTGATCTACTAGCAGCACCTTGTAAATAGGGCTGTATTAAAATTTGACAATCTGTGTTTGCATTCGCTAGGAAACGGTCATGACATTGGATTAAAATATGGATTATTACACTATAAAACTAGCAGTGCCAAGGTTTGTTCAGAAAGATAACACATAAGGTTGCTTTACGTCCTGGCATATTATTTCTTTTCATTCACTCTGTACCACCATACGTTTCTACATAAGCATGCACGTAGCACACTTAAAAATTTACCCCACACTTCACCCTGAAGGTGATCTTTTCTATATAGTTTCCACTAATCCTGGAACCAGGGCTGACAAAAAGGACCCTCTCTAATCCTGCTAACTCACCCTAGCTTCACTGCATTTCCCATAACCCTGCAGCAGTCACAATTCATTCTAATCACTTTACAAAACAATCTTTAGTAAAAAGAGGAAAAATGCAGACTTGTAAGCCAATTTAAGAAATAACTGCTGATACATCAGTTATTGACTATTTCACTCCTGCTCATGATAGTGCTCAAGGCAAAACCGAGAACAAAATGACAACATCAACCGCACGCAATAAACTGTGGCCCAGGAGAGCACTGAAGCCCTAATTGACAGCTGTCAAGCTAATGGGAGAAATGGCAGCTGATTCTGGAAAATTCTGTTTTCCAGACAGATATTCAGGGGAATCTATCAGGCCTTTTTATATTTATGCTCCTTTTTCTTTTTTTGCATTGTTCCTCACACTTTGCCGAAAAAAAAAAAGCAGAGGACAGCCATAACTAATCATTTTGTCAGCTTGCTGCTAGGAAGAATCTCTGTCCAACAGAGAAATATGTGGCAGGTTTGGAGGCAAATAACATACCAAGGGCTGACACTGCAAGTACCTTTATAGGTAGTCTACTTTATCGCTACATTTACTTTTGGGGTATGTATGTAGTTGCAAGCAATTCCCATAAATTAAAGCAAGCATTCAACTTCCTGAAGTCGGAGCTGCCTGGAAATCCGGCTGCACAACCTGCATGCCATCTTGCCTCTGTATTTCTGTGGTGCACTCCCAGCCTCGCTCTGGAGGTGCTGATAACTAGCAAGAGCACTGAAGTCCCTGAAAAGTGGAAGTGCTCTGCATGTCTGAAAAATCAATTTAATGTGCTTCAGTATTCACACAGACCATGTGCACCTTTTGAATGTAAGCACTGAAGTTGTGAAGAGCCCAAAAAGTATGCAGCTATCTCTGGGGTTAAACCGTACTATATAGTGGGGGGGAAAAAAAAAAAAAAAAAAAAAAAAAGAAAAAAACATGGGCCTAAGTTTGTTTGGTTTTTTCCAGAGGGTTGAAAACCCAGTGTGGTTGTCTGGGTCTAAAAAACAATAATTGTTTTATTCAATTTAGAAAAAAAAAAAAGTAAATTAGTTTCCAACAAATCATTAGTTCCCAATCCCTCCTCAGAAGAGCTTTATATGCATACAAAATATGTACTAAGTTGTTTCTGTCAATAGGAAGTACATTTTCTTGATCTTTTAAATAGGTTTCTAAAAAAGCTGCGAATGAAAGCTATAATTTCAGCATAGATAATTACTGTTTGCATGAACAAGACTGGCCTCTATTAATACAGTATCTTAGCTTTCCTAGACAGCAGCCTCTAACCAGTAAATACCTTCTTCCTTCTGACTTAAATGACAGAAGTCGTTGGAGCAGCAATTCTGACCATCTTCTTGCTTTAATAGGTGAGGAATAAAACTGCAATCCCTGACTCTTCTTCCCAAATTTATCTATGATAAATTCACCTGAGTCTCAAATCAAACAAACTGAAATTACCATTTTTCCAGATTCTTGATTCTCAGAGACAGCTTTAGTCTTCCACAGTGTGGTGTTAACACTTGGGCTAGACATAAAGAATTTGTGCACCTGTCTGTTATGTCTGCAAGCTCTGTGCTGCTGAGAGTTCTTTGTTGTTGTTATTCTACTCCAGACCATTAAAAGGGCCCTAATTCCTATGACATGATTATCCAGGTACCAAAGCCCATTTGTCACCTGCAGCAGAAAATTGAGTTAATGCACAACTAAAGGCAACCAGGACTGTGTAATATCAACTTGATTACATCAAACTAGCTGCAAACCTAATTCTGCTGGATGACACTGCGTGGAGCTTGTCATCTCCAATCATTAAAGCTGTCAGGAATCCATCAGGTTTACAGCTAATTAGGTGAACACTAATGAAGCTGGCAAAACAACTTTTCTTTTTTTATGGCTGAGCGGACCTTTCAGTTTGGAGAAAAAAAATTCTCGAGTATTCTCAAGGTTGCTGGGGACTGGATTTCCTGAGTTACCAATCAGCAGACATCTTTAATTCTCCCCCCACCACCACCTTTTTTTCTCTCTCAGTACCAAGCAATCAATTTGTCATCACTCTCAGTATGCCACAAAAGCAGTCATGAACCTTGTAACTCGCAGCTCTGAAGCCAAAAAGAAGGAGGAAAAAAAAAAAAAAATCTAAGTTTCTTCTGTCTTAAAATAAAATGCCTCATACAGCTCACTTATTTATCTTCATGCACTTATCAACAGCATAAATGTTCTTGTTTTTTCACTCTTCTCAAATAAGTAGCCCTTCAGTCATTCTACATCCCCCATATCCATTAGGCAGAGGCATTTTGATAAAGTAAAGCCAAAGCTAGTGTATGGGAAAGAATGAAAGCACTCACTCTGCCAACTTCTGATTGACCATTAAGCTATTGATGAATGTGCCTGTCAGGAGAGAGACAATTAAATCAAATATGAAACAAAGTCGTTTTGACGGGTCATTTTGATAGAGCAAAACCATTCTTCCATCTCCTATTAGTCCTGCAGTCAAGTTTTTGTAATGAATATTTCTTAACTAACCTGTTAAAAAAAAAAACTTCTTAGCTGTTTTTTAAGGTGTTAAGAAAAGAAAGCCTCTGCTTTTACTGCCACTAGAAAAAGTAACATTTCCAATGTGACCAATAAAACAGCATTTCAGTGGGAAGCAATTATACACAATACTAAATGTTTAATGTGGCTATCAAAAAGCTAAAAGTTTAAAGAGATTACACTTCAGCTAAATATGAAAGATAGATCACACATCACAGATGATTCACTTGAGAAAGGAGGGAGAGACGGAGAGCGAGAGAGAGAGACAGAGACAGAGAGAAAAGGATACCTCAGAATGTGTGTTTAGAGCAGAAACATTTTCCTCCAGCCTACGGAGAGCCCAACATACAGCACAGTCGAATATGTCAGATACTTGAAAGAGCTAGATTTTGCAGAACTAAATTCATGTTACAAAATAAAATCTCCCAAGTATTAAGAAAAGTTCACCTTCTTCATTTATTTGAAAAGTGTTATTTGATGGCATGGGCCAGAAATGCAAACTATTATGGTGAACTATTTGGCTACGACATTGTTTGCTAGATCGTATCACTACCGTACTGCAAGACTTTCCAAACTTTCTGGCTGTTAGTATGTGGAGTAAGACTGCTGGAAAGTCTATTTCTCTATTTCCAAAGTACTAGATGAATGCACATGTGTCAAAGAGAAGAAAGGAAACGTGGACATAGTTATTTTCAATTTGTATTACTCCCTGAATCCCTTGCTGTTTACTAAATTCAAACCGCACCACTCTGAGAAGTTGTCAGACAGCGAGAAAGCACTGGCGCATTTCTGAATGCCCGTTTTCTAACAACACCCCGCCAAGTTGCAAGACTACCTGCTTCAAGTTGTTGTAAGCACAACTACAAACGCACTACCAATAATGCTGCCGGAGCCTCCGGAAAACTTCTACACCTGGCCCCTTGGTACACAGCCTTCCTTTGTACAAGACAAATTACGGTCCCCTAAATCCGTCCCTAACCAAACCCGATCCTGCTCCTCCACCTAAGCCAGCCCCATGCCTCTGGAAGCTCTCGTCCATGTGGCTATGTGGCACATCTAGCCAGGAGCCCCTGAAGTTGCGCTGACAGAGAGTTGACAGGCCACGTGTGACGTCACCGAGTCTGGCGTTACCATGGCAAGTGATTTATTGATGTTTATCGGGAATGAATAGATCAAAGGCGGCCAGATGACAGGCGATCAATCAGCCATCAAATCAAGGATGGCAACAGGCCAAGGAAACCTTTTCCAGCCCACATATCCCCAACTAAGGATTACTGTAAAATTCTGTGGGGCTCCTTTTTTTTTTTTTTTTTTTAACTGTTTTCTTTTCAATTTGGCTTTTCAAAAAAATACTGCTATAGTTTAACAGGAGTTGACGTTTCTGGCATAAGGAAAACAAAACAAACAAACAAAAAACCTCACCAGGACAAAGCCTCGAAAAAGTATTTCTAAAAAGAAAAAAAAAATGGAGGCAACTATAAATGCACTATTTGCCAGTCATTTGACAACACACAGACCCTTTTTTTTTTTTTTTTTCCTTCCCCTTTGGTTTCCTTTGCAGCGTCTCATCTGGACTCATAAATAAGAAATCAATAGGATTAACAGAAGAGGTTGCCAAAGAAAGTGACCAGCTAGGTGGGTCTGCCTGTCCAGCAGAGACGCCTCCAGTGCAGTACAAGGGGAAGAGAGAAAAAGATGAAAGTTGAGCAAAGGAGCCAGTTCTGGGCTTGGATCTCCAAGTAACGCTGCGGACCCTCCAAATCACTTTGTCCCCACCACTTCAGTCACAGCATGCCATATGTTTATACATATCCTACCTCTTTTCACACACAAAAAAAAAAAAAAAAATTGAAAAAGAGTATTTTCACCATTTGCACGAGAGGGGATGGAGAAGAAGAACGAGGACTACAAGGGAAAGAAGCAAAGTAGGTGCCAAAGTACGGGCTGGAAATGAACAAAACTCGCCTCCTTCCCCACCCCTAGAGTCACACAGATCATACGTGCCCATGTAGCATGTGCCCGCACACACCCGCCCGGCTTTCACAAAGTGTTGCCCCCAGAACTGAGCCGGGCGATGGCGGAGTTAGGAATAAATCAAAGTGGGTACCAAAGTAGGAAAAGGGCTTTCATGCGCCCCCACCCCTGCCGCCCCAAGGAAAAAAAATAAAATGAAATAAAATCCCCCCACGCCACAGCGTTGTGCCTCCAGACCAAGAGTTGCTCTGCAAAATCCACGGCATGCAGCGTGCGATCGCGGGGAGCGGGGCAGGGAGGGAGCCCGGCACAGACCGCCGGGCTCAGCCCGCTGGAAAGCGGTTATGAAAGAGACGGAGGAAAGCGAGAGGCGAAACAAACGGCCGGGCAAGGCGGCTCTCGTACCTGCTGCGCGCCGGGGCGCTTGCTGCTTCCTCCTCGGCATGCTGAGCTCCTGCGGCCGCCGGCGCCGGCGGGGGGGGGCTGCCTGGGCGCGGGGGTGGGAAGAGTTGCTTTAGCCCCAGAGATCCGGTGAGCTGCTCCAGTCTCGGCTCGAGGGCTGGGTTGGGGATATATTTTTTGTTGCTGTGCATACACGATGCCGAGGAGGAGGAGGAGGCGGCGGCGGCGGAGGAGGAGGCGGCACAGAGGAGAGGACAGCCCTGCTGCTGCTGCTGCTGCTGCTGCTGCTGCTGGCAGAAGAGGGGGGAAGTTTGACAAATCGCCCCGGAGGAAGGAGGAGGGGAAGCCCCCCGAAGAGGTGTGCGGGCGGGAGGGCTGGGGAGAGCCCGCAGTCCCCCCCACCCCACCCTGCGCCCCCGGTGCCTGCCCGGGCTGGGAGATCACGGCATAAAGACGGGGGATTTCTTGGCAGGAGCCGGCGGAGCCTCAGCCTGCGCTCTCCACTCCCCGGCTCCCGGCTCGGCGCTGGAGCGGCGGCGGCGGCGGCGGCGGCAACAGGCGAAGCTTGAAGGGAAACGAGATGATCGCAGTGTCACTCAAACTAGTCCGCAAAGAGGAGAGGGGCACCGCGCTCCCACCGCCTCCCGCCCCGGACGGCACCTTAACTCTTTGCGCATCGCGCCGCCGGACCGACCGCCGCCGGCCGGGCACGGCCACGGCGGCGGCTGAAGGGTCCGCCCGGGGCGGCGGCGGCGGCGGCGGCGGCGGCGGCGGCAGCGGGGCGCCCCCCCCCACCGCCGCGCCCCCTCCGCCGCCCAACTTCGCCCGCCGCCGCTCCCCTCTGCAGCCCGCGGCGGCGGAGGGGCTCGGCCCGCCGGACGCCCCCGGGCAGGGCAGGGCAGGGCAGGGCAGGGCAGCCCGCTCCGCTCCGCTCCCCGCGGCAGCCCTTCCCTTTCCGCCCCCGCGCACACCCGTTCCCCGCCGGAGCCCCCCGCCCCCGGCCATCCCCGCCGCACCGGGGCACGGGACCCTCCCGCCGCCCCCCGCCCCGGCGACGAGGGCCCGGCCCCCGCCCCCGGCGCTTGAGCCCCGTCCCCGCGGAGCCCGGCCGCCCCGCGAGGTGACAGCGGCGGCGGCCCGGGCCCCCGCCTCGCCCCGCGCCCCGCGCCGCCCGCCCGGCCCCACTCACCGGCGCGCCGGGCAGCTGGCCGCCCGCCGGCACACATCCAGCCCTCCGGCTCCCACCTGGCTGGCGCCACAGCCGCCCGGGCTCCGCTTCGCGCCTGCGGCCGGCCGGCCGGGCGCGGTGGTGTCGGCGGCCGCGGGGCCGCTGCGGCCGGCGGCCGTTAACGGCGGCGTCTCGGCCGGCCGAGCCGCTGCGCCCTGCCCCGCGGAGCCGCCGGCCGGCCGGGGAGCGGGCAGCGGCCGCGCACTCCCGCGCGCGGGCTCCTCGGGGACGATCACTTTTCCCTCTCTTTCCCTCTTTTTCTCCCCCCCCCCCCCCTTAGTTTTTTGGGTTTTTTTGTTTGTTTTTTTTTGGTTTTTTTTTTTTTGGTCCAAGTTCACTGCCGAGCCGCCGCGCTCAGTTCAGCGAGCGCCGGCGGATCGATGTGCTGCGGGTTTGATTGCGCATCCCTGGGCGGCGGGGCCGCGCACCAGCGGGGAGGGGAGGGAGGGCCGGGCCGGGGCGGCGCGGCGCGGCGCGGTGCGGGGCGGCGCGGGGCGGCGCGGGGGGCGCGCGGCGGCCCGTCACCCCGGCCTCCCGCCTCCGCCGCGCGGCGCCCCCGGGCCCCGCGCCCCCGCCGCGCCCGCGCCCGCCGCCGCGCCGCCGGAGGCCGCCTCTGCTCGGGAGAAGTGATGGGGGGGAGGAAAAAAAAAAACCAACAAAAAAAACCAGTAGCGATTTTTTTTCTTTCTTTTTTTTTTTTTTTTTCTTTTTTTTGAAGTTCACGGGGAGGAATAAAAAAAAAAGGATGATCTCACTTTTACGGTAAGATCAAAAAACTCTCCACTCGCCCCCATTCTTCGAGATTTGGGATAATTCCAAATACCTGACTAAGTGCAGATGTTGTTGCGTCTTCACATCTTATAAAGCCGCCGTGCCGCTCTTTTGCTCTCGCTTTCCTTTTCAAGTTGCAGGAAATTCAAACACTTTACATGAAGGGTGGAGAAGGTTTGGGATTTTTTTTTTTTTTGGATTATTATTGTTGTGAGTTGATTTTTTTTTTTTTAAGCTGATCTTTAGGATGAGGAAAAAAAAAAAAAAATCGCAGTCGCCTAAAGTCCCCGGGAAATTGCTACTGTTGGGGGAAAACGAAACATTTCTTGCAAACAAGAAAATGGTGAGTTGTCAATTGCCGCTTCTGCTGCCAAATTCGCTCAGTTCCATCTCATTGATACTCGCTGGTTGCTCCTCACAGTTACAGTATCTGCCCACAGAAGGAGCGATCAGATCTGCTTAAGAGACGACATTGAGACGTTCCCCCCTCCCCAAAAAACCCCTCTGTGAGTGTGTGCGTGTGCGTGTGCGTGCGAGTGTGTGCGTGTGAGCGCGCGCTTGCACCAGGACGGGGCGCGGGGCGCGGCGGCGGGCAGCCCTGCGCGGGCGGGCGGGCTCCGCCGCTGTGGCGGTGCATGCCGCTAGATCCGCCCTAACATCTGTCCGTCTCACCATTGGCGCATCCATCAGTGTCACCCTGGCTGCACATTGCAACGACAACACATCAGACACAACACAGACCGGGATTCGGTACAAATAACCGACATACTAAACAACTTAACCAGGAAGGAGGGGACCAGCCACAGCATAAGTATTTACAAATGTTAGACAGCCTTGGAAAACAGAGAGGGCTCGGCTGCGATTAATAACTCGTCCTTCCTCTCTCCCTCCTCCCCCGTCAAGTAGGAATTAGGAAATAGCAAGCCTAACTACTTCACGCCCCCCCCGAAGGATGCGCCCGGGCCCGGGGGGCGGCGGGGCGCTGCGCCCTCCGACCGGCTGCGCTCCCGGCTGCGCCGGCACCGAATTCAACACGGGGCCTTGGGGGGGAGAGGGGCGAACCTGGGGCCGAGGAGGCTGCTGGCCGAGCCGGCGGCCGCTGCGCGACGTGCAGGATTTCTCCGAGCTCCGGAGCGGGAGAGGCCGAAACAAACTTCGGGAGACGCCGCTCAGAGCGCGGGGAGCCCCGGCCGGCTTTGCTCCCGCCCGGAGCACGGGGAGGTCAGCCCGCCGCCAGGCGCTGGTGAAACGCCCTGCAAACCGCAGCAAAATAAAAGTGATAAGGCGTGTTTAGACGTTTCACCTTTAAGGGCTGGTCCTAAATGTGCACGAGTCCTCTCCCGAGCCAGGAAGTTGTTCTGGTCTTCCATTAGCTGGCTGCGGAGCATCCCGAGGAAAACGCTGCACCGGCCAATCGCTAATTTGGAGGGGGGGGGGGGGGGGGGGGTGTTTGCAAGTTGCAAGAACTTTTTTCCTTCCCCCTCCCTCTGTCGCTAAATCTGCTCATCCTCCACCGGCTTCCCATGGCACATCACCCGCATGACGCACGGTCCCCTCCGTGCCCGGTGCTGCTGGCCCCGCCGCGGGGCTGGGGAGCGCGGCCGCCCCGGCGGGGCCGGGCTCGGCGGGGCCGGGGCTTGGCGAGCTGCGCGCCCTCCTGCTTTCGTCAGGCTCGGCTTAGTTTCGCGGGTGTGCAGTCCTCCTCTCGCTGGCATGCTCAGCTACGTGCATGTATCTATGAATTCAGTGGCATGTGTGCGGTAACAGATTCCCTAGCAGAGCTCTCCCTCCCGCAGAAGTACAGCCTGCGTGGAAGGTGCTGGCAGGTTGCAACCTCAGCAGCTGAACGGTGTCACTAAAACAAACACTTGCGAGAAAAATCACCGTCCCTGCTGCACGGCGAGGTTTGGCTAACAACGCTTCCCCTGCGTTTCAAAGGGCGGGCCACAAGCGCTGGCAGCGGAGGGCAACGGGCTTGTAAGAGCGCACCCATTTGGGACTGGGGGCGTTGAGTGAAAAAAGTTAAACGTTCCGTAAACAGTAACTGGAGGAACTTTCCCAGCTCGGTTAGAAATAATAACCCTCGTGTCCGTGTGTGTGAGAGGGAGAGGGAGAGGGAGAGAGGCAGCAGATATACGTGCGCGCAGACACATGCGCTGCACTTACACATTCGCAACTCTTAGTGCCAAAACGCTCAGGAAGTTGTGGAATAATTTGGTTGTTAATTATATCCAGTTTTTTAAGGAAGAAAAAAAAAAAAAAAAAGATTGAACTTTCTACCGGACGAGTTACAGAGGGAAATGCAGATTCCTTCATGTGCATCAGCTTCTTCGGGGGTCGCAGTCTATTTCAGAGAGCCAGAACCCGTAATTTTATTAAGTGTAACATTTACAAACATAATGCATAAAATCGATGACTGTACAGACTCCATCTACAAGGACTCAGCACATGAGGCTCAGCTCTGAGCTCGCTCTTCCCGGCAGTTTTAAACCAAGGTACCAATTATTTACAAGTCCCATAATTAGATAACCATCACTCCCGAACTTTCCATCAGCTAAGGGTGTTTTATATCTCAGGAGTGTACGCCGTTTAGCGCCCTTCTTTGCTGTATATTTTCACTGCTGCTTTCATCCCCCTCCGTGACAGCTCCCCCAGTTTCCCAGGAAAGCCCTCTCCCGCCAGCCGGGTCCCAGCGGAGGCGGCGGGCGAGCTCCGAAAAGGACCGTTGAAATTAACTGGTGGTTACTGGAACGGCCAGAGAGGAGCGGTCGGGAAGTTTATGGAACTTGGAACGGCCGCCTCTGAGAAACCAGCGCGTTTCGGGCTTTAACCTTTCTCTCTCCCGAGCAGCGTCTGAGGTTTCGCCACTTGTTCACTGCAAACAAGGGAGGGAGAAGCGTGCGTCGAGGTCCCCGGGTGCGTGCGTAGCTGCTCTCATTTGTCAGCCCCGGGTGATTGCTTTCGGGGATCTCACCCGGTGCGCCGCCCGCTCCGCGCCTGGGCGCTGCCCTCCCGCCCCGAGCCGCGGCCCGCCTCCGCGGGGGCGCCCACCCCCTCGAGCGGGGCAGAGGGGCCGCCGGGGACCCGCCGGGGACGCGGCGCGTCCTCCCCGGCCGCGTGGCCCCCGCACACGCGGGCAGGGCTGCGCCGCAGCGGGCTGGGGCCTTTCGGGGGCCGGGGCCAGGCGGCGGGAGCCCCGCCGGCCTAGGAGCGAGGCGTCGAGGGAGGGGGCGGACACACGGACGGCGGGCGCAAGCCCCGGCTGACGGCGCGGGCAGGGCGGCCCCCCCGCCAGCAGCGGTCCCCGGAGGCAGCCCCCGCCGCGCCCGGGCCCCCCCCCCCGCCCCGCCGGGCACCCGCCGCCGCCGCCTTCCGTCCCGGGGAAAAGCCTCTCCTCCTTCCCAAGGCCGCGGTGGCGCCCCGCCGAAACGCAAAAAGTGTGCGGGAAGTACTTCGGCTTCTCCCGGGGAAGAACAAAGAAGAAACAGTTTTCCCTGCGGCGGGGCTAGATGAATACGGGTCTGAGAAGTTTGTTTAAAAACACCGTTGCCCACGACCGAAAACGATACCCCACTTTTGTTAAATACAGAGCGTTGTCAATAACCATTGTAACAGCAATAATAATCTGAAAAGAGAACAAAGACGTTTCGCAATATCTGCATAACTTTATTAGGGCGAAATTATTTTAAATGCCTATGAATTCCCAAACCTCCTGAATACAAATGAATAAAAGTTTTTCTTCGGGCTAAAATCTTCGCTTGAATGTAAATTGTTTGGGTAAGCGAATTTACACAGCAGCAAAGTTTGTTTGTCTTAGTCCAGTAGCTTTGCTTTAACGAACCAGATGTTTTGTCTGTAAATTGTCCGGAGGACTTTTACAGTTCTGACATGTAATAAGCCCCAGAAAATCAGAGTTGGGATACCAGCGTCCTCGCGATCAGGAACAGGCGTTTCGGGAAGAGCACGGGGCAAATGGACAGGGAAGTGTAAGCACGCCCAGTGCCTCAGCATTTCGAAGCATTCCTTTTAAGCTGTAGGTAATCCTGTCCGAATCGATTCGCTTCTGTCTGGAGCTACAAGTAATCCCCCACCTAACCCCAGATACCAGAAATGCATCCCTCCCCCCCGCCAGAAAAATACCCCAACCCACAGCGGTGGGGGGAAACTTCGGCTCAGGAAGCGGCCGGGCGCTCCCGGGGCGGCTCGGCCCCGTGCGGCCGCCCCCCGCCGCTGCAGCCGCCGCCGGAGCGGGGCAGCGCCTCCCGCACCGCACCGCACCGGGCCCGCAGCCCCCGGCCCGGCCCGGCCCGCAGCTGGCCGCGCCGGGGGAGCCCGCGGCGGACGGGCGCTCGCTCGCTCGCTCCCTCCCTCCGTCCGTCCGTCCGTCCGTCCGTCCCTGCCCGCGGCGCCGGGCGGCGGAGGCGCAGCCCCCAGCCCCACGGCGGTCGCAGAGCAGCCCGCGCCCGCCGCCAAGTTCGCGAATTAAACTTGGTAGGCGAGAGCGGCTCCCCGGGCCCGCCGGGGCGATGCCGCTGCCGCCGCCGCCGCTCTCCCCCGCCAAGCCGGGCCCGGCCGCCTCCCCCCGGAGGGGGGGCAGAGGCTCCGTCGCGTTTTGCGGTGCCTCTCGGCCGGGGAAGGGCTGCGGCCCCCGGGCGGCCCGGGCTCCCGCTCGGCCCAGCCGGGCTGTCTCCGGGCAGAGCCCGGGGGGGGGGGGCGGCGAGCCCCGCTCGGCCCGGCCGGCGCCCGCCCCGACCCTCCCGCCGCCTCGGCACTTGCCGCTGGCCCAGGGGCGACACTTTTCGGAGACGATGCCTGGCTAAAATAAGATCTATCGTCGCGATTGAGTCCCGCTGCTTTATCACTTTCCCGCCCCCCCGCCCCGAAAGGACATAGGGTCTCTGAATTAAAAATCGGCCGCTGCTTTGAAGGAAATACGCGATACCATTCAGAGCTACTGTAGCGTAATGTATTCACTTGGGCAGAAGGCAAATCTTTTATGAAAAATAGTTACAGATCCTGGAACTCCACCGTATGCGACAACAGAAGCTATTGTGTTAGCAGAAAGGGTTTAGCTAATTTTACCTCTACAAACTTTTACTAGCTGCAGGCTTTGGGAACGCCTTTGCGGAGACTGGCAGTGATGCTCAGAGCTGGTTAATTTAAAAGGCATTCGGAGGACCTAGGAGAAGGGGAAGGGATTCCCCTCTTATTTCTCGCATCACCTGAAAGTTTTCATTGCACAGCTAACGCAGCTGTTCCTTTGCTGACCGCCTGCGATTTAACGCAACAAAGATTTTGTTGTGCACAGATACACTTTTTTGGAGAAAAAAATAAATAAATAAAAACCAGGAAAAAATATATGAAGTGGGAAGTTGATAAAGCCTAAACCCGAGTTTCTTTTCACAGAAACTTATTTCCCAGACGGGGTTTTTTTAGTGATTTGCACGTAGTGCTTGCACTAAGATACGCAAGTTTCTCCAAAAAAAAGTTACCCATCTGCCAATAACGCCCCTTTATCCGGCCGCGGGCGCACTCCAAGCCCCGCCGCTCCATTTCTCTACCGCCAAGGGAAGAGGAGCGGGGCCCCCGTCCCCGCCCGCCCCCACGGGCGCTGCCTGCGCGCCGAGGAGCTGGGTGCCCCCGCGGGGACGCGCAGCGGGCTGCGCAGGGGATAAGCACGGGCTCCCGGCGGCGCGGCCGCTCCCGCAGCCCCGCTCCCGCAGCCCCCGGCCCCGCTGCGCGGAGGGGGTGCGGGGGTGGGGAGGTGCGGGCTTCCCGCCTCCGCGCCTCGACGCGCCTCTTTGATCTCGGCAGTGAAGCTGTGCAGGCCGGTAGGCCACGGCGTGGCACGCGGCCAACGGGCATTTAAAAAAAGACGTAGAGGGGCTGCCGGGTCGTAAATCCTCGCTCCCCAGCGTGCCCAGCAACTACTGTTTAGAAGGGCTTTATTAAATTTATTATGTACGAAGAGCGCAGGGCCCGGGCGAGGCGGACCAGGCGCAGGGGTTTGCACAGCGCTGCGCGGCGCGCTGCGCTCGGCCCCCCCCCCCCCCCCCCCCCGGCGGCGCGGCGCGGCCGCCACCCGGCACCCCCCACCCTCGCCCCTCCTGCACGAAAAAGTAACAAAGCGACTGAAAACCCCGCTGCCGGGTCGCAGCCGCCCCGCGGAGGCCCCGCGACCCCGGCAGGCCGAGCGGCGGGGGCGGCCGCCCCCCCCCCCCCCCCCGGGCAGCTCCCGGGGGCTGCCCCGTGTCCCGCACCGCAGGAGGCGTTTGAGCCTCGCCTCGCGCCCGGCGGCCCGCTCCGCGCCCGTGTCCCCCTCCCACGCGAGCGGCAGCCGCGTCCCCGCGGCGGCGGGCTGCGCCCACGGGGGCGAGCGGGCGCGCGAGGCGGGCGCGGGAGCGCTCCTCTCCCTCACCGGGGACCGGAGTTTGCACCATCCGGGTCAGGTGAAATGCAGAAACTAAGAAAATCTGACACCATCATTGATTCCCTCTCTTTGTTCTCATGTCATCTGTACACAATGGAGAGAAAGAAATGCGACTTTAAAATTGCAATTAACCAGCTTTAGAGCAGAATTCTTTCATTGGGTGTTTATTCCTATCAAATCTCATTTCTTCTCTGAGAAAGCACTTCTCATTTTAAAACAAAACAGTCAATGTAAAATACCTTCTGTCCTTCTGTAATGAGAGTTGCTTAAATTATGACTGGATGTGCCTGAACAGTCATCTTAGAGTTTCCCACTGATTTTGGTCAGGTCTTGAAAGAATGGCAATTTCTTTTTTCTAATGTTTTAAAAGTATTAACTTCCTTTCAAACATTCTTTAACCTTTAATGTTTTGTAACTTGATGAAAAGGTCGCTTTGTTCGGAGTGGATGCATCTGCTCCATAATTGTTCTAATATCAGGCAGAGCTCCATCCTAACACTAAATTCTTTTATGAGGATTTTTTTCCTTGCTATACTATTGTTAAGGTTACCACACGTAATCGTTTTAAAGGCAAAGAGCTATAGACCAAAGGATGCTCGCACTTTATTTAATTTCACCAACTTCAGATGTTTAGAGCTACATTCAGCAGATGACATTAGCTGAGCTCTGAGAAGAGCAACCTGAATGGTTTCACCTCTTCTAACTTGTGGGGGTCTGAGGGTAGAACAGGAACAGAATAAATAGCTGAATTTATAGACTGAGCTGCATAACAAAATAGCACAAAATACTGATTAATACTACTTTCAGCCGGCAGCAAGTTTGATCTGAGTATCTCAAAGTTCTTTACAAAGGGCTATGTCAGAAAGCTGAGACATGGATGGGTTAAGAGCAGAGCAATGCTGGAGATCCAGAGACCATTGGACATCGGCGTTGCAAGAATCAGACTCGAAAAGCAATATGGTGGTAAAAACATTACTAATCTAATTATATTTTAGACTACTTGCTGTGAAGGCAACAGAAGCTTTTCAGCACGTGTAAATCAATATTTATTATTAGGAGCAATAATATTTTGAATCTGCATATTTAGCCAGTTTTGGTATAGAGAACCTAGGTTTGTTGCCGTGTAAAAGATCAGGAGATGAACACACTCATTGCCCCTCACGGGCTGAGAACGCCCCTCTGAGGGGCAGCTTGTGGCCCCAGCTCTGTGGGCAAACATCACGCACTCACAACACTGTAGCTGCTTCACAAGAAGAGTGGTGATACCCAACTGCATATCGGAAATTAGAGTGATAACCATAAATTGATGCAATCAATCCCTCTAAAATACAACAGGATTTTCTAATTCTTACACAATTCAAACATCCAGAGAATATGTTTAATTAAAACTTGGCTATACATTGTTTTTAAGACTTTCTAAAAAAAAAAAAAAAGAAATGAGCTAATTATGTTGCTTAGTATTCTAATATGTTTGGTTTTGTTGTTTTTTTTTAATAACACACTTTTCTAGCCAGGCCAGTCCCTTGAGGACCAGTTCCTCATTTACAAGGAGGTCCCCAATGGGAGTTAAAAAGAGGCTATTTTATAAGAAGAAAATATATTCTGAAAGAGGAGCCATACAAAGATAACCCTGCATCACATATATCAGTATGGAGGCTGGAATATGTATTCCAATGATGCAAATCTTCCCCTGCAATAATTTGCTCGTTAGTGTTAACAAAAGCCCAGATACTGATGTCTGTGTATTTGTTCTTGTATTTTTCATCATGCTAATGCTTCTAACTGAAATTATTTTTTAAAATTTGCTCTATTTAATGAATTTAAAGGTCAATCTCTTCTTTTCCATATGCAAATAATAGTAGAGGTTTGATATTAATAGGAGTTAATAGAGTAGATACCCCCATCACACAGAAGCCCCACAAGAGAACAAAATAATCTCAAGACAATTCCAGTAAATTTGTTGCTTCTTTCTCCCCTTTGAGTAACCAAATATCAGGACAAAAGTACCTTGGAAAGAGGAGTGACAGCTAGAGGAGGGATGAGACGTGGAAGGGCACACAGGGTCTCCCCAGCTTCCAAACACAGGCCCCCAGGGAAAGGGCAAAGCTCCACAGCAGCTAGAGGCCATTGCTGCTGCTGCCGCTGCCACCGCCGCCACCTCCTCCTCCTCTTCCTCACCAGCCACTCACACCTGCAGGAGCCAGGCAGGACTCAAGGTGCCATCACTGAGAAGCCCTTCCGCACCCTCCTAAAGAGGGAACAGGCAACTTCCACTCCCTTCAGAGGCTGATAGCCTCCACCTGGGAGACCGCAGCAGCTACTCACAGAAAAACAGGAGCTGCTGGAGTTGATAAGGGAGTAAGTGAAGTTACTGCTTCTCTCTGTCTCTGCTGGTTTTGGAGTTGTTAACTGTTTTGTCACTGTCTTTCTATCTATATTTGCTGTAGCAGGACTCGCAGAGTTTTTGACAGTAGTTTGTTTGGTTTTTTTAACTACAGCTGTTGGTGTTAAAATAACAACACTTAGATGCCTATAGAGGGGGAGGTGGGGAAAGAGATGAATAAACTCATGACTTTCATCTGCAGTCCCTGTAGGAAAATGCTCCCTGTGCTAATGAGTGAGGAACAACCCTGTCCAGCCTAACTTCTGCAATAAAACTATCTGCAGTGTTTTTCAAGCAGATGAATCTGGATACCAAACAGCAAAGCATCATTAGTCCAGAGCAGCTTCTTCCTCAGTGAGGAATAACAAATACCTCATCCAGCCCCTGGCAAGGCTAGCCCAAGCAGGGCTCCTGCAGATCGGCCTCTATTTCATTAAGGGCAAGCAGAAGTAATGCGATTAAAAGAGGTGGAGAAAGGGATGAGTCACAGACCACAGAGTGGTGTTAATTTACCTCCTATCAAAGGGCACTAACCCGCTCCCTCTGAACACCAGGGATCTTGTAAGGAAACCCATCTTCACTGCAGTCTCTCGCCTAGTTGTCACTCCTGAGCTAAAAAAGTTTTCCTGAGTACCTTTTCTCAGCCTGTGCTTAGCAGGTGATGTTAGTCAACTACACTCCCAAACAGTGCAAGGCCTCTCACAATCATATTTTATAATATCCAAGTGCCCCTCCCAAAACTCATAACACCTTAGTTTTTTTTAGCGAAACCATTTTTTGTTTCCTTGAATTGAATTTACTTTTCCACTGTTTATACCAAATGGATTTTTTTTTTTCTTAATTCCTGAACCTGGAAGCTGGTTTTTATCCTTCGAAAAAGGTTGTGTATAAAAACTGTAAACTGCCCCTCCGAGCTGTGGACAGAGCCCTGCAATGCTTTTGGTCTGCCCAACCTCTGTGCTGCAGAGGGACAGGAGCAACAGAAAGGACTGGCAGTCCCATGCCTCTAAAACACAGGGAGTTGCTGCTTCGATGGGTGGATTCATTGAACAAATCCTTTTCGCTCTGCTTGGCTGGTGGGATGTTGGAAAGTCCCTCTGAAACCACGACTGTGGGCAGCGACAGTCCTTGTGATACACACAGCAGCTTCCATCTCTCAGAGATACTGTTTCTGGCTCTTGCAGACTAAAGCAGATAGTATCATATCATACCATGGCTTACATTAAGGTCACCTTTTCTTTCACAGCCTTGATGTGGCCGTAGATTTGGCAGGGGAAGGGCTGCAGGGTAGGAAGCACGCCAAGATAAAAGGCATCACGTTTCTGAGGAAGCCAGGGCCCTATCCACAGGCCTGTAGTTTGGATTATAGGCTGATACACACTCAAAACTCCCATTGGCTTCTATGCAAATAGGAAAGCGTAGACTTAGGTCTGGTATTTGAAGTGCATGACAAAAGAACACTTACACTGCTTATGTTTTGGGGAGGTGAGTGCTGATTGCTACAAGCATTCTGTTTCCAACCAAACAGCAAAACTCTGTAATTGTCCAGATACGTCACAGGCTCGAAGAGTTTGCATTTTTACAAAACGTTAGGTATAAATTACTTCCGCAAACAAGAGCCTGGACTCAGTGGAACAACGCAGTTGTCTGTTATAGCAAATCTGGTGTTCCCGGATTCAAATCTGCTACAGGCATTCTGGATTTTAATTAATATATTGTTTCATATGTATGAGTATTTCATGGGTTTTTTTTTTGTTTTCACACACTGCGTTTTTAGTTTAAACAAAGCGGATTCTCTGTATTATTCTCCAAAGCAACTGAATAAATATCACAGGCTTTATAGATCTGGTAGCCTTTCCAGTGAACAACACAGCAGTCATGCTTCACAGAAAAGGGATAACATCCTAGAGTGCGGCTGATAAGAGCAACAATTTACAAAGCAAGAGATCTGTTATGCAGTGAAAGCTTTATTACCATGACTTGATGTTACATCTACAACACATAAGGGTTAATCATTGCAGCAGTTTGCAGCTGGTTTGTGCTCTCAGGGGAGTCATAGCAATAGACTTCTGCGTGTAAGACAAGGTCAGCGTTGCTCTCCCGGGGTCAGCAGGCCACGTGATAACACAACTCCGAAACTTCGGCTCCGAGGAGACACAGGTGCCAAACCCATTTTGTGGTCTGTTGTGGAGCGCTTCTTGTGGTTTTTATTCTCCTCAGTAAAAACACATACATGGCTCTGTGGTATATAATTGGATGGCGAGTTTTCAGAGCTACCCATCAGTGTGAGTTTTCTGTGGCAGCAGTGGGTTCACGAGTTTGCCAGTTACATGCAGCATTTCATGGGAGACTTATTCTTAGTGGACTGAGAAAACAGAGCAGTCAATGCTGAGTTTAAGGGCCAAATCCTGCATAATTTGTTCAGTCTCATGGTATAAAATGCTCACATGAGTAAAGTGAGCAGAATTGGACTTTAACATTTTATTAATATTTATCTTCTACTGCTACAAGACACAACAATAATCAAATAAGAAAAACTTTAATCCTCAAATGCAGCTTTAATCTTCAAATTGGTTAGCTTATCAGAGGGGTAACATTTATTTTCAAAGACAGGCTGCTCAGAATGATCAGCTGAAATAGAAACCTATAAGTGGAAGGATGTAAGTTTATTGGGCAGTGTTGTCTATATTTATAGTTTCTGCTCAACCCATATTTCTGTTTTTATATGCATGTGTCAAAAATTAATATACGGCAAACTTCACCAACAGTTTTAAGAGATCCTAAAATATAATAAAATCAATAAATGATGTTCTGGCATAAATGTTTCTGTAGCTGAGGGTGGTCAGGTTCAAAGGGCAACATCTGACCATTTCTCTTTCCCACCCTGCTGCGGAGTAAGACCCTCCCCTCAACTTCAAATCACTGGGGAGAGGGTAATTTAAGCTATGCTTGATGTACCCTATACATCACTGTCTTCAGGACCAGGTTTAAAATTAAACTCTGATGTACAAAGTTAAACAAAAATGAGATAAAAATTGGCAGGGGTTGAAGAGGGTCAAAGTAGTCAAAACACAAGGTAGACTATTGCTTCTTTTGATTTATGTTATTCTGTGCACTAAAAAAAATAAAATTATAGCTCTCGTGGAGACTTTTTTCATTGAGAATAGTGCATTCCTAATTTGTTTTCTATAGACTTACAGGGCATTTGCTCTGGGAGCTGGAAGCATTTATTTATTTATTTATTTTGGCAGGGGCAGAATATCACCAACTGTTGGCAGAATATTCAAATCATCATTAGATGCAACCTTTGTCACTCAACAGCAAGTGAAAGAGAATAGTATTTCACCTTCCGTTAGTGGTTATCTTACAATGCACACATCTATAACCTTATATGCATACAGAGTTTTGCTTTCAGGCAACTCTTTTAAACACAAACGATGTGCTATAGTTATATTTGGTAGCAGAAAGAAAGACTTCAGTGAATGTTTCCTTTTGCATGTTATACATGCACATAATGCAGTTACCCTCCAGTAATTCAGTACAGGAAAGATGCCAAATAGCAGATTCTTTTGAAACCAATTCAAGAAAATCCTTGCAGGAAGTTAATTTTTTATGATGTAGTCAACTTTTCCACATATTGCCATTTACATGGTTAGTGTGTGGACTGCAGGCAAAATAATTTGGAATCGTAATCTTTATTTTCTATAATATGATAATGAAATCAACTACTATCCACTGGAATCAAATGAATTCCTCCACTGCTACTCCAGTGGGAGGAATAAAAGGCTTATACTGGCTAAACTGCCAGGCTAATGGGAAAATGAAGAAAAACCAAGTCCTCGGATGGCTAGCAAATAAAAAATGCTGATTCTAACCATCATGGTGGACATGTAAAGATCTCCAAATCTTTTAAAAACTGATTAAGAAAGCTTTTTGCAAAGGTTTTTGATTTTCATATGAGAAAGTCCTATTGACTTCATATGGATTACAGACAGCTGAAGTTGGGCATGTTCTTGGGCTGTACGAGGGCATTAGACAGCAAAGGCATCTAAACTCTGAAAATGTCTGAACCTGATTTTAAATCTAACAGGAGAAAAATTTACGCTCTCCGGAAAACTATGAAAAGGAAGTTTTTGTAGCACTGTTTCATTAATATTGACAATGATGATTCTTTGTTGTTAATTTAGTGAGGACCTGTTTGCCATTCAATATGCAGATTTTAGTCTTTCACCAAAAGTCTAAGTGATGCATTGTGTAAAATGCACTTTATATGTGTGCTTTTACAGGACTGACCTGCATATATGCCTTTAATATAAATAATTTGGCAAATTATTTATATACTAATTAATAAATGCAATTCTTAACAAACACCTGTATGGAAAGCTGGAAGTGCAGTAGGTATACAAACAACAGACTGTTTTAAAAGCTACAGCAAGCAGCAATAAGGATCAAATGTCATAATGGGCCCTCTACTTGTGATCTAGTGTGCCAAACCCTCTGGACCTAACAGCTGGGCAGTATCTTCTATACTACTGATGAAGAATTTTTCAAATATCTTTATTTTTTTAAAAAACCTTTGGGGTCACTTGGAAGACTACTCATGCACTCTGTTACTATAGCAGATCACATGTAACAACAAGCAGAGCGAAGAGCTAGTTGAGGAAATTATGATCCAAAATTTTCCTACATCCGTTATATTTTAGGAATCGGGAGAACTATGAATTAAGGAGATGGTCACAAAGGTCACAAAGAATTGCTGCACTATTCACAAAAGATGTAAACGCTATGAGAGCTGTAGGATCTCAGAATGAAGTTTCAGAGAGAATACAGAAGCCACTCTGAGGTCAGTAGCTGCTCGGAAATCAGGTAAGGAACAAAAAGATATGAAAAATGTAAAAAGAGGGAGAATATCAGCTGTTAGAAATACATGTAACTCTTTAAAATCATGTGCTTAGCATGAGTGATGTCTTTTGCTGATTTATCCATGCAGCAATTAGGAGTTCTTCCTCCGGAGAGGTGTGTGGCATAGAAAATGAACTGATTGATTCCTCCTCGCACCAAGTAGTTGATTACGGGCAACTGATTCGTTTTACAGATGTTATACTAAGTGCGTTACTGTACACAATCATCCAAGACTAAGATGCATCAAGGGTGCCTAAGCGTGCTTGCTCAGTAAGGGCCTAATTCAGAGCTCATCAAAATGGAAAGATTGCCACTGACTGCACAGGGTTCTGGATTAGGCCTTTTCCATCCGCCTGACTGGCGCAGCTGCAAGATGCAGTTTTCGCCACTGTCTTATACTGTCCATTTTTAGTGTATAGTATTCTTCTAGAGTGAAATTTACCCATCAACATGTACAAATTCTCTGAACTATTTATTAATGACATTTCTGCAGTCCCTGTTTTTACCAAGGAAAGCAGTCTTACCAGAACTTTCTTCTGAGTGTGTTCAGATTTACATTACCTTGCTCAAGCACTTGCAAAGGTACCATGCTCTGAGCAATGGTAAAGAACGGTAAAGAACCAAGACTATAATTTAATAACCCCCCTCTGAGTAATTAGTATTCTGTCAATGAAATTCAGGGTTTGCAGAGGTCCAGTCAAAGGCCTAAGCACCATTTAAGTCCACCTTATTCCTCAAGGCACCTCTGAACTGGATTGGGCCCCATTTTATTAAATTGTAATAGAAAGACTGCCATGTCAAGTATACGGATGCTGAAAGACCCAACCTCACAAGACCTCACACAGATAAGTAATCATCACTTATGCTAATAGCACATTTGACTTCTGTGGGATGACACATGAGGATGGACTACTTACTTGACTAAGATTAGTAAGAACAGGCATGTTACACAGAACAAATGACTTATAAATATCCAGCTGCAGCAAAGTGCTGACTCCCATCAGTGAGTGTTGTGAGGGTGAATGAAGGGCAGGATATGATCTTTAGAAACCTCACTGAATACTATTATTGAATTGGTGACAGTTTTGCAGATTTCTAACCTATAATAAACCTCAGCTTTGCCTCCTCAGTGACATGCTTCTCTCCACTGTTTTTCTGTTCTGCTTTCCTTTTCTTTTGCCATAATCCAAATTTTTATAATTTTTTTTTTTCAGTCTTTCTTCTTTAATATTTGCTAATTAATTTTGTGTTTTTGAAAGGTATTTAAGCAACAGCCACAAAGCTGCAAGTGCTCCTATTTAACTGCGGAGCAGACTACTTGGTAGCATCTCTACATTGCCCTGCCAACGTTCCTCCCCTCTGCTCTGCTGGGATCAGTGCCGTCTCTATGCTCATTTAGTCTTTGGCTACTCCCTTCAAAGCTGACAATAAGGGCATCATACAGGGTATACCATTCCAAGCGATTTTGCCTGATAAAATGCCTAACTGTTAGGCCTCTGTTTAATACAATTTGGTTTCACACAGGTCACAGAAACAATCAGATTTTGGCCCTTATGCTCTATAATGCCTTTGAACCAGCACTCTAGAAAGGGAAAAAAATCTTTGTGTCTAACCTGACTCAGTTTCACTTATTTGTTCTTGAATTCCTTATGGTCCAGTTTTTGTTTCCTATTTTGTTTCCACTAATTTAAAAAGTATTTTATTGCAGTTAAGTAGAGTTGCTCTCCCTGGTTTTCCTATCCTGATCAGACTTCTAAAACTGATTCTTTTTTTTTTTTTTTTTTTTCTTTTTCTTTTACCACTGGCCGGAGAAGCTTTATCTGATAGTAGTATAGTAGTAGTGACCACTGATGACTGGCTTCTAGGGATTTTATGAATCCAGAATTAATTTGTTCCTGAGACCTGGAGAAACCATGAATGGTGAAAAATGTTTCTGGTACATGCGTAATAACGTACAAAAATTGTATCCAACACCAAAACCCCAAATCCCAAATACTATAGCTTATTTACAAAGGGACCCTTAAATCCAGTTTTGTTTGACCTGTATTGTAGAGAACTGTACAAACACCACAGAGTCAAAGAACATAAGTATTATAGCATTAGTAGTATCCTTAAATGAGTATTTTCCTGTTTCTTGGGGGCTTCTAGCTCAGCGGTAATGATTGCTCTGTGTGTGCGCGCGCCTGTGTGTTTTGCCAATCACATAAGTGAAATAAAAATGCCCTAATTTCTGCAACTTTGCTTTCATTGCACTGTAAAGTATTAAAAGCAGAAACAGTTTCCTGAAGAACTCCTCCATAGCAGGCCCTTGAACAAGATGACTGTTTCTAATAAGCAACAGCTGTCGTTGTGGTTTTACTAGTCAAATGATTCATGTCTTTTGCTCAGAAATGATAAGTGGAACAAATGTTTACTTAGATATGTAACAGAGGAACAATTGAAAAATAGTAGACTGTCAAATAGAAATATTTTCCTGTTATCTGATCCTTGACAATTAGTCTGAAGTGGTTTTTAGTCAAAAGGCAATGTTATAGTGGTGCAGTTAGAATGGTGAAGAGTTTAGCTCACAGAGTTCTGCAAACCAAATTCAGCAGGCTGGTTTGCAAATGTCTGCAGTAGCCCAGCAGATTTGAGGGGGACATAAGCACCTCTGTGCAAACTGCTACCCTCACCCTCATTCCTGGCAGTATCCTCTCCTATCTTTAGTCATCTTTGAAAGGAAGACAGTGAACTTACCATTTCCACTTGTTTCTGCTATGTCTTCAGGGAATACCAGTGCTTCTCTGCTCCTTGGTCTTCAGTGAATACCTTCTGTTGGCTACTGCTTCCCCAGGATTTTACAGGGTCTTTGGCGGGGGGCGGGGGGGAGAGGGAGCGGACTAAATAAGGAAAAGTGTTCTAATGCAGGAGATTCCAGGCTCTGTTCAAGGACAAAAAGATTACATTACCCTTCGGATGTTGGGAAGGAGAACCTAACAGACCCTTGATGTATCTCTGCTGAGCCTGGGAGCTGCTGCAGTCAGAGGGATTTCACACCACTGTGGCATCGCAGAGCTAGAGGTAAATTTTTAGAGGTGAAGGTCCCAGGTAGAACAAAAGTGCTAGAGGAAGCACTGTTAGAATAACTGTTATAAGCCTAAGAAGACAGCATCAAAAAACGGTGTCTTCTGCCTTTGAAAGGGGGGCTGGAAGACAAACAAGCACGGAGAAGGCCAAAGGAGCCTTGGGATGCTCCGTGTGCAAATGATACCAGTGTACATCTGTAACTTATTTGAACTTACATGGATGCTTGCCAGTAGAATAGGGTTTAAATCCACCTTAATTTTGCATAAATTCTGGATTTCATCGCTTTTTCAGAACTTTCCCTTCAGTATTGCTGTATGACACTGCACTGCGTTGTTTGGAAAGACTGTCAGAGCTTCAGTTTCCCATCTGTAAAATGGGGGTAATATTTCCTTTCTCTCAGCCTTTATTTAGCTTACAAGGTTCCTGGGACTAGAATTCTTTTATTGCATGTTTCTGTATTGTCTTGTGCAACAAGACCCTGATCTCAGTTGAAGCCTGTAAGTATCACTGGAATATAAATAGATAATAATAAAAAGATGATTTTGACACAAAATGGAATTTTATATTCTGGAGAGTGAAATAAAATATGTACTAAAGTCTACTAAAGTGTAACCATGAGATCAAATGATAAAATTCTTCTGGCAACAAAGAGTTGACACAAATTTGTGAGATTAAACTGAACGAACTCAACGGAGGCTTGTTCTGGTGGTTTATTCATATAAAGTATGTGAAAAAAGTAAGTGAGATGATCAAATTACCCTCACAGCATGGATTTTGACATGGATGTAGACTAACTGAGTCACTGGAGGACTGAGCAGGTGCATTGTTCTAATTATACCCTCAGTCTTGTGAGGAAGGAGCAAACTTCCCGGTTGCTTCCCTGGTGGAGATAAGGTGTTATCAGCCATCAGCAAATGAGAGGGGAGAACAAGGACAAGGCACCTGATGGGAGAACGAGGAGGAAAGGAGGAGGCAAAGAGAGCATATTCATAATGCTACTCATCTTTTAAAAATGTGTACACATATCTACTCTGAGCCATTTGGATGCCACTTGTAGTACTCATTTCTTGTGTCTCTGAGTAACCTTTCCTTATGGCGAGGCACACAAAATTCTTTTTTAACTTATGGTCTTGTAGTGAGATATCTGGCTAAATATAACCGTTTATTTGTTTATTAATTAATCAACAACAGGCTTACTAGGAGTTACAATCCCAAAAGTCCCCCATACAGGTTTTTATCACCATATACTATAGCCCTAGGGAAATACACTTTTTTTTTTTTTCAGGAGCATAAATGGACATTTCTATAAATTGAAACTACTTGGGTGCATGTAATATGCAATATTATTCATCTTTGTATTCCAGGTGAATCCAGACTAGACTACCAGCCTCTAGGGGAGTCTGCTTCATATAATTATCAGTATTCAAAGAATGATTGTAGATGTTGTAGCTTAACAGCAGGTGAATGGTCCTTATCTGAATATTAAATAAAGTGCAACTGGATTTCTAGGTTATCTCTGGCTAAATGTTTGCAAAGTCATTAGTGAAAGCATGAAGCTATAATCCCAACCACTCTTCTTCTTACAAAGGATTTCCGCTTTTGTTTTTAAATCCTTTTCAGGATGAATTGTTCATCTCCCCTTCCTATACACACAATCTTGTCCCTTGGTTCGACTACCAGAAACATCAAGGAAGCTGCCTTGTAAATAGTACCTATGCTTTTTTTTTTTTTTTTTTTTTTTTTTTAAATCCTAAACAACAAAAGAAACCTAGGGAAGAGTGACAAAGGGAAAGATTTATTATTTCCTCTAAGGACTGTCAGAGCTCTGAGTGTTGGGAAGAAGCTCTTTAGTAAACTGCTCCTTTGCCTTCCCAAGTTCTGGGAACTTTAGCTCTATATTCGGTTTCCTTATTGCATGATCTGAGAGAAGCTTTATGTATTTATTTAGTAAAAACCTTTTATTACTGTTTTAAAATGGGGGTTTTCATATACTTGAACACTGTAGTAGTAGCTTGGTAGTGGATGCTATGTGAATATAGTAGATAACTAGTTGTGAGGAAATTAATAGCAACAAAGAAAAAGAACAAAAACACCCCCTGCTGAGCAGAAGGGAACGGACCAGAACCAGCGTAGGAAAATTACTGGAGATAAAGGAGGAAGAATTACCGTGGGACTATATAACACAAGATGTTTGAGGCACAACTCGTGTTTCAGTCCCCAGATGTGAAGAGCACAGTGATCCTAGTGTTCCTGCTAGAGAGCTATACTGAAGAGGAATTTTCAAGATGGACATACTCTACAACAAGGTAGCTAGGCTAGGACATCAGCTGTATCCTTTGCCAAGCACCACGAAAGCTTTACACCCACTAAGGCCTGGACCATCAGTGGCAAAGCATGTTATCACAATAACGGCAAATATTTTATTTTAATTTAGTATAAAATAATTGAATATTAAATTGAATATTATTTAACTGAATATTAAAAAACCCAACAAAAAAAAAACCCAAATTGAGCCATCACTACAAAAAGCCATATACTATTTATTTTTACATGGATTCCCATTTATTCTAAGCTGTAACACATGCTGAATTTTCAGCATGACATAGGCTATCATCTTTAGTTTTCAAGCACTATACCTCTCATTGCTGCTGTTTCAGGCTTCTACAGACTCAGGCAGATGTTACTACACCTGTCTACAAGGATTTCTGCTCGCCTTTGCAGAAATGCAAAGTAGAAACATTTATTCAAAAAGGGAGGAGGGAAGAACACTGAGCATAATTTTGTGTTTAGCTCTGAATTATGCAGCAAGCCATGCAGTCTCAGGGACTAGGGAGTACAAGGGACTCCACTTCTACACACCAGAGTTCTGTTTCTTTCAGTAACAAGAAATAGGGAGACCTTTTTCTAGCACGTGATCACTTCTATGTATTTTTACTTAAAATTATAAAAGAATGTAAAGCTCATAAGTTTTGGAAGTACACCAGTTCACACTCTTCCATCAAGAAATGGGTATTCTGTAGCTCTCTAATTTTTGTAGCTTTGTTCCTTGGGACATCTATAGTGGATGTTACTGTGGGCTCATTCTGGGCTTTGTACCTATGCTACAGTTACCAGCAATTAAGGAAACAGAGCCTAGAGGCATGTGGTTTTTTTCCAGTCCCATATTCCTAAGTATATTTATATGAAAGTGAACTGCACAATAATTACAGAATCGGTTCTAGTATTCCTGTTTTCATAATGTTAAAAAGAAAAAAAAGAATCTGACTAAGCAGTGCTTTTTGGTTGTGATGATCTTCTGTTAAAGGGAAGGGCTCTCGCACATTTACGCTGGAGCCTTTAGTTACCGTTTGGGGACTCCCTCCTCTAGGACCAGAAGTACTCTATTTTGACTGGAACAAACTGCAGAAGTTAGCAACTGTTTTCTATTTGGCATTTTTATATGTATTAAAAAAAAAAAAAAGTAAAAAGGTGCAGCCAAAACTGTTCTACACAGTTCAGAACCCAAATTTTCATTCTTGCTCAAGTGTGGTGCACGGGCAGTCACCAGGATTAGTTCTGACTTATTCTTAAACATGTCCATTTTCTAATGACACTTTTTAGCAATACCTGACCTCATGTTATTTGTATTAATTTCTATTTTTATAATCTCTTGAAGCACTTACACACTTCCTGATTTTAAAATAAGCCCTTTAAGATACCATCTGCACTTAGAAGCCAATGGCCAATTCCCAATCCATCTGAAGCTGGTGGAAATTTTGACATTTATTTCAATGGTGAAATCATAATTTGGTCAAAGTGTACAGTAAAGGGGAAGATGATTTGCTTAGGGAGTGATGAGGGTTGGCTTTGTCCCTGTCATCAACCACATGCTGGCTGATTTAAGAATGAAACTTGGACCTGCTCACAGAGACAATCAATCATTAGACTGGACGCCCTTGTTCAGCTAGGCTAAGCAGTGGGACAAACACAGGAATGTAATGGGAGAGCATAAAAATAGTAAGTTTTAGAGAACCTGAGAATCCCTCATGTTTCTGTATCATATCCTCAAAAAACTTAAAGAAGCAGTGAGTTTATCCAGCATATGGCTCTTCTGTAGCTGATTGACTGAGGTTGGATGTTGTGGTCTTTATTCATAACTTTCACCAATTTCAGTGACGATGTTTGCATGCAGAATGGCTGAACAGAACAGTCAGAATACATGCTAGCTGTAATCTGAGTTTGACACATATGCTTTCCATCACAGATATGGATTCTTGACCGTTCTTGATCCCCCCAGCAGGTGCTGCCAGGCACACGAGAGGACAGCTTTCTGAGACTCGGTCAATAGCTTTATCTGAGATGATCTTGTGGTTTCGGTCTCCTAAGCAGATCTGTGATTTGGCAGAGTTTTTGAATAGGTACGGACTAAAACACCTCCAGCAATGTAGACCTAGTTTCAAGCACTATGGTAAATACTGTAGTACATATTTAACAATTGTAAAATATTTATATTAGGAATGTAGTTGTTTCTAAGTCTATAGAACATACTTGTGTCAAATTTCTGATGGAAGAAGATTGTGAAGATACAACCTGTGCTCTGGCTGCTTGGTTCTGGTTCAGAAGTGAGAAGCAGTAACAATGCCTTTTCAGCTCCCCTTGTGCAGAGATCCTGACAGGCATGGACCTGGTCCTCTGCCATCCCTGCCCTGCCTCTCTGCCTGCTGTCTGTGATGTAGGTTTGGGTAGGAAATGCAGTGAGGGCAGACTGACTACATTCTGGGTTTACAACCCACCAGCCAGCCCAGCAGAGCCACGGTCAGTCCCTATAAACTGCAGCAATTTTCATAACACGATGGGGCGAGCCCTGATCCAAAGCCCTGAACCACTGGTGCTCCCCTGACTCCTACTGAGTATGTGCCCAGGCACTTACAGCCCTCAGCCTTTTCAATAAAGTCAGAAAGAGGCCCACAGCAGGTAAATTACTGTAAGCCACAGAAACATTCCTACAGAGGAGAGGGTGTGAGTTATGCAAATATCTACTCTATAAATCTGTTATGTGGCTTGGGAGAAAAGCAAAAAAAAACACACTTAAAAATTTGCTCCAAATTTGGCCACAGTATAGTTTTGTTAGTTCAAAGAAATGGAGCTAACTTTATTGTTAATTGTATTTTGATCAAAGAAAATTATGAAAATAAACATTAGACAGAATGATAATCAACACTGGAAAAGAAATGTTTACTGAAGATTTTCTTCTGTGTTCTCTTACCAGCATTAATAATATTTTCTTTTTCTAAAGTTTTCTTGCTTCCTTCAAAGAGATTGATTTCAGTAGAAAGAACAAACATATGCAAATAAACTGAATGATGTTATACCCCCTGCCCCTATCCCCCCAAACTGCATCAGATAATTCCATATTGTTAGTCTGCATTACATTTTTATCAGTTTTTTGTCTTAATCAGATATGAAGCTCTTGCAGTACATCTCTAGAACTGGGCTGTGACCCTGATGTGACTCTACAGCACAGAACCAGCCTTAACCCTGCTGTAATCTAATAGTTCAAGTTTAACGGATTTGTTTTTTCAGTGGAAATAATGGCTTCCTGTCACAAAACAGAGCCACAGATTACATATCTGATAAATGGCTTTGGCATGATTTTTTCATGTAACACACAATTAACAGTGCTTTTCATAAGATTCATGGTTTAAGGATTTGGTGAAAGCATTAATAAGTTCATTACTATGCATTTTCTTAAAAAAATTTTCCTGCGTTTCTGCTAGTGCTTTAAAAACAAATAATACTTTGCTTAGGAAGAGCTCACCTATGCTTTCCAGTGTTAATTTAGCCTCAGAACACTATACTGAAATTATTACCACTACGTGCTGATGTATTTTTTCATAAGGCATATAATTATAATTGATAACCCAAATGTAAATAACATAAGTTTGATTTTATAAGCTACCACCCATACAGATACTGAAAAATTCCACATTATAGCTATAATTGTTTTTTGTCATGCCGTAATCCCCTAAACATTATCAACTAATTAATAAGAGATATACAGTTCTTCTATGGATAGTATTACATATTTTGAAGGAGTTTATTATCTTTAGTTTGGTTTTGAAATCACAGTTCAGAATTGCTCATGCTGCCTTCGTTGGTTATCTTCAGCCCACCCAACCACCAGCCTTACACTGCTGCGTGTTGCTAGCTCCTAGCATTTACAATGAGGTAATCATCACCTTGTAGTTCATTGGTGTGAATGCTGGTCAGATGGCCTGTATTTTATTAACAGAAATAGGGTCACAAGTCAAATACATGCTTGGGGTCAGTGAGCAAATACAAAAGAAGATTAGAGGAACAAAAAAATGTGACTGGAGGGGTAAAATCCCACTGGGGGTTAATCGAGCAGAAATGTATCAAAGAATGTAAACTACCCTTTCTTTTGTTATTCATCGTGCAGGACGTAGTTCCTGTGTCCTGCTGATTCCAGTTAGATAGAGCATCATCTCCAGAATGCTATCTTTTAATGATCTCTTTGTACAGAGCCTTACAGAGGGACTTCCAATAATACTACTACTTACTGCTATTACAACTGCTACTCCTACTAAAACAATAACAACAATAATAAGAATTAAAAATGCCTAGCATAAATATATAAATTACAAAGACTTGCTTCACCTAACATTGTACTATGCAAAGACTGCCTATAAAAAATAAGAGAAAAATAGCATTCAGTGTCACTTTTCTGGATTCTCTTTTGCCTTCAAGACAAAAAGGCTGGACCAAGAATTAACTTCACAATTATACTGAGTTAGCTCCCACTTGCAAAGCAAATGAATTAATAAAAATATTTCTGAAGAGATGGTTTTGTATTGCTATAGCTTTAGATTTTCTAAGAAAGACTGTCCTTTCAAAAGACACAACAACAAAAAGGGAGCTAGCATCCCTGATCTGCACAGTAAGTACTGGACTTGGTAGGGCCCAAATGGCAGCAGTCAAGAAAAATCATAAGGTACTTATGAAGCGGCAGCTGATTTTCTCTTCTGATACATGTTCATCGCTCTTTCTATGACAAGAAGCAGAATATTCTGCCTTATTTGAACTACGCACATTTGTCTAATTCTTTAAAATCCCAGCAGTAGAAAGATTCCCTTTTCATCAATTTCCATTTATTATGCTTGTAGCTACATATTGTAATATGAATTCTTCTATCCATGTATACTGCACATCTATAGATTTTATGTTTTCACACATCACATGAAAAGCATATTTCAAAACTATTGCATTATCATGTGCCAGAGTAATATTGCTATGGGAATGCAGACACATTATCAAAAGTACAGTATAAAGCAGGGAAGTGAGAGTCAGGAAGGAAGGAATCCTTAGTTCTATGACTATGTGCCACTGACTTACTGTGCAATGTTCATAAAGTCTCTTAAACTTATTTTGGCATACTTTATGTATAAAATAAGCAATATGTCCTTCTGCAAGGCTGAAATAAATGTTAACTGGTCCAATCATGCCCTTTGGGAGCAAAATTGGGATTTCTGTCATCAATGTCAAGATGAGCCAAACCAGGCTCAGAGATTGTAAATCCTTACATTGCAAAGAAAGACACTACATAGATGAAGATTTCATGGCCAGATACAAACTGTGGTAGACTACTGGAGGATTAATGTGAAACAAAAAACTGTAAATATGTGTTCCTTGAACTGAAATCGAAGGCTACCTTAATTACCTATCTAGCTATCTACACGTTTTCCCATACAATTCATTTTCACACACTATAAACCTCCTTCACGAACATACATATTTGATCCTGCATCTTATAGCAAAGTATATATCTAACTTATATATTGTCCCTTAAGTTTTAAACTAAATATGCACTTAAGTGTTTTGCTGGATCAGATTGCACAGCATTTTGCAGGATTGAACCTTCATAGGGCCATATGCAGGATTTTCCTCCTCTTTGAACAGAGGGTGCTATGACAGTGTGTACACACTGTGTCTGACCTCAGATCAGCAGCCAAGTTGTGGACACCCACATACGGATTTTCTTTACAGAACTGACCTTAAAAATGGAAATGTCTATCTCCTCCAGCTGTACTGGCAGACAGTATTTACCCAATGACCCAGATGTACAAGACCTTGTTATCAGTTGTAGCTTTTACACAGCTTACTTGTACGTTAGTGGATTGGAAATCACACATGTTAGAAGTACTTTCTGTAGGGTATGATCATATTTTGTGCCCTTAGAAGGGTTTAATGTTGCATGTTCATTACATATTTTAGTGTTATTTAATTTAAAAGGTTTTTAGAAAATACAAATTATCACAGAGTGGATTTAGACATGCTTATAAAATAATCATAGCTATTTAATACACAAAAAAGCCTATACAAAAAAAGAAAACCTCTTATAACTACATTGACATGCAATTAATATATTTCTAAAAAGACATGAGTTTAAAGTGTGTTTCCAAAGTTTACATTTCAGTCATTTGAGTCCTTTCTATGGCGTACAGTCCACTAAAACACAACATGCTGAACTCTTTCTGCTAACTTAGTGTAGAAGCACTACTTAGAAGAGTTAACTTTTTAATAATGTGGTCAAAATATTTTAAGAAATATCACTTTATGAAATATAATTAATTACCTTTGCATCTGTATTATGTAGAGGAGATGTGCTCTATATGTTGGACAGCAGTGCTGGCACGTATTGAGGTTTGCATAATGCCAACATGCTGTATTACTATTTCAAGGCTTGTGAATAGGAGTTTTACTACAGTCACAACATATACATTGGGATCTTCTAGTAAATTGATCACTCAAATAAAAAGAAAGGAATGTTTTTGATCTGCAAAGAAGATGGGCAAAAAGTAAGCCTGCTCATCTTAACTCTGCATTAGGTAAAAAATGAACTTTGATCTATCATATTGCAGAGCTGCTTGTATTTCAATGGCAATTTATCAATCCTTAAATAGTCAAAGCTCCCAAGTAGTAAAAGCTTCTTAGACTTCCTAATCTAATAGCCATTATTTTAAAATTTTATTCTGTATTACTTACTACTTAGAAGCAAGAAAGCAACATAATTTCTTAAGAATTCTCTCTTTTACAAGAACTGATGAAATGCAGTCCAATACGACTAATTTTGTTCTTCCTCATGCTGGTGTAAAAGCAATGCAGAATCCCACCGTAATATATCTTAACATTTCTTACCTAATCTAATAGATAGCGCTGTGTACCAGCAACAGGACTCTCTTAAGGTCAGGATATAGCAGCACCACTCCTTAAGGGAACACTCTCCTTTCGGCATTGGAGCACTGTACTTGCTTCTGCTGTCAGTACCATCACCCGGCCCACTGCTGACAGTGCTGGGTTGGAGGCACAGCTCTGCCTGTGGTGCCCCCTCCAGCCCCAGCTCAGGTGTCTTCCAACCTGTGGGGAGCAATTAGGAAGCTTTCTATGTGCTCCAGCCACCACAACTGCTGCAATGTTGTCTTTATAGGGGATATAAAAGGTCTCTCTGCTTCCTGCCCCAACACCAGATGGGTGAGAGAATCTATCCCAAGGTGATGGACCCAGCTCCATGGTGAGTCCCTATTTTTCTGGGTAAGGTGTGCCCTGTATTCCTAAGACAATGGAGACATGAAGATATTTAGCACCCTGTGGGCCTATCACAGAAGTGAATCTGAAATAAGCTTAAGACTGGCTTGTTTTAAAAAGTTTACCTTGGCAAGTCCAAAGCACAAGGAGGAGCATTTAAGACTGCAGATCTAAACTCGCATGTTGTTATTGCTAAACTTTAAACCCTAAGGTCAGAATTCAGAATTCCCACAGTCAACCACTCCGACTCAAGAATACATCAATGTATTTGCTAAATGGAAACCATACTTACATCACATCTTATCATAATGTCACAAAACACCTGAAATTACAAATCAGTTTTAAGGCAAAATACATGACAGCAAAATATAAGTACACAAAAACTACATTAAATATCAGTCTTCATTTGTCCCTACCACTTCAACTTACTTCTCAGTTCAAAACTACTCACTGCAGTGCACAGCTTGAGATAGTCTAAGATCCATTTTAGAGTGGACTGAAATATAAATGACAGTTCGCACTACACATGAACATAGACAACTGTATAAAATATTTAAATAAAGACAGAAAAGAACAGAGGAAACCAACAGAGCCTTTGGCAGACCCAGCCTTTGGGAATTTAGCAGCTTGAGATTCATTGCAAATTTCATCTTTAATGTTATTTTTAGTTCAATATTTTGTAGCACTCAGAAGTAAATCTTTGTGTGCTGTCTCTCCTCCTGCTTGTGCTGCTTCCTTTTCTGATCTTTTTTTTTTTTAAAGAAACCTAATATATTTTCAGTACAATTGATTTGTGACATGTTTTTTAATATTTGTTAAAGTTATCCTGTTTCTTCATACAATTCAGTGAAAACCATTACACTGTTGTTTCTTTTCGAGTGCTGAATATTGATTGTCATAACTGAATATAAACGAGACCCCCCAATAGTCTTTGTTCCACCACATCTTGTGTTACATTAAATTCTCTTACATTGATTTTGATTCTTGGGTTAGGGTCAAACTCTTTTTTTTAACCTCTCACCACTGCTCCAAATACTGCCACACACAGTGCACTTTCAGAGCAGTTTTGATTTTATCCTGGAATCTGTTCTTTTTCTTTCTGTAAAGCAATCTGACTGGAATGATACAAAATAACACAGAACTGGAAGATGCTGCAAAGAGGACATGTGGAGAACTACCGTGTGCAGAAAGATGGAAACACTGGTTCTGCCTCATATCATCTCTCTTACCCTCTCCTGCCCTACACAGGTTGAAATGCGGTAGATCGGGGAAAAGAACAGATCCTTCCACACTGCTTTCTGCACACAGGACTGGTCCACCAGCTCCCTCAGGGTCACCTATCCTGTTGCTGTGTCATACAAGCTGATACAGTTATTAGCTCCTTCTCTACCTGGGCAGAGACCAAAGAGACCAAGAAACTAAAAGTGTAGGTATACAAGCAGATTACCACAGGTCAAAGCAGCGTGCAAAGTAGCAGCACGTCAGCTGCCCCACAGCAAACATCCATATACGTGCTTTCACTCAGCACCAAATGCAAGATAGCTTAGATGCAGGTGGAAAGGAAACAATAATATTTACATTGGATACTGGGGAGTTGGCATGTGAACATGGCAATTACCAAAGTTTCTGAGAAACTCTTAAGTTCACACCCTAGCCTACTCCCATTGTATATTGTTGTCTGTCCATGCTTAGGTGTCTTGTTCAAAGTCAAGTCCTATGTTTTTTTAATTGACTTGCCAGGCCTTTCCCCTTTCTCCAGTTGCAGAGAACTCAGTTAACATACTCTCCATTACTATACTTAGGATTCAATAGTTGTGCCACAGATCATGGCATTACAAATAGACTATTTCATATCCCATGGAACTGACAATAGCACCGTGATGTGACATGGGAAGGGAACCGTATAGGGGATATAAAATAAGACTAAGGCTACTTATCTGTGCAGTATGAATACCATAAAACTACTTTTGCTTTAATTATTTCTAATTTCATCAGGCTGCAATTTGAGTTGGGAATTTTTCCTTTTTTCATGGAAGGATTCACAAGAGGGGGAGGACAAGCTTGCCTGATCATAAGGCTTTAAAATTGCAAGACAGCTTTTTTATTTCAAAAGCCTTATTTCTAACATAGAGAGCCATTATTCAACAGTTCCCACAAATGCAAGGACTAGGAGCCCCAGTTAAATGACCAGACATCAGTCTTAAAACAAACAAAAGAAGTACTTTATCCTCACAGTGCATAATGAAATTACAGAACTCATGGCCACAGGATGGTGTTGAGGTCAAAAGTGTAAATGGACCATAAAAGGGTTTACACGAAATCATGCAAACGAAATCCATCGCTAGCTACTAAACATGATGATCAAGATAGAGCCTCCAAATCAAAATGTCTAAGATACTGATCCTCAGAGGGCAGAAGCACACAGGGGAAGAAAGATTGCTCTATATGAATGATATATCACAGTTCATACACTTTTTCCCTGGGCATTTGCTCCTCCTCACTCTCAGAGAGAAGACACTGGTCTTCATGGAAATTTTGCCTGACTCAGGATGGCAGCTATTGCATATGTTCTGAAGTTTTCAAAAATCCTAACTAATTTTATTTGACACTGTATGTTTTAGATATTTTTCCATTTTACATTCAAGATAATTATAAAAAAGCCTGTAAAGAGTCAAACAGAGGACAAAAAGAAACAAAGGTGCGCAGAAAAGATGGAGACTCAGATTTCAGAACATTTTCCGTGACAGTCATGTTTTGCCATAGTTGTGCTTCAGGATCTCATTTTGCACCAAAAAAAAAAAAATTATTTTCATCCCATGGTTGCAAAAAAGGAAATTAACAATACAGAAACCTATGGAGTGTCCACCTTCCTAAGTCTGCTATGAGACTGAAGCATACCTGACAGTTGAGAACCATCTTGTAAATCTGAAATAGGTCCCTGTGGCCCCTGCAGTGCTGAAACTACTGCTCGCCATCGCTTTCACTGCATTGAATCATTTGGGCCTCTCCCTTTCTGTGTGAGTCAGGTTTTGAAAACTGAGCCTCCTCTAGCCTGTAGGATTGATAAACACCTGCCCCATTAACCCAGTTGCACTATTTGTCTAATGACAACCACAAGTAATGACCTGACTCAAGTCATGTCAATATTCTGCCAAAAACTACCATTTTGCCCTCTTAGCAACC
This sequence comes from Morus bassanus, assembly GCA_031468815.1. Taxonomy (NCBI): domain Eukaryota; kingdom Metazoa; phylum Chordata; class Aves; order Suliformes; family Sulidae; genus Morus; species Morus bassanus. The sequence goes on from CM062573.1 coordinate 33,393,154, forward strand.
TCGTCCCACCTGCCCATAGGTTATGGAACTGTGGGATAGTTGCCAGAGAAATGCAATAAAAAGTAGGAAATTACATATACAAATAAAACTCACCTACCTAAAAGCCTTGTACATCAAATCTCTTTGTGCTGCCTCCTCACCCACCATCCACTCCTTTACTTCCAGCACTTGTTTGTCCTCTCTCTTAATTTCCTCTTCCTTTGCTGCCCTTTTTCTTCACATGTTCTACTTTCTGTTCTTTTTTTTTTTTTCCTCTTTTTATGCCCTAGTTTTTTTTCTTTGGCCGAAAATGAATAAACAAATACTTTCATAATTTTTCCTTGCTTTAGAGCCAGTAAAGCATTATGGTGTCACTTTACCATTTCTGCTTCCTCTTCCCAGTTTTTCTGCTGCTACTTTTGTTGTTGTGTTCTACCTTTTTTCTGACCTCCCCCCGTAGCAATCACTCCCTCCTTGCAAGTACTCCCTCCTCAGTGACTTCATATCCCAAACATGTAAGGCAATACTGAGCACTTCTGATGGAAAGTTTTTAGATGCATGGACACGGCTTCAGGGAGAAGCAGGAACATGAAATGGAGCAGAGCAGAGTCCTGTTCCAGTTGCCAGGGGGAAATACCCCCTCTTGCTTAACTCTAACCCACTTATTTCACTCTTATTTCTTTGGCCTTCCAAATGTTCTAAGTCATTGCCTACAGAGTGTACTTACAGGATCCATCCCTAAAAATCTGGAATCTTTATCCTCATGGATGTTCCTCCTGCCAAGAGTACACAATATGAGGAATAGCACTCTCTGTTTTAGCTTATAGTTGCTCACGTTTTCCTGATACTTAAAGCCACTCTGCAGAAATGTCAGTTGATCCAAGTAGCTAAGTGTGCTGCTCTAATTGCTGCATGATGTGATTGGACTGCACTTGCTGCGGGAGAGCTGTAAGGCTGTGCAGGCTGCATGCGAGGCTGGCCCGTGCTAAGCTGCGGTCCTTTGCAGCTTTGCAGGGTCATGTTTAAACATACGGTCACTATACACACACGTTCCTCAAGGTCCAAATATGCTATAAACCATTCAATGCATTTTAAATCATCCCTGTACTTCTTTATTCCTGTTAGGCACAAGTACATTCAAGACTTAAAGGGAAAAACAGTATTTCAGGTTTGTGTGATAAGGTGGAGAAAAAATGGAAGCAACATGAGCTTAGTATATAGTTTATATGCTAAGAATTGAGAGAATGAGGGATTAGGTGTAAAGTAACATCCAGAGAATGGGGAAGAGCCTGATTAGCTGAGAATTTAATGCTGTAAACATTATTCTAGAAATAATCTTTTTGTGTTTCTGTTCTTTACCTTTTTAACAGCACAATTACCCATGACAATATCATTTGAACAAGATTTTTTTAAAAATGCACAAGCCACCTTAATGAAATATCATCCACAGTTCAAACAACAAAAAAGATTCCCATTTTGGGGGCTTCTCTCCATTTATATTAATTATCAGTTTTTCTATGGAAGAATTGTACAATATGGGGTTTTCCTGCTTGTTCATGACAAGTCATTCATTAAAGAAAATACTGGGAAATTATTTTCTGTGTCAGTGGATACAGGATGCCATCTGGGAGCTGAAAAAATGAACAGAAATCAGACGGAATAAAAAAAAGATTAAAACAATGAAATTAGTTGCACCTACGGAAACCAGACAAATACTTTAAAAATCCCAGGCCCATCAGATAGGCTGTAATAATTGGCACATTGTCCATTTATATGAACACTGCACTTACTCACAGGAGCGGTCGGTGGCTTCCTCCATCAGGCTCTTGGTGATTCACTCTCAACGTTTCCCCTGGGTCCTCTCCCTGCTCTCCTGCTTCTCCAGAGCTGTCTGCACCCCCTCCGGCCCTGGGCTCACCAGCGCCGCATGGATGCTCTTTGCCATTTCCTCCTGCAGCTTTTCCCAGCTGTCTGCTTACTGGCAGTTCTCCATTCCTCTTGTTTCTGTTTTCAGTTTTCTGCTTTCTTTATTCCAAGGTGTTTTCTAACCAACTCTATAATATAAGGCTGTTGCAATATATTAGTTGGTCTCCTCCCTGGGTCCAAAAACAACAGGTAGATCTGAAAACCTCTCTTGAAATGTGAGATTGACTAGTCTGACTCTAATTCTAGGGTAGCCCAAAATTCAATGTTCGTCTTTCTGGGGTAAAGTGGATGGATTAAGTTAGAAGGGGGATGCCTACATCAGCAGATAAGGAAATCACAACAATATAGTGATAAATATATTAAGATGAATATGGCCATATGCCAATTTTTTCCTCTCATAAATAAGACGCTTGTTTACCAAATGTTCAATTTTGGTTATGTCACTATAAAAATCAAGCAGCTGGTAATTCAGGCTTGATTAGCAGGTCTCCAGTTTTGATTAGTAAATTACTGTAGTAATCAAGGTTAATTGTCATTTCAGAGCTATGCCACAGATTTTATTTCTTCCAAAGAACTGGATTTACCACTCTGGAGAAGGCATATTTTAATAAATATTACAAAAATATCCAGAAATAGAAATCAAAAGCAGATCCAAATGTTTTTTGAAATATGGGGAACCAGAGCAGCAATGCTGTTCAAACATGAAATGGTTAATGTCCTAGGAATAAAATTTCAAGCTGTAATTTTGCAGATTTCCACGTAATATATGCAGAGATTGCATTGCTAATTCCTTTTACCTAGTGTTTCTATTCCTATCTTTAAAAATTGTTTTCTTTGTATCTTCATCTTTCATTTTAAAAGGAAAAAAAGTATACAAAGAGGCTTAAAAAGAAGCCCAAGAGACAATTATTAGTATAAAGATAAACAGTAGAATGGATTCTAACTGAGCCAGAAAACATCACTGTAGAATTTACATAAAATTTAGTTTTCAACCAAACATATTGCACATCCAGTTCCAGCTCATCTCATAATGAATATTCAAGCTTTCGAATGACCCACATGTCCCATAAGTGAGCAAGAGTCCCCAAAAGCCATCATTGTTGTAGAAGAGGCACAATATTAAAACACACTGAGAATTCATTAGGGATCTTTTTTTCCATGAAACTTTTACTAAATCTTTAGCCTGCAAATCCTGAGATTATTTGAGCCATACAAGTCTGTCGGGGATTTGAGGCTGGATAACAAACTCTTGTATTGGTTTTAATTAGGATAATATTATTATTTTTTAGTGACAATTCTGGGTCAGATTCTGTGTATCTCTTTCACATCACTTTTGTATAATTAGAGACTAAATTACCTAAAGTAAATACGAAGTTTTGCTTTATCTACTCAATTCTGCATGCTTTCCTCAGATAGAAAAGCATAGGCAATTTTCAGATATACCACAGTATTCCACTCAAAATATTTAGATAACTTTCTCCCTAATAACACAGAAATAATTGACTGAAGAAGCCCCAAAATATATGGGTATAGAGGCACATTACTGAGAATACAGTAAACACCAAATTCAATATAACTTTACACGTTTCCTGTGTCCTTTGAGGGAAAAAAAAGACAAACCAAACACCCTTTTCTAGATAAACATGCTATGTCCTTTTGTAAAAGGCTAGGAGGGAACCTGGACTTTACTTCTGTTTCCATATGTATGTTTTATTCCACTGGAGCAATTTTGCTACACAGCTATGAGCACTTTCATTATGCCCATGGGAATATAGTGGGTTTTGAATCAGACCAGGATCAACTGTACTTCTAATTCAGCATCTTGTTGCAGATGATGGCAAATAGAAAATGCTTCAGAAGGTTTCTTCCTAGTGCTAGAAAGTCAATAGCTGTCTTATGGTCTGAAGCAAGGAGATTCTTATCCTTCTTGCATTTTTCCCTATATAAGGAAGTCCTAGTTATTTAACATTAGGTCTTATCTGCATGGTTCATTTACAGACCAGCATCTAATGACCTAAACACTGGCCAAAAGTGGAAAGCAACTTGATCTATGAACATTTATTTAAGATTAACCCTTAGCTAAAATAATAACCAATTGGAGTAGAAAGTAAGCATATACAGACTGGATTTACGGAGTATATTAAGGACTTGCCTCACTTTCACACATCAACAACTCAGGAAGCCCCACACTTTGCAAGAGAAGAGGAAAAAGATATACTTTCAGGCAGAAAGCCTGTAAAAAACCCCATTATAACTCTGGAAATAATGTGTGTGCTTTTTCTAGTCTTTCTTATACGTGCAAGACAAGATTCACCCAGGGAAGGAAGGGGTGGGATATGGGGGGAAGCAATTATAACCAAGCCATTGCATTAATAGGGGACTTCCACAGATTTTTGGCTCACCTCCAGTAGTACAACAGCTCCTTGAATCTGGCAGATTTTACTCACTGCTTTTGCGCATGTTTTTATTTTTGGTTTTGGCTTTCCTGTCCTTTGCAGTTCTTCCAAGTTACATGGGAAGAAGCACACAGCTGTCGTTCCTCAAGAACAGTACAGGAGACAGCGGCCTCTGTAACCACCTCTCCCACCAACAGTTATGATGCAGGCATGTACAAATAGCTTGAGATTCTTCCCAAGCCACATTCTTGGCCAAACTGATTGTTTCCCTAAGACTTTGGTGAGTTATAACTAGTGGCTTAAGGCTATGGTTGCAATATGGATAAAGCTATATTTGAAGATATTAACAAAATTCAGAATAAAATTCAAAACTACAGCCCCCAGAAGACAGCTTTGTGTTGCTCTAGTGGGAGATAAAAGCTCTGAATGGGAAATAACAGCTACCTCTAGACCCCTTGGGCAAAGACAGGGTGGCATACAACTGACTCTACAGGTTATTCACCAGCATTCTGCCAACCTCCAAGCAGTCAATATGAAGGAATATGACCAGAGAGTCACTGCAATCTTGTTATCCGCTGCAGAACAATAGTTTTCTTAGAAGCGGCTTGGCCTAGTGTAAATGAGAGAAGTCATAAGGTTTCTGGAAAGGTATTTATTTTATCAGCAGGTAGGATTGCATCACTGAATGTGATAGTCTCTATTTAAGGTGATTAATAATATGTTATGTTACTTGTTTTGAATAAAGACTATAGGCCAACTCCTGCCCTGGCTCAACTCTCATTGAAGTCAATTGTTTAGCCTGAAAAATGGATTACAGGATGTGGCTATAATTTATGCATACAAAAATGCAGAGGATTTTACTTTAGAAACAGTAATTCTTATTTGTGTGCACTGCAGTAGTGCCTAGAACCCAAGATTCTTTGTGCGGGACAGTATCCAAATGCACAGGAAATACGGGAACGGTCCCTACCCCAAAGAGTCTTTAATCTAAGCAAAAGACAAGAGACAGCAAACAGATGGGGAGAGGGGCAGAAATGACAAGGTAACTGGGAGATAATTATGATCACTATGCAGTCACAGCACATCAGCTGCTTAAGCACTATCATTTTTTTTAAGGTGTCACAGCCGAGGAGAGTTTTAAGGGAGGATGTGAAGAAGGGCAAGTGTAGTAGCTTGGAAGATTTTTATAGGAGTGGGCCCTCACAGGAGAAAACAAAACGAGTATGGTTCAAAATTTAAGACGTTGGTGATAAAATCTTTTGTGAGTGGTGGATGCACATCGATCTGTCAGTACGTCATGGATGTGATAGGGACAAACGGTCTGGGGAGAGCCCATGTGGGCCTTAAAATATCTGTAGGATATTTTTAGCTGCAAGCAAAAAGAAGGGGCCAATGAAAGGGTGCATGGTGGAAGAGGGAGATGATACAATATTAAATTTGAAAATGCACCCCTGCAGCAGTGTCAGAGTGACTGGGCAAGGTATCCATCTGCCAAGGCCAAAGTAACTGAGACTCAATGCTGGGGTCCGAATGAATGTTTGAGTTGTGCTGGTCAAAACGTCGGACTGTAGAGGTGAAGTACAAGAATCAGATGTCCTAGCAAGCACAAATCTAGAGAGAAAGATATAGAAAGACATAATGTCTAGAAAGAACTGGGCCTAGAACCTAAGGTGATGGTGCTAAAAAGAGTGGTCACACCTTTAGTTTTTGTTTTGCAAGATGCTGCTGGCATAAAAGACTGTACTTGAAAAGGGGAACGCTTCTGAAAATGCTTGTATCTGACAAAGCAGAAAACTCTTTTTTTGGTGCATGAGCAAAGCATATGGAAAAGTAAGAAAAAGAGATGACAAAGAGAACAAACAAAAACTCCTCTTGAAAGGTTTTAAGGCTTTTTGGCTTTTTTTTTTCTCCCCCACAAAGTTAGTAATTTGTATTACTACACTCCCAAGCTCATATTTCAATAAATCAATGAAAACAAACCTTTATTGTTTGCCATACATATATGCACCATTTTTGTGTGCCATTGTGGGAACTGAATAAGAGAAGCTTAGGTGTGGAGCTGCTTACACATACTTGTAGGATTAACTTTTTGAAAGCCTGAGCATTTGCAACTCCAATCTTACTGTGAACAAAAATAGAAAGGACAGTATGCATGCTACTGCAAAGCAATTTATATATTATAAATATGTTTAGGTGCTATCTAAATTACTGCCAGAGCTCTGACCTTGATTACAAATGATTGTAAAGTAAAGAATACTTTGAAGTGCCCCAAATTGTAGATCAAAATGCTTGTATATTCATCACTTTGACTAAGATCCAGGCAAGATTTTGTTGGCTAAGAAAGACTGTAAATTAAATAGAAAACAGGCCCAGTAAAGAGAGGTCATGGCTGCTTTTTTAAATGCTTACAGTCCTTTAGGGCAGGATGTCTGTGCTGCTTTAATTGTTCAGAGTTTCACTTTCTGCCATGGGAGCTGCAAATGTGCAAGCCTCTGTCTCATAATGCTGCAATATAAACCTCCATTTAAACTTGATGGGTCCCTTCTCATTGGAGTTTTATTTTCCAGGGACTTTTGCGATGTGCTCTTTTATGAGCAGTGTGAATAAATACGATAGCAATATTACCTATGCAAATGGGCAGAACTAAAATGTCTAGGGTTAAGAAAAAACAACAAAATTCTGCTTAAAAAAAGCCAAACACCCAAAACATTAGATACGTTTTTCTTATTCTAATAATTAATTTCTTCTAATCTTCCTGCCAGTCAGCATTTCTCTGAGGCACATACTAACTATCCATGATCTGATTGGCAAAATGTGAAAGTGAGCTAAATTGCAATCTTATTACTATTTTGATTCTTCTCCAGTTTGTAAATCGGTGACCACTTAATGAGCAGTCCTAACTTTTGGGAGGATCAGATGCTTTCCCAATCTTCCTTCTCGCAGTCCACATGGAGATGCATGACAGGCAACCTGTGAACAAGCTGTCTAGCTGTGCTTGATAGTGTGCAAACAAATATACTGTTGTATTAGTGCCCTATTGATTTATCATACTCTCACTAGTAGTGATGATATGAGCAGTGCTCTACATTCTCTAATGAGCAGCCTTTAGCTGTTTGAGGACTGCTTCCAATGAATCAAGTTTATAGAAAGCCTAGGATACCACTCAAAGGAAACATCTTTGGGGATCATGGCCTTAAAATATAGGACAAATTCCGACTCTTAGTCCTGCTGGAAAGTTGTAATCTACCCAGACTCTAAATGGGTTCTATATTTAAGTGAGAAAATCATTGTGACTCACCACAGAGCAGGACATTGGATGGTCTCCGATTCTGTCACTTTGCCTGAAAAGGAGCCAAGAATTAAGATTTACAAAGCAGATTATGATTTTTTGTACATCTCAGTGAAAAAGGGTGGTTGTCAGAGAAAAATGAGCTGTTAGCTTTGCATGATAGTCATGCAAAGGGTGTAAATGGAAGGGTAGAAAATGGGAAAGCTTGAATGGGTTGTGTGCTAGCTGGGAAAACACCCCATCACTATTTATACTAAATTAAACATTCAGTTGTGCGAGAATCACTCTACACTAAAATGCAGATTTCTCAGGACTAGGCCAGAGATTAATTAAACCTTTAATAATTAGGGAGTCATGATATTATTTGGTAAATGGCACTCTTTCAGGGAATGAGAGTACAGCAGAAAGTAGACAATAACCAGTACTTCACATTACAGCACAGGTCCTCTGTAAAATTCACATTGCTCCTAGTGATCTTTTTCCTATTCTTTAAGCTGAGGATTGGCCAGATTCTGTTTTTAGTTACACCATTGTAGATCTGGAATAATAATATGAAAGTCCTTTGAGTTGATAAGGATTTTTTAATTTCGTAAAACAAAGCTGAAGTCACAAACGAGACGTTCCTATGTTCCCTGTGTTTTGCACTGTGCTGTTTCTTCGTCTCCTTCCTTGTCACTTATTCTTTCTCAGTGTCTGTACTTATTTTATTCCATCCTTTTCTACCCATTCCTATTGTTATTTTTTTATGGCTTTGGGTGGGTCGTTAACCGGCATTAGGAAGAAAAGCCACACAGGAATATAACTGCATATAGTATTATTCAGAGCACCGTGCCTCCTTCTCTTGGTTACCTCAATGTCATTATGAAACATGCTATATATTTATTATTTAAACAATATTAAACAGTAGAAAAAAGACCACTGTGGTTTTTCTGAGGTTGTCATCTATTACAAAATCCTACAAACAGAAAAAAGGAGCAGTTAAATAAGTACCTTAATTCGCTTGCTATTGAGAAGCTGTTACTATAACAAACATCAGCAAGACTTTTAAATCAGGCCTGTGGAACAAAGCATTCCAGTGTCATTTTTACATTAGTGATTGCAGTTGATGTCATTTTCACAAAACAAAATTATAACCAAAATGGATATTTCAGGTCAAAATGCCACAAAGAGTATATAGATACATTTCCATCAATAAATCTGCCCTCTTCCTGCCCTGACATAAGTGTTCAACCCCTTGTGATTGACGTTTTTACCACTAAATTATACTATGTCTGCTTCTAGAAGAAATGTCTCCATTACAAAATTAGCTAACCATCAACATAACATAAAATAACTTCAACATGGTGTCATTTCACACGAATATTGATTCTCACAGACTTACTGGATTAAATCCTGGTTTCCCATAAAAGGAGCAGCCATTATGTCTTTGGTAGACAGAAAAATATATATTGTGGAAAGATGTATATTGAGGTGATTAAAACTTCACTGCTGAGCTCAGAAGCATAGGGTTTTGTCCTGTGGCAATATGAAATACAGAAAATGGGCAAGATATTAATTTGAAATATACATAAGAATAAGGTTAAAAACCAGCTACTAGTCTGACATTTTATTTTCCTCTGCTGGCAGATACTTTTGACTATTGGTTGCAGTAGGAAAAGTCATCAATTCTTCTAGATTGACTACTGAGTCTGCCAAATTCTTTTTAAGACATTGTGCATATAACTTTTCCTTGCTTCATTTTCCTCACCTTTAGTGCTAATAGAATTCCTCATACCTCACAGGATGTCGTGAGCTTATAATTGACTAATACCTGAAAAGTCTTTGAAGTTCTTGGATAAGCAATGCTATTTAAAATCAAATAATCACGATATGCAGTTGTCGTTTCTTCCCATATCAAAACTGTAGAAAGGAAAACTAATTAGAGAACTTTTTTTTTACCACCATCTCTACTTCATTTTTATAGAGTTGCCCTATAGTTAGAATAAAAATAATAATGGGCTAAACTCATTCTGGGCACAATGAAATTACATTGGGGAAAAATTTGACCCAGTTCTTTGTGACCACTTGCATATCAGAGAATTTCCTAAAGGATAAAATACCTTTATGACCACAATTCACTCTTGGTACATGCAATATTTTGTGTTTCAGCCTGATTCCTTCAAATACAGATGAAAAAAAAGTGTTTTCATTAAGCAAGGCCAGTGTAAATTGTTGTATACACTGTACTAACCTGAAGACTCTAACCTGTTCAGGGCTAGTGGCATGCTCAGAGAGCAGGGGTAAGGTGAACAGCTGCCAGATTTCTCACTTTTTATGAAGGACTTTTCATCTCTGTTCATCTTAAAATAAGAGCCTATAAAATCAAATGGGTTCTGCACTCCCTCATACAGAAGAACTAGATAACATGCCAGTTCCAGGAAGACTAGCAGTAATGAGGTGTAGAAGACACAGGGGAAGCATGAGGTTGCTGGGGGGGTACCCACAGAGTTTTGCAATTACAATGTCTGTGCATAGTAGGCTTGTATTCCTTGAAAAGCAGCTATGATATAAAAGCACCATCCCTCGACTGCAGCTTGTGTATGTTTGTGGAGGCAGGGGGACAAGCGGGATTCTACTCAGCAGCTCCATCTTATTCTGGCTCTGTGTGGCATGTGTACAAAAAAAGAACATTTTCACCTTGGGAGAATCATAGTATATAGCTGCCTGTTAGTGAAGGATAGTCTGTCGCCATTCATCCCTGCCCATTAAGGCTTGAAGAGGACAATGTTACTAGTCTCTGCCCATTCGATCCTTTTTTGTTGGCACATTACTATTTTATCATTTTGATCTTCTCCTTACTGAAGATAAAAGACACCATGGGCGGGATTCATGAATGACTACTGTTATTTATCGACCCAGGACTTTTTGAACATTTTTTTCCCCTCTGATTCATGAACCACTTTTCCATATTCGAAAAGCAGTTCATAAATCGTTCAGCACCAGCAGAAATTAATAATAATGAGTTCATTTACATAAAAGGACTCATCCTGCCAGTTGCTGATAATGTTTGAAGCCAGAACCTTGTCGGCAAACAGGATTTTTGCTGGCAGTGCAGGAAATAATCTTTTGTTTGTAAATTAATTAAAACATACTTTTCCCTCTGTTTTTAAAGCTGCTATAAGGACATTTTGTCCAGAAAAGCCTTATGCATCTCCTCTTTTTTTAACAAATGGCATTGCCCACAGTGGAAAGAGAGATTTTTTGTAGTGTTAAGAGTCAGACTTTTAAGAGGGAGGAATGTGTTTTGATTTGTTTTCATTTTTTGAGTGAGGATTTCTTCTAAAGCCACTGGCAGCTGCATTTCACAAGGGTTTTTTTGAACATATTCTTTCCTGTGGATCTGTGTGTGTTCACTCTCTCCCTCCCCAAGTTTCATTCTGAGTTTCAAATTCAAGTGAACTTAAAATCTCAACAAGAAACTCCCACATTTCCTCTGGACTCATAGACAAACCCACGAGTTTCACATGATTTCAGTGCAAAACTATAATCAGTCCCAGCTTTATTTTTAGAAAGGAGGGATGAACCTGAATGAACATTTCCATAAAGCCAGTCAAAGGGTAGAACCTGTGAATGGATGTTTAATGCCAGCACACACATGTGGGGTGTGTGTGTGTTTCATTATGTTTGAGTGTCAGGAACTAGTCTCCCTTCCACAAGGCCAGATTTACATAATTTACTCTAATGGAGCTCCATTGGACCTACATTGCTCTAAGAGCATGAGGTTTTTAAAGCATAAGGGTAGGGTTTCACAACATGCTAAACCCCAACCTAAGTTGCAGGCTGATGCTGTGAAGAGAGGCTTGCTCTCCCCCCACCCAAAGCCCCATGGTCCTGCTATGCAGTGGGACAAATTTGACAGAAAAATGACACATACAACACCATTCCATGCATTTTTCTTTGGATCACCAGCCCGGCAGGGGGCATTACCACTCATCCCTCACCTCAGCGCTTTCCTGGCTAGCCTCAGACTCCTCCAGGTGACTCCATGCAGCCAGGGAGTTTCTGTGGCTCTTATAAAATATCTTCTCTCCCTATGCTTTTTCATGGAGACTACATGTCCACAACAAAGTTCAGTTTCCACTCCGGAGCCCAAGCCTACAAATTATGCACAGCAATAGCCAGCTTTGCCACATTTAAAGTTGCTTTTTGCATTCAAGCCCAGCTCTTTCCAGAGAAAGCTATGTAGCTGAAAAGCCCCATGCATACTGCTTTTCTAAGTTACATAGTAAAGCACTCAGATTTGCAAGGAGGTAAATGAAATAGCCATATGAACACTTTACACAAAAATTGGACTAATTCTCTCTTAGTATTTTGAAAAGAGTAAAACACTTGAGTGTCAACTATCATTGGAAAAGAGTGGAAATTTTTCTTAGCTTGTTTATTTCTTTATTTACAGCACCATTATTGGAAATTGTGATATGGGATATGATTTGCTGATTTATTCAGTTTCTTAATGCTGGAATTTATCATTTGGTATTCTGATTTTTATTTGTATTTAAGCTTTTGTTTGGCAAACATGGAACAGAGTGTTATCACAAAGAAAGGCTAGAAGTTGGAAATGTGTATTATTAGTCTGATCTGCATAATATGTATGTATATGGCTTCAATAGAAAACCTACTTTAAAAAAACAAGAAAAGGCCTGAATTGTCTGTTCCTACTTTTGCTCTTAATTGGTGACATCTGGGTTTGTCGGGATTGAATGAAACTTTTATTTTGTGTTTTTGAGAAGGAAGAGTTAGCTGACTAGTTATCTTTATGTGGTTTAATTTCCTCTCGTGTTCCCTTCTCTTTCATTTTACTGTTTGAAGACTTCTAAGGTAAATATAAGGGAGCCAAAAGAGTTCTCCAGACAGTTCACTGGACTATTCTGAGCTGTACCACTTACCTGCAGCATGAACCTGGGCAGCTCACTTCAACTTTATGTCTTCATCTGTAAAACTGAGTTGATGATACAGCTTAGAAAACTTTGAGATATGTTCACCAAAATCACTATATAAAGCCAATATATTATATTATTACATTATTATTCAGATCACCTTTACTTTTGCATTAGTAAGACATAATTTTTCAGAAACAAGCTTTTATTGGAAATTTGGTATTCTTGTAAACTTCTTGAATTACAGTTACTGATGTCTGCAGTTACTGTGTCTACACACACGCAGAGGCACGCACGTGCACACACACATTATATGAATGTGTAGGCTCGGTAAGCTTCGATGTAACAAGTGGCATGTTGCTTCTCCAGTTTGCTTTATAAAAGTTTGGGTAATTATTGATATCACCAGTTATTGCCAGCTTATACCAGTGTATGACTAGAACCAGCTATCTACAGGTTCGTCATGGCTGTACGTGTTACGACATTTTATCCTTCCCTTTAGCAACCTTTTATAGATTTCACTAAAAGACAGGGATATGAAATGGAGACTATTTGAACGTGGAACAGAAAACAGAAACTGGAATGAAGCTTCACAGCAGAAAATATCTGAGGGAGAGGGGAAAGTTCTGTCAGTGGCAGCAAAATGACATGCCAAGCAGACTGAAAGCAACATTCAAATGTTAGGAGCCCACTTTCCTCAGTGCATAAATTCAAGACAATGAAAATGTAATGAATAAAGCATTTAGAGAGGTGATTGTGACAAGGACAGGAGTGGGGAGGGGTGCTGGAGCATACGGTTGACCACCTCAAGTGAAACTGTGTTTACTGCTAGTGAGGAGACATCAAACTGGGAAATAATTTAGGCTTAAGGTTCCCCAAAATACATTCCTTCCCAAGCAAGCAACCTGTCAAGTTGAGACTGCAAACAGAATCAGGGCACTTTAACTGACTGTGCAAGATCCTGATTCTTCATAACATTTAGCTACATGTAAAGGATCTTTAGCAATATGTAAAGGATCTTAGCTATTGCATGCCAGACAGTCTTTTGAAAACATCCTACTGCAAGTGAAACTTAAGTATAAAAATGCATCACCCCTGAACAAACGCCTGTTGGGAGTTGCAAAAAGCCACTAAGTCTTGATCCCTGTAGGAGCTGCAGATGTTGCTGGAAGCCACTACTAACAAGGAGCCAAATCTGGAGCTGGAGCTGCTCATCACCTCTGAGGATTTCGCCTTCAATTTCAGCAGCCCGCAGGCCCCAAAGCCCGATCCTGGGAGGCTTCTGTATCGTTCTGAATAAGCTTGAGGGGAAAAAAAAAATCTGAGGGAAGCTTTCAACCTTCTCAATTAGTTTTACTAAGGATTTACAAAGTTATGTCCACGAGGAAAAGGGCTAGAAAAATAACTTGCTTAAAGGAAATCTGAAAATCTGTGTTCTATTCCTGCCCCCTCCAAACATAGGAACAGAGATTTCAGTCATGGGCCTGGTCACAAAGGCAAGTTGGGGAGGAAAGATATAATAAAGACAAATGATTTATTGCCAGAATCAGTATGGAAATGCAATCAGGGCAGATGATTCTGTTACTCATTTTCACACTTCTGCAAAAATCTGCATGGTTTCCGTTCATCAAATATGCAGAAGATGTTAAAACATCAAACAAACTTTTTGGAAAGTTTCTACCAGACACAGGAAATTCTACCAAGCGGTCTAAGTGGAAAATATTGTAGGCATCTAAATCAAATGGCAAGTTTTAAGAAGTAATAGCTCTATGGCTTTTAGTTTCTTTTCTGTTTTTTCTTTACTTGATATACTGGAGAGCATTAGCCAGGAGATGCCAAATGTCTTACCCCTGGTTTCCAGGGAGAAGTCCCTAGCCTCTTTTTCACTAGAGCTTGAAGCTGTAGTAGAAATATTATAACCTTCATTCAATATATGCACTGCTCCAAACTTTGACAGATCATCAACTGGATTTCCTGAAATCCTGAAAAGAGGCATAACTACTATGAGATTAGAAAAAAATCCAAGGAACAAGAAATAGAAATCCCCAACACACTTGAGTTCTTTATATTCTCATGATGACTTCTGAATGTTGAGGGACTAAGTCTTAACATATATTTTTGGGATCACACTTTCAAGCTTCCTACATAATCATAAGACCTAGAAAATTTTGTTTTACCTTTAAAAAAATTATTTTTGCATTTGCAGGAGCTGAGGGTTTAAATAAAGCATCAAATACCTTGAAGTTCATGATAAAATTTTAAGAACTGGCAACACTGCCTATAATAAGCAAGCAAAACTTTGTTCAGAAGCTAGTAGAAGAGGAGGAGAAATAAAGTACTGTACAGGACAGGAGGAGGTTTTGAAATGCTACTGGTTTGGAAAGGCTTCATTTTTACATTAGGTTTGTGCTGCTGTGATTGACTGTCTCAGCTTCCACCTGACAAGGCATGAGTTTTTTGTGGGACTCTCTGAAACTAAACTACTCACTAGCAATTTCAGTCTATTCTCATTCTTTCAGATTGTATTTCTCTTTCTCTTTTGCGTCTGACTTTTTTTTTCCCTGTCAGGCTTTTTCAGTGAGTTTCTTTTTAAAAAGCTCATTCCCTCCTTTCTTCCCTCTGGTCTGGTGGGTTACTGAGCTACCAAGGGGTCCCAGCACATGTCCTTTGACTGCAGAGCACAGACATTCCCAACTGGCAGGCAGAGATGGGCAGCCAGAGGGTGCTGGCATGGGGAACCCTGCAGGCCTGCCCTAGGCGCTTGCTTTTGCTATGATTCACCTCTCCCCAAGGCATGGAAATTCCCCTGAAGAGGGAGCTTTCCTCAGGAGCCAGTCAGGTGTTATGGTGTTTTGCAGTGAGCTGGAAGGCTCCTCTTTTTCTCACCCACCTTTTACCTGAGAAAGCAAAGAGCCCATCTATCAACGCCTGCTTCCACTGAGAAAATAAGTCTGCTCTCTAAGAGTAAAGGAAAGGAGCAAAGATCTCTGTATAAGCATGGCTGGTGTCCTGCACTAGTGCCACTGTAAATTAGCTGTCTTTGAGGCAGGCCAGGCAGGTATCAAAATGTGGCTGAAATTGTGAGTTGGAAGGACCATCTACAGCAAGGTTTCCCAAATATCTTTTAACTGATGGATTAATATCAACTTTCAAAATTTCTCATGTATTCCCAGACATCAGTTTTCTTACTGTGTCAAAAGGACCATTATTTCTAAGGACCTCCTCTCTATTCAACCATCTGCACTGTGGGAGGATCTCACCTCTACTCCTCACTAAGACAGACATTACTGAATCTGTTCGTAAAATCTCTTTGGGACATGACAATGTAAATACTTTCTAGGGAGCTTCTTCCAGTGCTTCGCCATATTAACAGAAAGAAATTCTGCCTGGTGTCCTTCACAGGATATCATCTCATTTTCTTCCTAGCAGACATGAAAGAAAATGGAAAGCAGTTCTGTCCTCTAAGACCTCCTTCCTCCCTCTTGCTCCTCCGTGCAGCTCCAAGCGTTCCCTTGCAATGGACATGGAGTGGTATTCTGATGTATCTAGAACAGCAAGTTTCTCTCAAGCATTACAAAACAACCCCAAATACCATAAGAAATAGAAATAGCAATATAAACTAACTGGAATATTTAATTCCACTGTCAGAAGGGATGCACCTGTGGGTTTAACCTATTGTTTTAAAAGCTCTTTCAGATACAAAAAGGGTTGCATAGTAAATGATGGATGTATTTGTCTTAAAAAAATGCAGGAAATTATATATCTGGTATTTTCAATAGGTGTTTTGGATATGTGATTATATGATAACTGGCTCTAAGATATTACATATCTACTTAATATTTACTTAATTTAGATATCTAGAAAAGACATGGAAGTTGCTTTCTAACTTTTAAAGATCACAAGTATTGCAATTTTAAAACACTAGTACAAAGGTAGAAAGCGTATGGTATCTGTTTTAATGGGATGTTTTTAAAAACTTGAGATAATGAAGAAAATATATAGTAAGACATTCATACGTTGTCTCATTTGTTTACAGCCAGATTACAGCTGTGTCATAGAAGTGAGAAATGGAAATGGATACAAATTTTAAGAAGAGATGTGGCTGATGAGGTCATTGGTGACCTCAGTTTCACTATTGATTATAGCTCAAGATAGCTACTAGACCAAATATAGAGATACTTTGTGCTCAAAATCGAGTCCTACCTCAGGCAACCACAGTTCTATCACACAGTTTGTTAGATTACTGAAGACGTATGAACACTGATCAAAGCACTGACTATATATACCAAACAATAATATCACAATCATTGTCATTAGACAAAGAAAGATTTTCTTAGTTAGGTAGCAAGAACTGTAATTGTAGGGTTATGAAAATCTTGACTGCAATAAAATATAGTATGTACTGCAACAAAATATAGTAAAAATGATAAGTACTTGAATTCATATAATACTAGATTGCTCAAGAAATGCTGAGGGACTGCTACCTCCTAGTCTTTCTGTTTTCATTTACAGCAAGTTCACTTTGGAAATGTTGAAGAATCTGCATCTATCAGAAAATTGCTCACTTACTGAAACCAGCTATTTTTAAGGTTTTATTTAAAGGAGATAATGAATAAGACTAAATTGATGTCAGGCATGAAGTAATTTTAACCAATACATTCAAAGTCTATAATACAAAATATTGGAAAATTATATGTAGAGTAATCTAAAGTAATGAGATGTTAAAATTCCTTGGAACCTAGAAACTCTTCTATTCATTCTGTTCTTCTTTTTCTTTCAACCTCACTGTGGGAGGCTCCATCTCCAACATCTTTATATATGATGTTCTCATTTCAAAATGCCACTGAACCTTCAAATGAACACTTGCCTATGATCTTTGAATACAAAAATAGTTAAATCAAGGTTTTTATATTTTAGTGCACTCAGCCATAATATGCAGTGAAAGAATTTTGGTATTTAGCCTAGGTCTTATTTCAAAAGAAAGGAATAGATGACTCTAAAAATGAAAACAATAGTTCAGTCGAATGAAATACCGGCAGTACCGCATAATTTCTAGGCCGGATATTTTAAACATATATTGAAAAGAAAGGGAAATGAAAAACCCTTTAGAAAGTTAAATCTGGAGTAAAACACAGTATCTTCCTATAAGAATTGCTTATAAATTGCCATTAAAGAATGAAAATAAAATTAAGAAGGGCAAGCAGTGTTTGTACAGTATTTGCAGGTTGCAACCTATTCCCAGTGTTAGCGTGGATAGGACTTGAATGAAGATCTTTGAAGATCTACTCTATAGGTGGACATTAGAAGAAAGCAAGCAAGGACAGCTTGCTCTTACATGCCTTAAACCAATCCCTTTTTTCTCATTGGACTATAGAGATTTTATAACTATAAACAGGTTCTGAGCCCATCTGCTAGAACAGACTACCTTCTATACTGTCCTCTGTTAATCAGCTATACAAACACAATTTGTTATGACATAAACAAACTAAATCAACTGTATTAGTGACTTGATGGAATAATGCAGATCTGCTACTGAAGTCTCAAGTCAACCTTGTATTTCCTTTTTTTAAGATTACCTCTTAAAAGTGTTGATACTACATGTACTTGCCTCTCACTGCTTTCCTTTTTTTTTTGCTATTCAAATTAAGATGCAGGGAAATGTGGCTTCTTATTCCTCCAATGGATAGTTAAGCTTAGTACGGAGCCTTTGTTTCATTTCACTGATTGTAGAATTACCGACCAAATCTAAAATTGTACTTTTAACAGATTTGTCATACACAATCAGTTTTCAGCTTTCTAATGCAAGTCAGAATTTACTGTTTTCCAGGACGTCAATGCACTAGATGTGGAATCATGAGTCTTCAGTTTCAGTAACCGTTCTCAGGCTAAGTGTTGCAAGCAGGCAGCATTAGTGAGCATCACAGTTCTTTTCCATGCTTGGGATAGGTGTCCACTATGCATTTCTTCTTGAAGCTTTTACTGGCTTTGAGTGTCATCTTGGTTGAAGCAAGAAGCTGGCTACATCACTACTTAAAAGCTATGATGACTCAAAGCTATGATTGTTTCTGCCTTTCATCTTTTCAACAGGATTGCTACCTGAACTGTAGTAGTATGAAACCAAGTTCACTATACTAAATAGACTTCAAAACTGCAAAGAAGTTAAAGCTTATCTACACAAAAATGTTAAAGCTTAACTGGAGGCAGAAGCAACAAAAACACAGGTACAAATCCTAAGCTCTGTTTTTTATCATCACTGTAACTGTTGTTCTTAACTAGGTGAGTGTAAACAACTCACGTGGGAGTTGTGCAGCTATGGGAAGCAGAAGAATGCACACCCTTAACATTTTATATTTATACATTAAACTTGCAGATGTTAGAAGTGCCAAGGAAGCTAGAGGAAGAATACTTACTGGCTGCAGTTACTGGTTGCACAGCTAGGACTGAGTGCTCCATCCAGTACAGCTGCTGCCCTGTGTGTGGCAGGATGCACTGCTCAGTTCCCTTTCCTCTGGTGCTGAATATTGCTAGCAATGCTCAGCAAGCTCCCGTAAACTGCACAGGCTGCTTGAACAGCTTGTGTGGGAGTGCTCTGGAGAAAAATGAACACCTGAAACATTGATAACAAAAACGCCCAAACAGTAAGACTGGTTTTAGTGCAGTGTATCATATGGTTGCATGTGAGATACTGCTACAAGCATACTTTATTTTTTGGTCTTTAGTTTCAATACTAGCTCCCACTGATAAAAGTGAAAAAAAAAAAAAAAAAGAACACAAGAGCAGTATCATACTCAGAACAGCACTGCTACAGACTTTTTCATATATAGTATTTAAGTCCAGCCTGTAATATGGTGTATCATCATGACAATTGAACAAGTTAGTATTTGAGGACCACTAGACTAAGGACATGGTAAGTCACTAACCTTAATTTGGAATTATTCAAATGCTCTGACTTCAGCAGATGTAATCTGAATGTTATTGCATTTGTATTCTGATATTTCAGGAATAGATGCAATAGGTGAGGAAAGACTTCAGAAAGGCTCACATTTAGAACACCAACATTTTTTCAGGTGGTAATCACTTTTTGCCATTTCTGAATTAGTCTGAGAGGAAAACTGAAAGTTAAGAGAGTTACCCGTTTCCACAGTTATTCCTTTTCAGCTAAAGAAGATATCACCATCATGTCATCCAGGTATATACACAGATGTAAAAACTCTTATCAGATTATTACGGAATGTGAAGATACAGAAGAAAGGTATAGCTGTGCAAAACAAATACATGAGTCTTTCATGATCATTCAGAGCCACTAAATAATATGGATTATTATGAAAAGAAAATGGTAAGGCATTTTCAAGTAATAAAACTACAAATGCTTAGAAAAGCGTGTAAGCACTTACAAGTTTAGACACAACTCATCCGAATTTCATTTAAATATCCAGACCTGAAAGTAAAAGTTGTATACAAGTGGTCTTTCTTAAAGAGATTTTAATGCTTCATGATTTTAGATACTTGGCTAAAATGCTGCAAAAGATACTATACGTATTAAATTGCTTCAGGATTTTTTGCAGTATTTCTTCCACCTAGAACTATGTAACATCCCACACAAACAAATTCTACAGCAACTACTGTACAAAACTTTTTCTAACCTCAATTTACTATTGAGGTTGAGTGATTTTTTTGTCTGTTTCAGCAAAGGTTCCATCAGTTCAGACCAGCAGTCTGTATTTTGAAACTGTACATATTTTAAAGGCATTGTAGTTATTGCTCTTGCTAACCAAGTTTTCGGAAAGAGGTTAAAGAATGAGCTCAGTGCATGAAACAGTAAGAAAACCAATTAAATATATAGCTATTGAAAATATCTTTTCCAGCTGTAGAGTACACAACTTCCTTTCTAGGAAGTATAGAAGTATACTCCTTTCTAGGAGTATAAATAAACATATGGTGGGTTGAGAGGTATACGTGTGGGTTTGTAATTTGTTTGTGATGATGACTGCCCAGCAATGTATATGGCAATGATGAGGTTAAAAATTTTCCCTGGAGTAACAGAAGAAACCTTTCCTTCCCCAAAGGTATTGCCTCAGCTGCTACGAAAAGAGGCAAGTTCCTTCAGGTGAGGATGTAGGTGGGTTGATTGAGGTAGTCCAGCAATGAGGAAGTCTGCTGGGATCAATTAAGATGACCCAGATACAAAAAGTAAGGAGAATGCTTTTGCTCCTTTATTGCTCCTGGTTCCCTGCTCTTAACTCTAAGCTATGGATTGGAGAATTGAGTCTTGAGGAGCACTGTAAGGCTGATCTGTTGTTATCAGTTTGAGAGTTGAATACCTTGAGAAATTAATTTCTCTGTAAGCAATAAAACCCTCTTTTTAGAGCTGCACAATAAAAACATAAACCTCAATATCTAAATGTAGTTCCCCTTCCTCCCTACTATACCCCTTTTTATTTTAATTTTTAGACCCAGACCTGACAATGGGATAACGAACCATTCATCACAGGATGCAGAGCTAGAATTGTTTTCTCTGGAAACATTGGCTTCTGGAACAGTTTTACCAAGAAAAAATCTAGCATGTTCCCTAACTTACAGTATCATTTTCATTATTTTTAGAAAAACTATCAAAAAATTAGAAGATATACTCTGTGCTATCAATAGAAAAATAATCACCGTGCTGTGTTTAAAACTTTATATGTAAGTGTCAGCTTTTCAACACTGATTTGACAGAAGGAAATCTCAAGCTTCGAAGTCTAGAACTAAATATCTGAAGAAAGCTATAAAGTGAAAAACAGGGATCACTAAAACCAGGCTTGTGTCAATATAGTATTGAGTGGCTTTGTTTTGGGTTTGTTTTTAACCAGTTTTTCTGTTTGGGTCACTCCTACCCTCCCCTCTGTTACATCTGGTTAAATTCCCATCACAGGCCATTTGCTGTATCATTCTCTATGGAGGTAGTGTTTGAAGTACCAAAAGTAATACTCTTAATTATTGCCAGAGCCTGAAAAGGTAGAAGGTCCAGTCTGATCCAAGCCTCCTCCACTTCCACATATCACTAAACTCAGTAGACAGCTGTTTGCTTGACCTTAACATTTCCCAGCCCCCAAGATGCCTGGCTGGGTCTGTGCACCAGGAGCACTGAGCTGGTCCGAGCAGTACTTGCTGCTGGAACTGACAGCCTTCACCCCAGAGCTGCACACCATGTGTTAGATGCTTCCTGCAATGTACTATAGCTTTCTGAATAAAGGAGGGCTACCATTTAAAGCACGATCTTTTTGTCCAATATCAAACCCCACAACATTTAAAAAAAGGGAAAATAGAAGGCGACCTCAGTGTCCCACCCAGCAGAACTTCTCAGTGTAGAATGCTTCCTTTAGTAGTACCATATTCACATTTCTTCCTTTCAATCAATCTCTTTGCACCTTTTATTTGAATGAAAGATAATCAGGGATTAAAATTACTATTGCCTGCTTCTCCTATCCTCCATTATATAATCAGGTACAAGCAAAATCCCTGAGGCAGAACAAAGCTTTATTGACTGAAAGCAGACACAAACCTGTCCTGTTATAATTAGGGAGACTTTTGAATTGGTTTCAAGGGACTGTCAGAAATAGACCTCTGAAAGAGATGCATGAAATATCTCGTTTTTTTGCAGATCCTCCAAAGCTATGTGCTCTTAACAGCACACAATAACATGTTCCAGTTCAGAAGAGCAGAAAACCATGAAGCATATGAAGCTGCTTTGCCAAGGAGGAAACCCACTGTACACAAGAAGATACAAGCATTCCAGAGAAAGCAGGGCAGGGGGGGAAACCCCCAATAAAAAAAAAAAAAAGAAAGAAACTTAGTTCTGGTAAAAAAACAGTAAAGAACAGAAAAAAACCTCAGTTCTGAAAAAAACCAACAGAATAAAATTATCTTATTTTTGAAAAATGAAGTCTGTTCTAACAATATGCCTACCCATAGTTTCATGGCTGCCTCACAGCTCATAAATTAAGCAAGTTCTAACCTGAGCACCCTCAATGCTGAAAGAGGTACAATGTTTAACTCTGTAGACTCTATTCATCCTATGATCTACAGAGGTGTTAAAATATCTTATGTTTGAGAAAAATCAACCAAAGAAGAATGGAACAAGACTCATGCCTTTGAGGCCCTTTTGGCATTACTTCTAACAGGACATGTGTAAACACTGCTCTTCTGGACAAATTTCAAATGGAAAGCAGAGGTACTAAATAAAACCAAAGCTTACTATTATAAGTTAGAAAAATTATTGTTTCCACCCCCTTTTAAAGATTTTGGACTAGTACTGGTGCAACTGTCTTCCACCAAAAATGTTGCCTCTAAACAGACTATGTGTATAGCTCTCTAACATCACCTATAAATACATGGCGCTTTCAATGCAATTTTCACTAGCTGGTCTTTTGGCGAATCCATTTTAGTACTGCATTTCAGTGTGTTTGTTTTAGTTTATTTCCATTTTGACTAAGGTCCTTTTAAGTAGCTACCAGGACTGCTTTAGAGAATTCTTACTTCACAATGCTTAACATTCCCCTACAGACAAAGAGCACTTAATAACTCCTCAAGCAAAGTAGTGAACTGATAAAAAAGGACTGTTCTAATAATCACTTCCACAGTAGCCATTACAGTGGCATATTTATATTGTAGGCCATGGTGGTGTACAGTTCCCTGTATGTTCAGCTCTGCAGCTGTAGGGGAAGGTGGTCTGGAAAGCGGCAACACAACAACACTGAACATGTGAACTGTCTCTTTATGCATTCCCGTGGTAATGTGCCCCACTGCTGCTGATTGTACGACATGAAAAAATTATGTCGATTTCCATCAAAGAACAGCAAAAAAAGAGATATTTTTGTTGTGGTTAGCCTCAGTTCAAAGCTTGGGGTAACACACTTATAGAACAGAATAAACAGTTACACTTGGGCTTACTGTCTATAGCTTAACGAACACATATGAAGTTCATATAAATAATTCACATTACTCAAGAGGTGGTGAGTTGAACAAGTCCCTTCTGGTTAAACTTATTTAAAGATAAGGTGAAGTTAAGTGAGTGATGGCACAGTTACAGAGGCCACAGTCCAAGGGGAATTTGGACAGTCTAAGTTACACTACCAGAGTGATTTGTGCAGAATTATGTCAACTTACAGATCTTTAGACCTTATGGGAAAAGGAAATGTCTGATCTCTAGAAGAAGTGATACAAGATGAGTATTTTACAAAGTACAATTATGCTTTACTCAATAAGCTATTTCTATGAAGTAAAACTGGACATCAGCAAAGTGTGAAAGGAAACATTACAGTAGAGCTGAGGAGCAAGTTCAATGACAACAAGGAAACTCTAAAATACTAAATACTTGAAACAAAATGCCACACTTTAAAAAAAAAGTATAATCATTTTCAGTCAAGTGCTATCAAGCCTGTCTTTGGCAGTACCTCAGAAGTATGTAATGGATCTATCCTGTATCTGTCTAATATTATATTTTAAGCATTTCATGGAAATGGCAATTGTAGAAAGCATTTCTAGAGTAATTACTATATGACTGAACACTAATGCATTATTATTTTTGGCTGACTATTAGCCATAACCATCAAATTCATTAATTAATCTATAATGGAGATTTTTGTTCTGGTAAAGAAATGACATCAACAAACTAGGTAGCATTTCATCTGTTAATATTACAATAAGTCTGCAGTATTCTTCGTGTTGGCAGGGTAAGATTATAATGACAATCTGTCTCTCTTTTATTATATAAATATATTACACATACTTATGCTTGATAATTATAAGCATTATCCTGAGCTCCAAATTCATTGTTATAACATTACTGAAGATTCTACAATTTAGAAGTAATAAAATTCTATCAGCTTTTTACAATAAAATTTACAAAGCAAGAGAATCTCCCTTTTCAGTGCCTTCTAAACACTTTTCTTTTGAATGGTCAAAATGCTAAGAGCATTCCAGTTCGGTAGCTCTGGTTCAGAAACATGTATAACAGTTAACAGTAATGACAAATAGATATAGAAAATAAGCAACAATCCTCGCTGCACTGAACTTTGCAATTTAACACTTATTTTATATTTAATTAATTCAGAAAGTGAAGAACTTCAAAACTGGCTTTGAACAGGCTGTTTGTTAAAAAAAAATAGAACATTTATGTTTTCACTGTTGTTTTTTCAAATGTGATGTGACAAAGTGAAAAAGCTGCATGAAAGTGTGGTTCTTTGTGTGATGGAAGTGGGATGCACCTACTAGTCTCACATCATCAAAGAAACAGACATATATCTATAATTTATGCTTTGCTTTAAGCTTCTGCTGATCCGATGTGGCTTTTTCAGACAACACAGGCAGCCCTGGCACAGCCTGTCAATCATCTGGGCATGCTCAAATTGTAGACCATTAGTAGGAGAGACAGCAAAGTTTCTTTAATGACGCTTTTATATGTGGTGTGTTGGCAGTGAAACAGAGAAGAATTGACTTGATCAATGCATTAGTCTAATCATGGGGTTCCTGCTCTTAATTTCTTTTGTCGGTAATTTCCATACTCAAGCAGCATTCAGGATACTTGTAAAGACACACTTAGAGCACTGCATGATGTATGCAGTCACCTATAAAGCATGTCTTGGATACAGCTCTGTAGGAAACAAGGAAGAAGGATAGGGGGCCAGTCAGATTTTTTCTTTGAGCTACTTTTCATGTTGTGAGAATTACAGTACCTTAGTCAAAAAGAGGAGATTTCCATATTTTATATATTACATCCCTCCCAAAAAAGCCCATATCTTCCAAAACCAGAAAAAAGCTAACTAGATGACAGCATGTTTGATTCCTGCACACTGCAAAATATTGTTTCTCAAACTGAAGTGTAGAAGTATTTCTATTAATCTATTCCTAATATACAGAAACAGTGTCTAATGAAGAAATTACACATTCAACGTTTTAAAGTGTCTTTTTAGGAGGTCCTGTAATTAGACCTTTGTCTGATATCTACAGGGCTCTGATTAGGATTTAATCTGAAATTATTAGAATTTCTTCAAAACTTATCTTGTCTCTCCTTGGAATTCTAAACAAAAGCATACTTGACAATTCTGGCATTTTCTAAACATTTCTCAGGAAAATCATAATCAAGGCATATTTAAAGCAGGAAGTTCCTCTGGTTTCATTCATTTCCAGCACATAACCAATGAAATGCACTAAGTTTAACTGAGAATTTTTTGTCAATGTTCTCCACCAAAAGGTTTTACTTACTTTATAAAATGCTCTATGAATTCAGTTTTTCTGT